>CM062627.1:12904432-13229272 GCA_025617555.3 Puccinia polysora | reverse complement strand
CACATATCAGAGTGCGAAAAGAAAAAAAAAAGAAAAAAACATAAAGAAATGACAAAAAATAATAAAAGGAAAAAAATAAAATAAAATAAAATAAAATAAAATAAAATAAACTAGAGAAGAAAATATATCATATTTCCACAAAGAAAGTGATGGCACTTGGAAAAAAGCTCTGTTCAAACCTCTCTCCAATCTCTAGTTTAAGGTATGTTGATGCTGTAACAAGTTTTTGGTGCACAGTCACTCTGCATTGGAGGTTGGATAAATCTTTACCTGAGCTTGTCCAAAGCTTGACCTGAGATTTTTCATACATTGGGAAAGAGCTCCTTGATGGCACTTGCTAGCAAGTAAAATGCAGATTTCTGTGGTGTATTGTCCTTGGTAAGAACTTGAAATGACTACAATAAAAAAATGAATCATAGTTTCCCTGGTAAGGCTTTAAAGGGCCTAGATATATATACTATTGTTTCATCAAGAAGATGAGAACAGTAAATAAAATTTTCAACTCCAAGGAACATGGAAGACTAGGAAGAAAGAAGGTATTTTAATGAGTTGTTGTTGTTGTTTTAGGTCAAAGATATTGTGACTGCAGTGTTTGTGATGTAATTTTTTTAGTGCATTTGAAATCTCAGTCGAGCTGGTTTATTTAGTTCTTTTGGCAGGGTTTTGGAATTTTTGATTGAGTCTAGAGCATTTCTGGTGGTCCATATGCCTAATCAGCCATGAAAACAGGGTTGTTTAGTGCCTTAATAATGTATGATGTATTGATTTTCAGTGATAAGGTTGTTTTCTGATAAGTATTTTTCAAATTTTGATGGCCTCAAGTGCAATAGTGACTGTGTTTGCTCATGTTCCATAGTTAATGCTGTTCACCTTTACTGATATTGATAGTTTTGATAGTAGATTGATCACCTCTTGTTTGATGGTGTATCCAAGCCTGCTGGCTTCAGGATCCACAGAAGTAAATATGATGGATTACCTAAAATTTGTTTTTTTAGTAAAAGGAGGTATGTGGGGGCTGATACATGGTCCTACTGGATTAGCAGTAGGTACTGGGCTGGATGTGAGTGATTTTGAAATTGGTGCCATTTTGGATTGTGCCTCTTGCTACCATTAAAGTTTTCATAGATTGCACTAGACAAAAATACAAGTTGATAAATATTAGCAGCTGGCTAAGATGATGACTTCCTACAAATAAATCCTGAGGTATTAGATTCCCTGAAAGATGAGTTGGAAGTTATGTTTGTTTCTTTGTTTTATATGATCCAGAGTCTAAAATTAACTAACACCTACACTATGGGTGAAAATTGCTGTAAAGCCACAAGCTTGAGAAATGCTGGTTTGGTAGCCTTTCCTTAGTGGGACAGGGGTTTTCAAACCAAAATTGAAGTACCAAAACTTCAAGGGTGTTCAAGGATTTGCTGACAGTTCAACATGCATTCCACCCTTGGAGCAGTTGTGACTTTTTCCATTTTCTGTCAAGGCCTATTTGACAGCGCCTCAAAATATTTGTTAGAGGTTCAACAAGGTCTTGAATCATTGTTTTCTTCAAAAATGATTCTACCTGTTTTTTTCAATTCCATTGTTTTCACATTTTGTTCAGTAGATAAAATAATACATTATTTTATAATCGGATTTTAATTGCTAATGTGGTGATATGGAATAAATACTGTTACACAAATATTCATGTTTTAATAAGGAGAAAGTTACAGTCACATTTTATTAATGAAATATAGAGCAATTTACAAAAATGTTTGAAGAAAATTTTCATTCAAATTCCTGAGTTAGATGGAGTCAGACTTTGAGGATTCATGGCTTACACTTTCAGGTTCTGCAGGGAATGATGATGAAAATGTGATTGATTGTGTTTTTAATTCCAAGCTTGATAGTAATTTTCATCTTCCTGTTAGATCGGATGAGGAGGAGGAGGGCTAGATCAATCATCAAACCCAAATTAGAGCCACAGCTACCTGGCTGGTATGCAATTTTGCAATGAGGATTGGTTGCGCAGTGGTGGTAATAGCTGATATCAGGAGGGAGAATCTACTTGAATTGGCGAGGATGGTTGTTTTGTTTCAGATTGTAGTAACTGTTGTTGAGCATCAGTAGTACCAATGGTGGTGGAAAAGATGGTATTCTTGGTGGATGGGGGTGTTGGGGAGAAAGTATTATGAAGGTGATCCCCCAGGTGTTAAATTTAATGATCCACAGGGTGATGGATACCATCCGCTGAATGGATAGACTGGAAATAGAGTAGAAGGCCCAATTGGAAAGATAGGTTTAAAATGATTTTTAGCACCTGTATTTGAGGTAAGTGGAGAAGAATTTATTTGGTGGTTGAGTTTTCTTTTTGGAGAGATTGATGTGCATGAACTAGGAGGAAGTGGTGGGTGGTGGTGGTGGTGGTGATGCTCCTTATCCTGGTCCTAGTAGGTAATGGTTAATAAAATCATCATTAGGTTGAAAAGGAGTCCGAAAGAACAGTAGTTGGTGATCAAAAGCTGATGAGATGAAACCTAAAATAAGGGCCCTGATGAAGAGTTTCAAAGGGGTTAGCCAATGATTTGATTCTTAAAATCTGAAAAAATCCAATTGAAGTTAGTTGGATTCACTTTGAGAATTGGAGGCCGTCATAATTTGATAATTTCCAATTTTCTTTTTGGTATCAGAATTTCATCTCCTTGAGTGAGGTGGGCTACTGGACCTGGAATCTAATTGAGATGATCAGCTACTTTTAATAATCAAATGGGGGTTTGGTGGTGGTGATTTGATGGCCATTCTGACTGGCAGAGATCTGAATGAAAATTATTGTAGTTTGTGCTTCCATCTTGAGATACCAACAAATTGTTTGACAGTCTAATCCAATTCAGGGACTCACCCAGCAATCAAAATTGTTTGTCATATTTTCAATCAGTTGATGTTGTTGATGAGTGGGTTTGGAGGAAGCAGCAGGATTTGGCTTGATGGATTCCAGGATCAGGATGGTTTATTGCCCTGGTGATGGAATTTACAATTTCAGATTAGGGGGACTAGATTGCCAGCAGTGACAAGGTAGTTTGGATGGTAGGCTGCTTGGAAAGATGAGGGAATGGGAGTTGATGGAGATGGAGGAGGGAGGTGAGAAGGAGGGAGGAAACAGCTGGTGGAGTTGGAATTAGCTGGATGAGTCTTGCTGCTGAGTTTCAAGGATACAGAAGCTTGTGTCAGTTCCTCAGAAACTGATGTCACATGGATCAACCCAGTGTGCCCCGCAGGTGATATGACCACAGGAGAAAGGTGCTGTTTCCACAACACTGACCACAAGTGACCAACCAGCAGATTGGTGATTCAATGCATTGTTCAAAATCACTGTCAGTTTTTGGTTGATCAACCATTGACCAATCCTGTTTTCAAAATGCCAGGATTTTGACGCGCTGGATTTTGAATCAAACCTCTTTGTTGACTCTGAAGCCCTGAACTGCCAACAGTAAACCCATAGTTTAGAAAAAAAATAAAATTTGGTAAATCTTAGTAGGTGGCTAAGAAAATCAGTTCCTAAGAATAAATACCAAATTTAGATAGAAAGCATTGTAAAAATGAGTAGTGTTTCTTTATTGCAAACTGAGATTAAATGAAGCAACAGTAAAAGAATAAATACAAGACAGGGATATGAAAGGAAATGTGATGAGCATGAAATGATATTGAATGAGACATAGTATTAGCACAGGAACTGAGGATGAATGGTGCAAATTTACCTTCAGATGTATTGTACTAAATGGTTAGGGGAAAGTATCCTTAGACAGGAGTTGGGGAAAATAGAAGCTTATATCTTATTGGTTTAGAGAGCGGTGCACGTGAGGGGGGATTGGCTCAAGATGAGAAAAAGGCAGAGATGTAAAAGAGATGAAAGAAAGGGAAAGAGAGATATAGAACAAGATGGAGGAACAGAGGAGAGAAGATCACAACAGCAGAGACTGGTTTAGTAGGACAAATAAGACGATGTAGTTACCTCCAGCTAAGTTGCTTCAGGCTCCTCCTGAACTTCCAAAGAGTCCAAGTAGTGGGATAAGGGAGCGGCTGGGGTACCAGAGGTTCTATCAAGCTTGAGGAAGTGCCATTTTGTCAAGGATGGACAAGTGATCAAAGAAAAGTTAAGATTTCCAGGACAGGCACTCCTAACTTTGGTGGGGTTGACTTGAGCTAGGTAGGAGGCCACTGCCACAGGAATGCACAAGCTGTGCAAGAGCTGCAGTCCTACAGATATGGAAACTGCAGTCTATTGCTTAAAGGCGTGTTGGGACGTGGTTAAACTTGATAAAATTATGAGACATAATGGTAAGGGAAAATGGAAAATAGAAACTGGCTCACAATATCAGATCCCCCAAAAGATATGTTTCAAGTGATGGGGGATCTAATACCTGATCTGGGTTCTTGTCAGCTTGCTACTTTGCAGAAAAAGCTGCCAAAGTAACAGAAATAAAATTTAATAATAATAATAAAATTAACATAAGAAGGAGTAGGGAAACCATAAATATTATTAAGGAAATGGATGTTCCACTCAAAATTAGGTAGGGTCACTCACTGACCCCACCCTTGAAATCTGATAAATTTCTGGATTTAAATTGATAGAAATAATATTCTTAAAGAGGGCTGCACGGAGCAAGACATCAGTAAAGAGAATAAGAACAAGAGAATGTGAGACAGCAGAAGAAAAGCAAACAAGAAAGGAACCAACATCAAGCGGGTAGGCTTAAGGACAGCAAGAAAAGATCATATCAGCGGTTGTGGAAAAGAGATGTTAATGGAGTTAAATGTTGGGGGTTGGATAAGCTAAAAAAAGAGAAATTGAAAGTTAGGTTGAGAAATGAAGAGCTAGTAAAAATCCAGCCGTAACAGACATACTCGAGAAGAAGAAAGAAAGCCGTTGGTGAGATTCAAGACAATTAGGCTTGAGGTTGATTTCAATAAAGAGATAAAGAGAATAAACAAGAAAGAAGATTGAAAAGAAAGAGACTTGATAACTAAGAAAAGAAGTTCAAGGTGATTGGACTGATTTGTGATTTGAAGATGTTGGTTTGAGTGTTGATCGTATGTTTGTCAGTATTGGTGAGTGGTTGTTGATTGATCTGGTTGATGTCGAGTTTCCCTTGAGAAAGAGTTGAACCGAGTGTAGAGAGTGCGCGCGTGCCGTGACAATAGTGACAGTCTGTAGCACGCGTGTGTGAGTGATAGTTGAGTGACAGAATATAGGAGGAGAAAAAGAAAAAGAAGCGTGAGAAAAGAAAAGGAAAGAAAAAGATGAAAGCATAGAAAGAAAATGTATGACTTAAAAAGAAAATATGAGAAGCATAAAAAGAGAAAAGAGATGAAGTAGACAATGAGCTTAGAAAGAACAATAAAGGGTTCAAAAAATTCAACACCCCCCGTGTCTGGTAGGGCTGGAGACAAAAGAGAATTTTGGGTTTATTAGAGAGATGAGATTAGCAAGGAGAACAGGAGACACTGCTTTCGTGAGTCCATCAGCATTCATATTCTCTGAAGGAACGAGATCAATGACTAGAATTCCTTGCTTCAATTCTTCTCGGATTGCCTTTGTTTTAATGTTGATATGCTGAGTTTTAGAGTTGCATCCAAACTTTTTGAGTTTGTCTATGAGACCCTTATTATCCACGAAGTGTTTACTAGGTTCTAAATTCTTCTTCCAGAGTTCGGACACTAAATTTTTCATCCAAATTGCTTCCAAAAATGAATCCACAAGCGGATTAAGTTCAGCTTTGGTGGTTGAGTGAGTGACATTTCTTTGACAATAGCTTCTCCAGGAAATGAGAGACCCGAACAGCAAGGATAGATGACCCGATTGCGATCTTCTGGTTTCCAAATCATCGCCCCAGGTTGCGTCACTGAAACATTGAATTTGTGTATTGGAATTACGCACAGAGAGTGAGAGTTTAAGATGTTTAGTAGAATTCAGGTACTTCCAACAATGTTTGACTTCTCGCCAGTGATGGATGCCGGGTTTCTCGCAGAACCTTGCAACACTTGACACTGCAAAGCTTAAGTCCGGACGGGTTAGACAAGCAATGTAGTTCAAAAGGAAAAGAGCAGATCTGTAATTGATGTTAAGAGAAAGGAACTCCTGGTATTCTTTGTCGGAGGCTGGTGAAAGATTGATATTAGCAGTGAGAGGGACAGAAGAAGGTTTGCAATCCATCATCTTCAATTCCTTGAGTCCATTTTCTATGTGTTTAGGTTGAGATAACAGAATTGAATCATTGGTTCTTTCAAATTTCATGCCGAGGACTGTATTGGGTTTGTGATGACTAGAATTTGGGAATTGTTTGAGAAAATTGGATAGAAAATTGTCACCGGAGCCGACGAGAATGAGATTGTCAACGTGAAAGAAAAGCACAGAATTGGTCAATGGATGAATGTAAAGACATGGGTTGGACACAGACTCATGGAAACCTTGTTTGCAAATCCACGCAGTTAGTGTGTTGAACCAGTTGACAGGGGCCTGTTTGAGTCCGTATAAAGATTTATGGAGGATAAGATACTTCGAGGTTTGTTTAGATCCGTTAGGTCGTTTTATGATAACAGTGTTGGACAGTGGGGCGTGAAGAAAAGCGCTCTTTACATCAAGTTGCGTGATAGGAAGTGAATGGTAGAGGCCAAAGAGAAGAGCAATGCGGAGGGAAGCTGCCTTTCCTGTAGGTGAAAAAGTGTCAAGATAGTTGATACCCTAGATTTGGTTGAATCCCTGAACGCAGAGTTGTCTCTTATAAACAAGAGGGTCCCCGTGACAGTTGTCCTTGAGACAATAGACCCAAGTTTTATTGAGTGGATTCGCTGGTTCGGGCCCGTCATAGTTGTCCCAGACTTTGAGCTCTTCAATGCCCTCAAGTTCCACGTCCATGGAAGCATCCCAATTGTGAGCGCGGAGCATTTCTTGGCTTGCTCGTAAGTTTTTGGCACAAAATAATGATGCTAGCCGTATCGTTGTGGAGGGTTAATAGATGATTGGTTTTGTAGAGAATAGCTGGGATTAAGTTGAATAGCAACATCATTGGAGGATTTGGATGAAGAGTCTGAAAGAGGCTTGTCTAAAGACTTGGGAGAAAGATTGTTTTTGTTGGCTTCAACAGGATCATCAGAAGAGAGGACAGAAGTGAAAGAATCAGGAGAAGAGACAGAGATGGGGAGATCAATGTCCAAATTGAGAAATGGAGGAGGATTGGTTTTGAAATTGGAGGAAGATGAAATCTGGGAGGAAGAAAATGTTTTGAGTATCTTTACATACTTAGAAGAAATAATGGAATTGTCAGGACAAAGAATACAATAGGAGAGAAAATGAGGGTTATAGCCCACAAGGATACCGGAGAGGCTGCGATCCTTGAATTTTTCCCCCTGAGCAACCTTGTTGTCGAGATAGACCACCTTGGAACCAATAGGGTGAAAGTAATTGAGCGGAAGAATTTTATTGAAAAACAGTTGATAGGGTGATGGTGAGTTAGGCGTTTTGGGGATTTGATTAAGAACGAGACTGGCAGTTTTGAAGACTTCGGCCCAGAGGTTAAGGGGAAGCTTGGAGCTGCGGAGAATGGCTCAAATGGATTCAGTGAGTGTTCTGTTGGCTTGTTCGATTTTCCCATTATGTTTGTGGTGATAGGGTTCAGTAATTAAGTGTTGTATGGAATTTGATTGGAAAAATTCTTTCAGATCAGAGGAGATGAACTCTCCTCCTGCGTCAGAGCAGATAGTAGCGGGAAAGGAGTTTTGTTTAAGTTTTTCGATATTTAAGATTTTTTTGAGTTGAGGACCAGCATTGGAATTCTTTCAAAGAGGGATAGCAGAGATATATCCAGGGTGATTGTCAATAATATTCATGATGTAATTAATGCCATTTCTTGAAGGAGGAGTAATAGGTCCAACAAGGTCCACGTGAAGTTTTTGGAAAGATTGGGTGGCAGTGGTAGCAATGTTTTTGAATGAGGATTTAGTAATTTTAGCAAAAAGACAATCTTTGCATTGAAAATTAGATATAAGACAGGGAGAGAGATTCGGAAAAAGATTTTTAAGTCAATGAGGACTGGCGTGGCCAAAAGAGAGGTGAAGGTTTTTGAGCTTATCAGGGTTTGATTTGTTTTGAGAGATATAGCAGAATTTTTGGTGGAGTCCGATTTTGGAGGGATTGTTCAAAACAAAGAGGTTGCCTTGAATATATCCCAAGAAAACCGGTCGGGAGTCAGAAAAGAGTTGAAATTGGTTACCGTTGGTGGACAGGGAGCATTTCTTGGAAAGAATGAGAGCTCCAGGACTGATGAGGTAAACTACGAGATCAGGTACAAAGAATGCATGAGAGAGCGTAACCATAGTGTTCTTCCAGATGAGCTGAACAGTGCCTTTTCCTTTGATAGGCAGTTTTGCTCCTTCCTTTCCAGTACTAATAGATTTGTCACCTGAGCATTTGTCGAGTTTACAGAAGAATTTAGCCAAATTGAACATGTGACAGGAGGCGCCAGAGTTGATGATTATTTGATTGTTCGAGTTTATGTCGTTGATCCAAGTGGTGAGAAGGGCATGATAGTGAGCTACTTCCTTACCCTTGGAGTTGGCATTAAATTGCGCTCTCCAATTGGCTTGGGCTTCTTTCCACCAATCTGGCGCAAGGTGTTTGTGCTTGTGCCAGCACTTATCTTCAGTATGATCGGGTGACTGGGGGTTATGATACCCTCTTCTACAGCGGAGTTCTCGAGGTACGGGCTTTTTGATGGTTCGAGAGGTAATTATGGCAGTGTTGAAAGTCTTGGAATCTTTTGCTTTAGATTGAGTTTTGTTATTGAGTTGGGTGAGATGATTTAGAACAAGGTCAACCAATACACTTTTGTCAGAGTGCATAATTTTTTGACAAAGGGATTGAAGAGTGGAAGGGAATTTGAAAAGAATAAGATAAGCCAGAATGTTGTCCAGAAGATCAATCCCTAGGTTGATCATTTTCTTCATAGAGATTTTGGTTTTGGTGATAAAGAGATTAATCAAGTCTGATTTGAATTGATGGTACAAGAATTCATTGAAAACTCTTGCTTGGTTGGCAGTTTGATAGGATGCAAACCTTTCCTTGATAGTTTGCCAGAGGAGCTTTGCAGATGTTATTTTGGTAGGATTGACAACATTTTTGTGAGTAATCGAGTCGATTTGGGAGAGTAAGATGACCCTAATTTTCATATCATTGGTAGCTTTGAGAGTTTTTGAGTCGTCCTCGAGAGCTTCCTTGACACCCTTCAGTTCCAGGAGAATAGTCATCTTGTCCTTCCAAATGGAGTATTTTTTGTCAGTTAGAATTGGTACTGCCTTGAGCGCTGCTTTAAGAATTATTTGTCAAAATCCATTGCCACTGCTTGATCCCTCCATTATTTTGGTGAGTTTAGTCGGGCTGGTCTTCGGCTTTTAACCGTGATAAATTTCTGGATTTAAATTGATAGAAATAATATTCTTAAAGAGGGCTGCACGGAGCAAGACATCAGTAAAGAGAATAAGAACAAGAGAATGTGAGACAGCAGAAGAAAAGCAAACAAAAAAGGAACCAACATCAAGCGGGTAGGCTTAAGGACAGCAAGAAAAGATCATATCAGCGGTTGTGGAAAAGAGAGGTTACTGGAGCTAAAGGTTGATGGTCGGATAAGCTAAGAAAAGAGAAATTGAAAGTTAGGTTGAGAAATGAAGAGCTAGTAAAAATCCAGCCGTAATAGACATACTCAAGAAGAAGAAAGAAAGCCGTTGGTGAGATTTGAGACGATGAGGCTTGAGGTTGATTTCAATAAAGAGATAAAGAGAATAAACAAGAAAGAAGATTGAAAAGAAAGAGACTTGATAACTAAGAAAAGAAGTTCAAGGTGATTGAACTGATTTGTGATTTGAAGATGTCGGTTCAAGTGTTGATTGTATTTTTGTCAGTATTGGTGAGTGGTCGTCGATTGATCTGGTTGATGTCAAGTTTCCCTTGAGAAAGAGTTGAACCGAGTGTAGAGAGTGGGCGCGCGCCGTGCCAATAGTGGCAGTCTGTAGCAAGTGCGTGTGAGTGATAGTTGAGTGACAGAATATAGGAGGAGGAAAAGAAAAAGAAGCGTGAGAAAAGAAAAGGAAAGAAAAAGAGGAAAGCGTAGAAAGAAAATGTATGACTTAAAAAGAAAATATGAGAAGCATAAAAATAGAAAAGAGATGAAGTAGACAATGAGCTTAGAAAGAACAATAAAGGGTTCAAAAAATTCACAAAAATTCAACTCCTTATATTTTTAAATAATTAAGGAAAAAAAAAACCAAAATGCCACGGCACCACTATTGAACTTTTTTGCCAATTAAATAATTCACACGTATTGTCACGTATAGGATTCACACCTAAAATTCAGTCAGAATTGATGTGTTGTGTATATTTTAGGATTTATGGATGGAAATGTGTTCTGTCAAAATTCCCGCACACAGCCGCAGCAGCCAATGCACCTGCGCGCAGCTAGGATACAGCCCTTTCACTCCGTCAAGTTTGTTTAAAAAGCCCCGGGCCTCTGACAAGTACGCAGCCGCAGGACTATGGGTTGACAAAGTGACAGGCGGCCTGAGAAACTTAGGTACTGCGTAAACATGCTACAACTCACAGGGGAACATTCTACATATGTAATAAATGTTCCTGTGGATAGTTGATGGTTTAAAAGTACATAATATCATATAAAAATACCTAAATAACCCCTATATGCAATTTTTATGAAATATAATTGAAAGTACCAAGAATTTCGAAAATAAGACAATGACACCTTCTAAAAATATATTAAAATACTATAATATACTATTATGAGAATTCCTAGGATTCAATATTTTCTTGACTTACCAAGAAAACTAATTATGTAAAAATATTAGATGAATTCCCATGACTTATATTTTTAAGTAATTATTTTATTAAATCAACTGAAATTTAAAAATAAGGAGTAAAATAAAAATCATGACTTTACTCCAATTATTTAATACATAATGAGAACTCACCTGACATCAGAATTTCCGTAGGAATTTCTATTAAATTAATTATTAACTTACTGGGAAAATTTAATAAGGATAATTAATTAAATAATGAAATAAACAGGACAGATTAGTGTCATTCACACCTCCTCATATCAATTATAAAGTAGAATAATTCCCATACCCTCAGGAATTTGATGCTACCCGTGCTACAGCACCAAGAACACGTCACAGGCTACCACTGGTTACCCTTCTAGCCTCATTGTCCGTCCCTTTGAGCCCCTGTACCCCTCAGAAGGATAATATTGGGACTCAAAAGGCTATAAATAAAGAGCTCTTTTGAGGATATTGATGGCCAGAGACCCAGTTATATATATATCCAGACACTGTTCCAAGGTAATCAAGTACTTATAAGAGATAAGTAAGTCATTTATGGCTCAGTCAGATCAATAAAATCTGTCCTCAACCTCTTTTTATCAATTTAAACTGCTGAACAACCTTATAGTCCCGTATACAGGTTTAACCCATCAGTGAACATCTCAAACAGATACCAAAAGGATCTCATAATATACCAGTGAGTTTTATTATTGTTTCTCTGTCATGGCAGCTTGGTCACAAAACCCTGCCACTCCACTTTGTATTTTATATACATATTATCTTCGGGTGAAATATCCCTTAAACTAAAGAGCCCAAAGTAACCAGGAAAACATGTTTTCATACTGAAATCCCTGAAGAGAGGTGTTAAAGATCCCCAATATAATTGTTGCCCCTTTATAAAAAAATATTTAATAATCAATTTATTTATATTCATTTATAACAGTAAACCATAACCAAACCAATTAACCTTGCAAAAAGATTTATCCAAGTATTTTACAGATTTTTGCTGCATTTATGAAATAATATATTTATCATTTATTCCATCACCTCTTTTAGCTAGATGATAGCAAGGTTCTTGGAATCCAGGAGGCTGAAAATTGGGGGTCTGGCCGGGAAATATTCCATTTTATTATATTTAATAACTTGGACAAGACATTTCAGGTAAAATCAAATCAAATATAAATTTATCTGACTTTATAGCCTTGATTCATCAATAAATGCTTTTTCAGTGGATTTAAAAACCAATGCAGAATTAATAATCTATTATTTAAATCTTTTGAAGATAAGAAAAGAAGAATATATTAAAAATTTTAAACCTAATGGTTGGAAAGCTTGAACTCAAGCTGAGCAACTTAATATCTCCTTTGCACGTAAACACTTAGATAAACTCCTTGAACCAGAAGATCTTGAGAGGCGTATAAACTTTCAGGCCCTATTAAGGAAACATAAAGCTTGGAAGAAATACAATATAAATTATTTTTTGAAAGATAAAAGTAATTATACAACTTGTGTTACCATATTATTTTCTTAAATAATATTAATATATTTTATTGACCAATAAAATAACCTTTTTTTACATCAGTGAGCCCTACTGTACCAGAAACCACTGCCACTGAGTTTGATTTATTGGATCAAGAAGTCCCAGATATCTCTGAACGCCCTGAAATTATTGATTTGGCAGGTGAAGACCTCATTGGAAAACACCAAGACCCTATAGGATTACCTACTAAGGACCAATTTAATCCCAATAAAGTCTTGGTACCTTTGAACATCAACTTAAGTGAGTTTTGAATAAAACTTATTTTTACAGATTTCTTCTGTTGAAAGAAAAATACTTGAAAACATTTTATTCAAATATAAATAGACGTAACACAAGAGCCTCAGGGAGAATTCCCTCCATGGATCTTTGCCAGGAGCTCCCAGTAACGGCGAGACCACCAATAATGACAACCATGAGGGGACAGGAACCTGTGAATCAAATGTTGATTGGCAACAAACAGCACCAAGTAGTTCTGCCCTCCCCCAAGCTAAGGCTTGAGAAGGTAGTAGAATTAAGCCACCCTCCATTACAAGAAGATTCCCTGCAGCCACCCCAGCAGAATCTGGCCAAGGAAGCCGGGATCAAAGACTTAGTCAGAGAGAAAATGAAATATTGGGAAGATTTCAATGAAGCCAAAGCCAAAGAGGACATGTTATCTATCAAAAAGATAATCTCCCAGGCTAAAGCTATCCAGATAGCTCTTCAGAAATTGATTCCAAGAAAAGAGGTCAAATCCTACATAGAAAAATGGAATCCTTGGGATCAATTAGGCCAACTTCAAAGCAAAGGATCAGGAAAGAAGAAATCCTCTTCCCATCCAAAGCCAAAGGGAAAAAAAGATTGGGATCAGATAATAGCCCTAGCTCAAAAGGTTTAAAACAATTAGCCTCTAATTCTGAGCCCAAACAAACCTCTGATGTAATTCCTTCCTTTTCTAATGATATGCATCATAATATCAAAATTTTTTGTGAAAATTTGGATGGTGTTTACACCCAGATGGATAAATTAACCTCAGTAGTGGCCAAATTGATTAAAAACCAAACAAAGGCGGTAGGAATGGAAGAGATCAAAGAACACACAGAACAGTCATTGGAGACAATTAATCAAGATAGGATCAGACAGACTCAAACAATTGAGAATATGTTATCAGGAATCCAAGAAGATTTTATTATGTCTTTCCAACCCTTGAAAGAAGAATTGGTAACCACTACTAACAGCTCCATTCTATCCCTGAGTGAGAAACTGGATCTGCTTAATAATAAAGTGGAACTGCAACTTAATCTGATCAACAATGATCTGATAGATTTAAAAGTCCGTCTGACCAACCCCTTGGGGAGTACCACAGGGGAACCAGAACCTCCCAGACAAACAACTACTCCTTATGCACCACCCTTACTAGCAATGCATAGGAGTGACACCTTCACACGTAGTCCTACCCCTGAGATGAAGCAAGCCCTCAAACTGTTACCCCCTTTTTCTGAATGGCCCAAGTTCTCCAGTGGAGGAGAATACAATCATATAAATTTTACTAAATTTATTGGCTACACTATTAACTCTTATGAATTAAAAGAAGCTATAGCTGTAGTCAGGATGCCCAGACTATTTGAAGGAGTAGCTTTGGACTGGTTTATCAGTAAAAGAGGAGAAGTAGGATGCTTACCATAGAATTCTTGGAAACTTCTGATTAAAGAACAATTTGGTTCTAGAATGTGGAAAAGAAAACTGATGAAAAATTTTGTAAATTCCTCATTTGAGCCCTCCAAGGATAATCCTCACAAATGGTGCTTGTAACAGAAGAAAATACTAGAATTCTTCTATCCAGATGCTGATAAAGAGGAAGTAAATCAAAGACTCCTCAACCTGTGTCCTGGAAATCTTAACCATAGTGTAAGATGTAGGATGAGTATGGATTCTGACTTGCAAACTCTAATCAATGTGCTAGAAGAAGTAATAGACATGAATGGGTTAGAGAAGAAAGCCCCTTCAAGACCCAAAGAGAACTAAAACATTAACAAAACCAGAGAACAACCTCCTCTGATGAATACCTCTGATAATAGGAAACCTAATGAGAATAGGGATCAAGAGAGGATGCCTGGGACTTGTTGGAATTGTAACAAGACAGGGAATAAAAGACAAGACTGCCCATTACCAAAAAGAAAGTTAGAAGTCTTGGAAGGAGAGCAGGAGGTTGAAGGGAATCAGAAC
Source organism: Puccinia polysora (assembly GCA_025617555.3). Lineage (NCBI taxonomy): Eukaryota > Fungi > Basidiomycota > Pucciniomycetes > Pucciniales > Pucciniaceae > Puccinia > Puccinia polysora. The sequence continues at coordinate 13,214,673 of CM062627.1, read as the reverse complement.
TATGAAGATATAGCTGATACTGAAGGATCTCTTTGTGAATTTTAATTGATCCTGACCAACCCCGTTAATGTTATAGAAGGAGATATAGGCACTTTTGTAGAAATCAATAACATCCATGGGGATTCTAGTTTGCCCCAACAATGGGATCCTACCATAATTCCTAGAAATATTAGGGATGTTAAACCATTAACAGTTGGACCTATGAGTGGGAAAAGTTTTACCACTGGTCAAACTTGTTATGCAACAGGATTGTATAAAGACATACCTATAAGGTTATTACTGGATAGTGGAGCTTTCTGCTTATGTGTCTGTGCTTAATTCTTAAACATATGGGATCCTGATTGGAAAGAACACCTTCTGCCTGTCCCAAGAGCCAAGTATAGCTCTTTTTACTCTACCATGAATGCTATTGGAGTATGTACTGATCCTATAATACTACCCCATACTAAAGGATCTTTGAGACTACAAGTGGAATTTGTAGTCTTGCTCAACGGACCATGTGACTACCTGATACTAGGTAATGATGCCTTATGTCTATATGGTAGAGATGTGTTCCAGAGTAAAGGGAGATACTTCACAGTGGGTGGTAATTGGGAGAAGAAGTTTAAGATATGCACCATTCAATCTAACTTCCACTCATGCACTTATCAAAAGAATTTAGGAGACTTTGACCAAGAATACTTCTCTCAAGCAGCTCTGAATATGAAACTTTCTGAAGAACAGCAGAAAGATATATTGAAAGTCTGCTTTGAGAAACAAAATTATTTTTGTACTAAAGATCATCCCATTGGTGATATTAAAGGACATGATATGGTTTTAAGATTGACCATTAAGCTTTCTTATCCTCCAAACTTAAGAAGACCAGCCTATCCCTCTGGTTCTAAGTCTAGAAAATCTCTTGAGGAGAATGTCCAAGAACTGATAGACTTACAAGTATTAAGGAAAGTAGGGCACAATGAGCAGGTAGATGTGAACACACCTGTAATCATAGCTTGGCATAATGAGAAGTCAAGAATGGTAGGAGACTTCAGAATGCTCAATAATTATTCTCAGGCAGATTATTATTGTATACCCTGGATTGATCATGCTCTGCATAACTTTTCCAAGGCCAAGTATATCACAACTATGGATATAATGCTTAAAGGGTTCCACCAAATACCTATAAGCCCTAAAAGCAGAAAGTTTATGAGAATAATCTGTCATTTGGGAATATATAAATATCTTAGGATGCCCTTTGGTATAAAGAATGCCCCATCACACTTCCAGAGAATAATTGATACAGCTCTAGGTACATACATCAGACAAGGATGGATGATGGTATATATAGATGATGTTATCATATACTCTGATGATTGGGATACTCATATCAACCAGGTAAGATTGATACTCCAGACTATCTCCAGAGCAGGAATGAAGGTATCCATGAACAAATGCAACTTTGGCTACGGAGAATTTAAAGCCTTAGGACATATAGTCTCTGGTCTAACTCTAGCTGGTGATCAAAATAAGATAGCTGCTGTCATGAATAGGCCCTTGCCTCAAAACAAAACAGAGTTACTGTCTTTAATTTTTTTTTGCAGTTACTACAGAAAATACATACCAAAGTTTGCTATGCTAACTAAGAGTCTGTATGAATTATGCAAGAACAACACTCTATTTGAAATGAAACATGAGAGATTGAAAAACTATGAGGAACTAAAAATAGCTATGACCTCTACTCCTTTACTAATCCAACCAGATTACTCCAAGCCCTTTAAACTGTACGTTGACCCCTGTATGGAAGGTTTAGGAGCTGCTCTACATCAAGAAAGGGTAGAAGAAGACAGACCAGTAGAGAAACAAGTACTCTTTGTATCTAGACATATCAAAGATACAGAAAAAAGATATGGAGCCAGTCAGTTGGAATGTTTGGATCTAGTATGGGCTTTAGAAAAGCTACAATATTACTTAGAAAGCACCACTTTTCAAGTGATCACAGACTTTAATTCTGTAAGAACTCTTATGAACATGAAAAACCCCAGCATAAATATGCTCAGGTGTCAAATTGCTACACAACAATATAGAGGTCAGATGAATATATTGCATAAATCTTGAGCTAAACATCAGAATGCTGATAGTCTAAGTAGGAATTCTTTGCCTAATGACTCTTGCAATCCAGCATATTACCCTGAAGATCAAGATAGCTTTCATATCCTGAACATCAACCTTTTTGCATCAAGCGCTCCAATAATGGGGATCCACTTGTGTGAATTAGATACTGCTTTCTTCAACCTAGTAAGGGATAACTAATCTCCTGAAATCAAGCTGCTGATTACCATTATGAAATTTGAATCCTCAGAAGCAGCTCTGATAAATAGTCTACCTGCTTCATTACTTAAACCGTATGAAGCAGGAAGTTTTACATTTTGGAATGGTCTCCTTTACTACAGACACCAACATTCCAGTTTATTAGTACTAAGCAAAAAAGAACATATACAACATATACTGCAGGATTGCCATGAAAACTCTTCATCAGGGAGTCTATCCACAGAAAGAAACTTGGAAAAAGTAAAACAAACTGCTTGGTGGATAGACTGGAAAGAAATCACTATTAAGTATGTTACTAGCTGTGAGACCTGCCAAAAATCTAATAAAACTACTGGAAAAAGGTTTGGAATCCTACAGAAGATCTCTGAACCTAAAACAAGATGAGAAATCATCAATATGGATTTTGTCACCGGCCTCCCCCCTGGAGGTGCTCATTCATATAAATCTGTCCTATTTATAGTTGACAGATACTCTAAGAAGGCAAAATTCTTACCTAACCACAAAGAAGATAGTGCTATGGATGTAGCTTTACTATTCTGGTACAGCATCATAACTGATTTTGGTATACCCAAGATTATAATCAGTGACAGAGACCCCAAATTCATCTCTGAGTTTTGGAGGAATCTACATGATATAATGGGTACTACTCTAGCTTTTTCTACAGCATACCATCTCCAAACTGATGGATTAGCTGAAATAATGATACAGACCCTAGAAGATATGTTAAGGAGGTTCTGTAGCTTTGGTCTAGAATAAAAAAACTTGGATGGTTATTGCCATGATTGGGTAAGCCTACTCCTAGCCCTAGAAATGGCTTATAACAGCAGTGTACATTCTACTACCAAAGAAGCTCCTTACATACTAGAAAGAGGATGGATTCCAAAACTCCCTAGAAATAAATTAAACAATAACTTAGCCAGTCTTCATCCAACATCTCTTGACTTTAAGAAGATGATAGATTTGGCAAATAATCATGCTCAAAAGTGTGTAGAAGAAGCAGTAGAATACAAAAAACAAAGATGGGAAAAATCACATAAAGAACCTGACTTTAAAATAGGAAATGAGATCTTGATATCTACTACCAACTTCAACAATCTAGGATGTAACAGAAAGCTCAAACCAGCCTTTTTTGGACCATTTTTTATCAAAAAGATGCATGGCAAAAATGCTGTGGAAGTAATCTTGAGTGAACAATTATCAAGAAAACACCCAGTATTTCCTGTTAGCCTAGTCAAACACTTTCAACCAACAGAAGGAAGCAACCTCCCTCCAACAATAATCCCAGTAGAACCTGACCCTGTGAAAGAAAAAGGGAAAGTCAGCAGGATATTGAGATACAAGAAAGAGAGAGTACAAGGACAAGATGTTAGACTATACTTAGTAAGATACAAAGGAGAATCTGCAGACAAAGATGAATGGTTACCAGAGATTAACATACCTGATGGACCAATACATCTCAGGAACTACAGAGCCAGAAAGTGGAACTGAAACATTTTTTCCCAAACATGCTCCAGATTTTTTTCAGATATGGCCATATCTTGGAGTGGGGGAATATCAGCTTGCTACTATTGCAGAGCAAGCTGAAAAAGTAACAGAAATAACATAAAAATAATAATAATAAAATTAAACTAAGAAGTAGTGGGGAAACCAAAAATATTATTGCAGAAATGGATTCTCCACCCATAATTAAGGAGGGTCACTCACTGACCCCACCCTTGAAATCCAACTCCTTATATTTTTAAATAATTAAGGAAAGAAAAACCAAAATGCCATGGCACCATATTGAACTTTTTTTCCAATTAAGTAATTCACAGGCATTGTCACGTATAAGTTCAACACCTAAAATTTGGTCAGAATTGAGGTGTTGTGTATATTTTAGGATTTATGGACGGAAATGTGTTCTGTCACAATTCCGGCACACAGCCGTGGCAGCCAATGCACCTGAGCGCGGCTGAGATACAGCCCTGTCACTCCGTCAAGGTGGTGTACGCAGCCCCGGGCCTCTGACAAGTATGCAGCCACAGGACTACGGGTTGACAGAGTGACAGGCAGCCTGAGAAACTTAGGTACTGTGTAAACATGCTACACCTCACATGGGAAAATTCTACATATGTAATAAATGTTTGCGTGGATAGTAGATCGTCTAAAAGTACATAATATTATATAAAAATACTTAAATAACCCTCATACATATTTTTTATTAAATATAAATCAAAGTACCAAGAATTTCAAAAATAAGGCAATGACAACTTCTAAAAATATATTAAAATACTTAGATATACTATTATGGTTTTCTAGACATAATTATTTTTGTGACATACCAAGAAAATTAATTATGTAAAAATATCACATGAATTCCCATGACTTATCTTTTTAAGTAATTATTTTAGTAAATCAGCTGAAATCAAAAAATAAGGAGTAAAATCGAAATCATGACTTTACTCCAATTATTTAATACATAATGGGAACTCACCTGACATTAAAATGTCCGTAGGAATTTCTGTTAAAATAATTATTAACTTAATGGGAACATTTACTAAGGATAATTGATTAAATAATGACATAAACAGGACCAATTAGTGCTATTCACACCTCCTAATATCAATCATAAAGTAGAATAATTCCCATACCCTGAGGAATTAGATACTACCCGTGCTACAGCACCAAGAACACGTGACAGGCTACCGCTGGCTACCCTGCTAGCCTCAGCGTTTGTCTCTTTGAGCCCCTGTACCCCTCAGAAGGACAATATTGGGACTCAAAAAGCTATAAATAAAGAGCTCTTTTGAGGATATTGATTGGCAGAAACCCAGTTATATTTATATCCAGACACCTTTCCACAGTAATCAAGTACTTATAAGAGATGAGTAAGTCATTTATGGCTCAGTCTGATCAATAATATCCGTCCTCAACCTCTTTTTATCAATTTAAACTGCTGAACAACCTTATAACCCCAGTATACAGGTTTAAACCATCAGTGCACGTCCCAAACAGATACCCAAAGAATTTCATAATATAAAAGTGAGTATCATTATCCTTTCTCTGTTGTGGCAGCTTGGTTAAAAAGCCCTTCCACTCCATTGTGTATTTTATATACATATTATCTTTGGGCAAAATATCCTTTAAACTAAAGAGCCTAAAGTAACAAGGACTACCTGTTTTCATACTGAAATGCCTGAAGAGAGGTGTTAAAGATCCCTGATATAATTGTGGCCCCTCTATAAAAAAATATTTAATAATCAATTTATTTATATTGATTTATAACAGTAAACCATAACCAAACCAATTAACCTTGCAATAAGCTTTATCCAAGTATTTTATGGATTTTTGCTGCATTTATCAAATAATATATTTATCATTTATTCTATCACCTCTGGTAGCTAAAGGATAGCAAGGGTCTTGGCATCCAGGAGGCTGACAGTTCTCTTTTTTATAGACTGTGCTTCTCACGTAGTGCGCAGTTTTCTTAGCCTCATGTTCTGTCAGCGCTGATAAAGATGAATGGTTTCCTGAACATAATATCCCTGATGGACCTATACACCTGAGGAACTACAGAGCCAACAGGAGGCATTAACCCAAAATATTTTGTTTCAGATATAGACATATCTTGGAGTGGGGGAATGTCAGCTTGCTACTATGTACAGAGAAAAACTGTCAAATAGTAACACAAACTATGAAAAATAAGAATATCTCAATTAAAAAAATAAGGAGTGAGAAATCCATGAATATTATTACAGGAATGGATTCCTCACCCAAAATTAGGTAGGGTCACTCACTGACCCCACCCTTGAATTCCAAGTCCTTATATTTTTAAAATAATTAAAAAGAAAAGTAATAAAAATTACAACACCAGTATGACACTTTTTGGCCATTCTAATATTTCACACGTATTGTCACGTATAACGTTTACACCTAAAACTCACTCAGAATTGAGGTGTTGTGTATATTTTAGGAGTTACGCGCGGAAATGTGTTATGTCACAATTCCCGCGCGCAGCCCCGCATCATTACATATCCCTACATACTAGTAGCAGCAGGTTCCCGCGTACTAGAGACCCGCGCGCAGCTGATTCTGCCAAGCACGCTGCGGATCCTACCCTGCGCGTATCTGTACTAACTGATCCCCGCGTCTGGATCAGTCATGACTAATCTGACAACCAGGTACCGCTCAGAAGAGCTACAACCTAGTTAGGGTTGCCTATTATATGTAAAAAACGGACATATGCATTAATAATGATCTAGAAAGATCAAAATTTAAATGAAATTAATGAAAATTAAGTTTAAAACATTTTTAATAATAAATCAAAGATCAAGGATAATCACGTAAATCACTGATCCTGATCTTTGAAGACCACAAAACACTACAAGAAGTGTTCATAAAAATTATTAAAAATTATCTACATGATCAGCAGATGATTGAAATTCAGTAAACATCCAAATATGCATGCTTTAAAGCAATATCAATATTACAAATAAATGATGAGTACAGAATGATCAAATTTACACTATAACAGATTAACAGATCCTGTGGCTAAAATAATACAGAAATCCAGCAGATCTAAGGACAGCTGATTGACAGCACCAAGTGGAAGTGCTAACCTTGCCCTGACTGGCTTGCCAGCCTCAGTCCACCAGCAGAACCCTCTCTACGTTCCCTGATAAGACCAAAATCACCCCAAAAAGGTATTTATACAGACCTCTTTGGATCCATTATTCCATCAACAGTTTACCAGGAATTATTTATTATCAATCAGACACCGTTTCATTATTGATCAAGTGCTTATATGAAGATAAGCAAGTGATTTATGACTTAGTATGTAGTAGTATTATTTACCTTTATTAACCAATCAACCATTGAAGTTTAGTCAAGCAATCTACCCCATCTGCTCTGAAACCCTTCCAATTATTCCAGGATTTTCGTGGTAAAGTGCTCAGAGTGAGTTTTACCCTTCCTGTCTTGGCCATTTGTGCTGTTAAGCCCAGCAATTAGTGGAATAAGTCCTTTCTAAGGCACCCATCTTTATTCCAAGGTTCTTAAACTGCCTAAGGAGGCCCCTTGAAGAGAGGTTGCTAGTTTGTAAAGATCCCCAGTAGTATAATACTGTGGCCCCTCTTTTATATTATATTGAAAAACATTTATCACCAAACCAATTAAACCTTGCAACTGCTCTTATTATATCATTTATTTGAGCTTCTAAGTGTTTATCATTGGAATAATAATAATTATTATTATTCCAGAATTTTATCACTCTCTGTAGCTAAAGGACTGCAAGGTTCCTGTTATCAGAGAGCTGAGATGTTCTATGGCATGTTTTTTGGTCTGATTTCACAGGGTTCTGATCCTTAGAGCATCTACCACTGTCTCAATAAGTTGACTTGATAAGCAAACTTATCAAGAATTTTTCCAATCGAACCACCATTGTGCGCTTTATAGGGCTTGATAGTTGTCAATTTTACAAAATCCTCAACAAGCAATGTTTTTTAAAGCCCCACCCTAAATTTTCAGCCCCCACTCTCTGAAGCCCTCCATAACTTCACCCTACCATACCCCCCCCCTTCCATTTGAACTTCATCAGTTCCATCAAAAACCCCCCACCTGTTTTACATTCTCCTCAATTGATTACAATTTTTTGACTCAAAATGATACAAGAACTGTTTTTTACCCTTTTTTGGGGCGGTCCCAACCCTTATCAAGTGGGGATTTGCAGAAGCAAAAATGGTGGGACCCACTCCCTAACTGCATGATAACTGTTACACAGGCCCAATTCATTGCAATAAGGGTGCAAAATCAGGTTTCAACAGTTATCCACCCTTGTGCATCAAATTTGTAAAAAATTTTGTCAAGACAGTGTGAGATGATCATATGAAATCATGGTTGGTGCGCGCTGACTCAGCTTAATGTCCTCCCTACTTGTTGGTTTAATGACAGGGAAAAGGTGGTGCAGTCAGTGGGAGTCAAACAGACATCTGCCCATTGCATGCAGGATGCTCTAACCATTGAGCTATAAATGCTTGGTGCAATGTATACATCATAACACCCCCCCATACACCAAGCAGCCATTTGGAACACACCCTTCAACCCAATAGTCATATATTTTTTATTCAAGTTTGTAGTGTGATATTCAGTGTTAATCAGGAGGCTATAGCTGCAGTGCAGGACTCATAACCTATAATGGAAATGTGGTAAACCAAAACCTAACCTATAGCCATCAGACTGACTTTTCTTGTAGAAGGACTGCTCTAATCCTCAAAATGAACTCAAAAATAGATTCTAAACCAATAATAACCTATAGTCACCCAGTCAAATTACCCCTCCATCTCTCATGGATTAGAAGATAATTCCCAATCAGGTGTCACAGCTCAGTGAAAGACATATGGACATACTCTGGAAGAATTCAAGGAAATACCACATAAATTAAACCCATAAACCACTCAAACTCTTCACCAGTATATACAGAATTAATATATGCAAGGAACTACATGAAGAACCAAAAAAATCACCTCATATTTACACAGCAATATATGCAAGCAGGCACATGCAGTACAGAAGCAATATATGCAGGACACTGCCCGCAGAACCAAAAAAACAAACCACAACCACAAGTCAGCCACCAAGTGGCAGCCCCCCCTGATTTCTATAAATAGAGCGCCTCTCTCCAGCCATTTCCCCCACATCCCCCCAGGCACCCAGCCTGGGGTGGCCACCCTTATAAGGTGTATTGAACCCTTAGAAGGGGTATTGAACCCTTATATAAAATATCAACCCCCTATATAAAATATTAAACCCTTATAAAAGGTATTAAATGCTATAAAAGATGATAAACCATTACTAAAAATAATAAACCCTTATCATAAACAATTCAAAATCCTTATATAAATCATCATCATCATCCATCATCATCATTGACAATCACCAAACATCATCATCACCAACCATAATCATCACCAACCATCATTATCACCATCCATCATCATCATCATCATCCATGATCAGCATCATCCATGATCAGCATCATCCATCATCACCTTCATCCACCATCATCATTGAAGAGTTTTATAAAACTGTATATCAAATCAAGACCAGAAGGAATGAAGAAAGTAAAAGAACCTTAGTTGATGAGACAGGACATGGAAGCAATTTGAAGGAGGATTCTTACCCAAAGAATTAAGAAAGCTTAAGGAGAAAAGCTGAGGAATATTGAAATGAATGAAAACAGGGAGTGCATATTTATTATGATATTCTGGGAGAAGTAAGAGTTTACATCAATGATTGGTCAAGATGGCAGTGTGAGGATGAGGATCTTACTACTAGAAAGCTTGAGAATGATTGAGTCAAGGTTGAATTTTGATTGAATGTTGAGGTATAATGTTGATTGACTGTTGAGAGATATTGGAGCAGTGTGGGATTTGAGTTGGAGTGGAGAGATTGATGGACTGAGAGATAATGAAATGGATGATGAATGATGGAAGTGGGAGCCGGTTAGGTTGATGGATGGAAGTTGAGAAGATGATGGAGTGGGGTAGGTTGGTGAGAAGATGATGGGAGGGAGAGTAAGGTCCTGAATCAGGGTTGTGTAGGAATGTGGGGAGACAAATGGTTGAGACTAGTTGAGATGCAAGAGCTTTAGAATTTGAGCGGTTGCAGCAGCGGCGGTGACGGGGAGGTTGAAGCATGGGGAGTTTGCTCTCAATAATTCCAACATTCATCATTGATCATCATCATCCATCATCATCATCATCCATCATCATCAACATCCATCATCATCACCATCATCCATCATCATCATTACCCATAACCATCCATCATCATCATCACCTACCTTGACCATCATCATTCATCATCATCCACCCCTTATCCGTACTGTCATCACCAACCATCCATACTATATCATCCACCTTCACCACCATCAGTTATCAAGTATAGGCTCAAACATCTCAACCTTATTTAATCAGCACCTGTATCATCAAAGGAGTATCAATAATTAACCAATAAAAACAAGATAAAATCTATAAAGGATAAGACTAGATAAGGGATGTTTCCCTTACTCAGCTTCATTCCTCCAAGTAACCTCTCTGTTCCCAAAGTCCTTCCTTATAAAGCTTGAGATATTTGATCCTAGGTCTGATAGAGAATACTATAGTAGCAACTCTATCTGAAAAACAGCCACCAATGTCTTTTCTTTTATTTTTTTGAGACTACTATAGTACTTAGAGGGGAAGGCAATTCAAAACCACCCTTAGTATTCATCTATCTTCTCAATAGTTTTAGTACTAAATTCCCCCTCAAGTGACTGCCAGCAAGCTATTTGCTAAACTTTACCCAATCCCAAAGGAGTCTCCACAACAAGCAAAAGGTAATGCAGTCAGTGGGAGTCAAACCCACATCTGCCCATTGCATGTGGGATGCTCTAAAGGTTGATCAGCTATAACTGCTTGGTACAAGGTGTTAAGTGGGCAGAAAAAACTTTTCTCAATGTTTGGAGATGCTCAAGGGTGTGGGCAACTCCAATCCTGAAGTGCTGCTTGTGCAACCTTGATCAACAATGCAATGTTTACCTGAGTTTTTTGGCTTCATGACCATTTCCAATTTGCTCTATCCAATCAGGTCAGTCTCTCATTCTCTTCTAATTGATTTTGATTTAAATCCATTTTTTTGTTTGTGCTCATTCTATGGTCATCTGACCAGTTTTTATTGTTTCAGACCAAATTTTTGAATAGATCCATGTTGAACCAAGTCAAGAAGAAGTAACTGTTGAATGAGGTGAAGGTGAGAATTGTGGGGATGTACAAATTTCAAATGATTGGCAACAAGATCAGGGAGTCTTTGGGCATCAATTGTTACACCATCTACAGTGTCATAAAACATTACAACAAAAAAGGGACAGTGAACAATCTAAAACAATCAGGTTGACCATCCAAATTGACTGATCAAGATGTTTGCCAGGTCAGCTGTGTCTTGAGAAGCAAGAGACGGGCCAACCTCAAAACTGGCCAACTCAATCACTACAAGTGTCTCAGCAAGGACAATTCAACAATGTGCTCATCAACTTGGCTATTACTGCCAAGTTTCTGCTCAAAAGCCATCCCTGAATAAGACCCACAGGAGTTGACATCTTGAATTTGATTGTTCCCATCTCCACTGGACCATCAATGACTGGATGAGGGTAATATGCACCAATGAATCTTCCTTTGAATTTGGCAAGAACACTCAGAAATTGAATGTCTGGAGACTCCCTCATGAAAAGTAAAAATCAAACTTTCCAGCCCCCACATTCAAGAATAGTCAAACAACAATGATGACATGGGGTGCTTTCATGGGTGAAAGCACCTCCCTAATTGTTTTCATGCCACCAAAAAGACAAAATGCAAATAATTTCATTGGGATTGTTTATGAAGGTGCTCTGGGACCTTGGATTTCAACATTCAACCATCAAGATGCAATCTTAATGGAAGATGGTGCTGCCGTTGTGGTGCTCTTTTATGGATGCGGGTTGGAATAGGCTGCGTGCTGCGCGCTCAGCAATGGGTGCAGCTTTGCCGCAGAAAGCGGCGCTGCGGGCTCAGCAGCAGTTGGATCAGGCTGGGCATCTGGAGACGCGGGGTGGTACAGAGTGGATTGGACGGATTGGGTGTCACAAGACGCACGGATTGGATTGCGCAGATGTATCTTGGATATCTGGAAAGGCGCATTGGGCAGATGCGGACATGCGTGGGGGGCTCCAAGTTGGGCGCAGCGCAAGGGCCGCATCATGAGAAGGACCAACCGGGTGGATGTAATGGCAGGCAGGCAATACAGATGGATATGGGGTATGGGATATGGATCATGGGATGGGAAGAAAGGATAGGGTTGGGGCTAGGGTTCTGTACTTAGGGGTTGTATTTCATTATTCTTGCTTGCTTCTGGTTGTAATTAGGTTAGGTTTGAGGGGGAGGTTACTTAAACTGCGCCCTCAACCCGGATGTGGACAGAGGATGACCAAGGATCACATTGGATCATCATAGGTTTTTGGAAGGATCTTTACTCTCATTTCTCTATCTCTCAGTCAAAGGGTGAACAGTTGCACTCAGGGTTTACAGACGCAAGGGATCAAAAACTTCCAAACTTGGGAAGCATTAAAGGAGAAGTCCTCTTCTAAATTCCACACCATTCATAAGGCAAAAATTTGCAAACAGTGGCCAAAGGAGAAAGGAATCAAAAAACTCAAATGGCCAGCTCAATCACCAGACCCAAATCCCATCAAGAATGTTTGGTACAGCTTGAAGAGCAATATTCAGAAACTTGATCAACCAACAAGCCTGAATGAGATGGACAAGGCCCTCAAGAGTGCCTGGGATGATTTTCCAAAGCAGAAGCTCATTCATCTTGTTGAAAGCATGCCTCAACAAATTAAAGCTGTTGTGAAAGCTGGTGGTGGGTCTACTTGTTTGTAGAACCTTTTTATATATTTTTTTTTAGCTTTTTCCTATCTCCAACAGTCTCCTACTTATTCATGCTAAGCCTCATAAAAAATCAATGGTCCAGTTTTTTCATTTTTTTTTTCCCAGAAAAATGTACCCCAAAGGACAATTTACCCCATTTGGAGGCTTCATTTTTTTTTTTTTTTTTTTTTTTTTTTTTAAAAAAAAAAACCATGGACTTTTAATTTATAGGATTAACTGCAACATAATTACCAGGCATGAAATTATGCAATCACGCATTTTTTATTTTTTTTTTTTGGTTGGGAAAATGGCAAACAAAAACTAGTTCACAAAAAAACAAAATCAATAAGTGGGGTGACTTTTGTCACCTCACTGTATGTACATACATCACAGCATTTGGTACTTTACCCGTGAGTCTCACGGACCATTGAATTCTAACAAACCTGCATCTACCCGGTGCAAGCGTGTTGCTTTGACCATTTATAAGCTACACCCACATGTGTATCTCCAACACCTTTGACGGTACTCACAGTGGTAGTGTACCATACTTCATCGATTTTTCCATACAGCATTACCGTTTTTTCCGGTCACCTCATGAAGCGGCCACCTCATGAAGGGAAGTTACAAATCAACATGGACTATTGTGTGACAGGATTGTCAGAGCTGTGAAGATGTAGATTCTGTGTTTCACTACACCCCAGCACAACGGCTCCTTACGCAAAGCGATAGTTGCACCGAGAAGGACTGGTTTTTAACTCGCATACACCAAGATCAGAGGTTGAGGGGAGATTGTAGCGGCGCTGATAGCTTCTTCGTTGACTTTCGGTCTGCAAAAGTATCCTGTGTTGTGCCCTTGTTCCAAAATCCATAATCACTCCCACCAGATTAGGGCTCTCCCAATGATTTTTCGTTATTGTCTGGAAGCCCCCCCAACTCTATGCACCCAGACTCTCCTAATCGTAGCGAGGAACCTTGGTTTGGGGGTGTGGGCTGAACCGCATCTTCCGCCCTTGCGGTCAAGCGACGCCGTAAGTCACAACGCCATAGGTTCCAGCGAAGACTATCTCATACGGGCCTGCGAGGTTGGACCGTGGTATCAGAGGTTGAACGTGGCAGAAGATGGAGTAAAACCGACAGGTGTGCTGTAGGCAGCACAACCCCTCAGCTTGTCGACGATGGCAACTCAACCCACTGAGCTTCAGCTTGGTGATGACCATCACCGTCAGTAGCTAGTTTCCTAAACCCTTTAAAGAATTGTGGTGACCCGATCCTTCCAACAACATGATCTCCCATCGTCTCAACAGCTGCGACGATGCAGGATAATGTAGATGAACTAACGTCAACGCAATCGCGGGAAATTCCAGAAAATGTTCAATTAAATCAGAGTTTGGTTCCAGGTTCAAGGATGATTGCCAGCGAGGCTCAATTTACGCGGAAGATGCTGAGGAGGGAAGGTGAGGGCACGAGTTATTTTTCACGCTGTGAAAGTTATTTAGCCTGGGCAATGAGTTGACGGTTATCACTGCTCTGATCTGTTGATGCAGACTTACTTGAATCGTTTGAGCCAATAAAACGGGCTCGGCTGGATAGAACCCATCGACGTTCCGCTCCCCCAGCCTTGGGGGGGGTTCTCGATCCTGCACAGTGGGCCCCTTCCATTGGGCCATGAGCAGCAAATTCAAGCTCGTCAATGGCAGTTGCAACAGTCCGCACTTGGCGGTCAATCCCCACCGTTGATATCAGGACCTGACTCTAACGAAGTTGCCTCTTCGCCGAGAGACAACGCAGATTCAGGTCATGTTCAAACTGATGATGCCCGGCCATTCGGATCTGCTGGCTCGATTACGTGGCATGATGCACTCAATTGGCTTGAACGACAATACCCCGAACCAATTCCGGATGGCAACAATGGGCCCCTTCTATTGGACCCTGAGCAGCAACTTCAAGCTCGTCAACCGGAGTTGCAAAAGTTCGAACTTGGCGGTCAATCCCCACCGTTGATATCAGGACCTGACTCTACCAAAGTTGCTTCTTCGTCGAGAGACAACGCAGATTCAAGTCATGTTCAAACTGATAATGCCCAGCCGTTCGAATCTCCTGACTCGATTACATGGCATGATGCACTCAATTGGCTTGAGCAACAATACCCCAGATCGATTCCGGAGGACGTTCACTTTCATCAGCAAGCTTCAACTTCCGCGAAAGAGGTATTCGGACAACCTGGTTGGCTGATAGATTTTGAATCAAGTACTTCATCAAACTCAGGCCTTCACACTCCTTTTAGCGATAATTTTGTGGAGGAACCCCTAAATCCTCCCGGCCATGGTATTAGGAGCTGGTGGACTCATTCTCCGAGAAAAAGCAAACTCCATAGACAATGGAGGGAGGTCGCTGAAGTAAAAGAAATTCCGGTAGACGTATTGCGCGAAAGCCCAGAGCTTAACAAGAAGCCAGAAGTGGACAAAATTCTTAATAGGTCTCGCATGTCCCCAGAGATTATGAGCGATGAGTACTTAGAACCTTTTGTTTCAAGATTTGCGGAGCATGTGCGTAAAGTTTTCAGATCTCGTACCTTCCGCTCCATGGCTCAAGAAATTGTTCCAGGGATGCCAGTGAAAATATATCGACCATATGATTCGAGCCCTAGCCTGGTTCGTTTTTACTTCAGAACTCGGAACACGCGCCATAAAAGTAAAGCGATTACCACCGGATACAAAAAACTAATAGGGTGGCTCGTCTTTGCCAATACTGCGGTGTTGAGGGACCTAGATCCTACCAAAACGTTCCAACAAGAGTTGAATTCGCACCATAAATTGTCGAATTGGTTATTCACTCAGTCCTTTCATCCAGCCGACAGTTATCCGATTTTTGGATTTATTGAAAAAGGAGTCAATTTTCAAACAGGGGAGGAATTTGGAATGGTGCAAAAAATCTTACTTAGCTACCTGGAGCTTGGAGTGAACTCAGGTAGAGCCCTTCGAAATGCTCTGAAAATCAACCGGATTTATTATGAGCACTCCGATGTTTTCCAAGATAAGCCAAATAATCCTAAATTTGATATCGAATGGATCACGGCGCAAGCGATCCTCTCAAATATGAAAGTAGAGACGGAAAAACTCAGGAGAGAAACCGGACAGCTGGGCAATCTGATGATTCCTTTTTCCCCCGCCATACGAAACCTCAAGGTCGCTGGGCGAGATCCCCTTTTTGCTCATTAGATCTCGATAAATCCGGAGCGATTGTTGAAAGAGTCGGGAAAACACGGCTCAGTGACTACGCAGAAAAAATGCGATTGGTGATGAATACCCAAGCCTTAGCTTTACAGCAATCAAATCATGACAGGAACCTCACCGGACGAAACCGAAAACGACCCGATAAAGCTGAGATGATCTCGCTATCGAGCACCATCCCAGACAGGAAATATGTGATGTCGAGGCTAAATTGTTTGATGCGGAACTTGAATGTATGTCATCGGATTCTTAGCGATCATATCTTGCAGAAAGGGATCGCAACAGGGTTAGCAAATCACCGCGAGGTATTCTTTACATGGTTCGAGAGTCTTTTTTCCAAACAGCCAGGTAAAGATATACCGATTTCTGGACAAACCTGAGAGTTTTAAACGAAGAATCTTCATTGCAGTCACAGTCTTAGTTTAAGTAGCTCTTATAGAAATAAGATAACTGAACAGCAACAATTTGAAAAACATGAATAAGTAAGATTGAGTGGTGATTGGAAGAAAGAAGGACTTGAGGAATCACTGAGAGACATGAGGAAGAACGGGAGAAGGATGAGAACGTGATAAGATTACCTCCTGACGCTGCTCAACTAGCTTGATCTCGTCCTGATGAGACGTATACGGGTGAAGGGAGAGAGCGTCGACGTTGCTCCTCCTAGATCCGCTTGTCTTGACGAGACGCTGGTTCGAAGAGCGAGTGAAGTGTTGGCGGTCGACCTTGAGCTTGAGATGAGGTGAATCCTCGAGTCGTTTGTGGTCCTCCACTTCTCCTCTTGCGTCCAATGTTCCCTCCTTAAGATCTCAGGATACTCGGCTGGTCTCTGCGCAGAGCGGGCGCGTGTATCGCCGCAGCAGCCAGACTCACAGCCGGGACATCAGCTGACACTCCTCCTTGACCCGGCTGGGATCAGGCGGAGTAACTTCCGAGCTTGAACAGCCTTGACGTACCCTAGTGGCTTGGTGAGAGCATCAGCAATCATCTCGTCCGATGGGCAGCAGTGCGAGACAGAGAGTAGCTTGTTGGCCACTAGCTCGCGGAGATTTTGATACCGGACCTCGATGTGCCTGGAGTTGGGGTTCAACTACGCTTCCTTACTCAAAAAATTGGCACCACGATTGTCGTTGATGATGACCGGGCGGGAGATCGACACGCCGAGACCGAGGAGTAGGTTGGACAACCACCTTACCTGCTTGGCGCACGCATTCATGGAGATAAATTCTGCCTCCGTGGTGGACTGAGCAACAACGGGCTGCTTCCTGGTGGCCCAGCAGACAGGGTTGCCATATAGAGTAATTACGTACCCCGTGGTCGACTTGCGACTGATGGCGGAGGTGGCATAGTCGGCATCGGCCCAACCGCAAAGTTTGGCTCCAGTATTGGCAGCTCGCTGAAAGTGCAACCCTACTGACGAGGTGCCCTTGAGGTATCGCAGAAGATGTTTTGCCACATTCCAATGTGCCTCAGTTGGACTGTTGGCGTGGCGCAACAGTATGTTAACTGCAAAGGTGATGTCGAGCCGTGTATGGATGGACAGGTGAATTAACATGCCTACGACTTTCTGCATGGTCTTCACATCAAAGGGCGGAGAATCACAGGAGGCAAGGTGGTGGAGATTCAGCGGGGCAGGAGCCTTTACTAAGTTGGCGGTGTTCATTTTGAGGTCGCGTAGCATCTTCAGGCAGAAGTCGTGTTGGTGAAGGATGAAGGAACCATCTGACTGCCATTTGAGAGTGTAACCAAGATGCTGTGCCAGACCTTCTTGAGTGCGGATCGTGTAGCTTTCCGCAAGACGGTTGAGGAGCGTCAGTAGTTGATCACAATTTGAACCCACAAGGAGCCTGTCATCAACATGAATATGGAGCATGGCTGATTTGGCCTCATTGACAAAGAGGGACTCATCGCCTTGGGATGGAGCAAGCCCCAGTGTAGCTAGAGTTGCAGAGAAGTTGGACTTGCAGCACCTCCGGGCCTGCTTTGTCCCATATAGTGACTTGTTCAACTTCCATACCCACTTCTCCTTACCCGGCACTTCAAATCCGGCCACTTGGGCCACGTAGATGGTTGCATCAATGTTGCTGTACAGAAAGGCGGTTTTGATGTTGAACTGAAAGACATGTAGGTAATGCTGGACGGCAATGGATAGGAGTGACTTGAGAGATTTGGTACGGCCAATGGATGAGTAAGTGTCCAGGTAATGTTGGGGGAACTGCTGATGGTTGCCAAAACACATCCACCAAGACTTGCGGCGTACAACATCCCCAAATTCATTTTTCTTCCTGACCAGATGCCACATCCCTCCGATTACAATGTTGTTGTCAGGTGGTGGTACCAGCGTGCCAGTGTTGCAATTGATCAGTGTGGTGTTCTCCCCGGCCATGGACTCCATCCACAGAGGGCACTCCTTGGGATTGACAAAAGCCTCTTTGACCAAGATCACTTCAGACAGGAGAGCGTCAACATCTTTGTTGTTGTCATTGATGAGATTGGCAGAGGGGTTACTGGATTTGGCAGCAGATTGGGTTCTGGCAGGAAGGATGACCAATGGATTGATCAAGCTGGAGATTTCCTTTGGTGCTGTAGTGGAGTAGGGAACATAGACATGGTGCATGGAAGCAGGTGCTGGCGGGTTTGAGGAAGAAGGTGTGAGGTGCTCAAGGTTGCTGGAGGTTGAAGAGGCTATGCGTACTCTGTCATTGGGGACAGTTGGTGGCGGTGATTTGGTTCCAGCTGAGGTTGGAGTGGGTAATCCCGGGCGTGGACCCTGTAGCACTACTGTAACCTCAAACAAAACAGCTGGCAAGGGGATCTCCACATCAGGGAGGGACGCAGGCAATTTTGTCAGTGCAAGAGGATTTCCGTAGTCAAACATTGCTTGCGGGTGGATGAAATCCCTTCTGATTGTTACGTTCTTTTTCATAGGATTGAGAAATTGACCCGCTTCAGAGTAAGATTCATAGCCGAGAAACAGGAGAGGGGATGAACAGGGGAGTATCTTGGAGGGCAATGGTTGGTGAATGTGTACCTTAAGCCCAAACAGAATTAGTTTAGCCACATCCCTTACCGGCTTGATGGTACAGTTGTGTGCAAGCAAGACTTGAACAGGGGAGGACCACTTGATGGCTTTGGACAGAAGAAGATTAATGAGTAAGGAGGAATAACAAGCCGCTTCCTCACAGTAGGAGATTGGAACTGAGGACTGAGCCAAAATGCATCACATCTTGGTAAGAAGCGCCTGATTGAATCGCTCTCCTAGACCATATGTTTGCAGTGAGTTCACCGGACCCTGCTCGAGCGCTATCCCTTGTCATTGAAGAAACAAGAGTAGCTTGGCGGAGCCAAACTCACCCCCACAATTGCAGTGAAGAAAGGCTGGGGTGATGCTGAGTTGGTTCCTGACCTCATGGATGAACAAGACGATCCAAGCTTCAGAGTCTGATTTGTGTCTCAAGACATAAATTTGATTGAAGTGAGAAAAATCATCTAAAATGACCAGGAGGTACTGCATGGCATGCTTGGATGGGGGGGAGATCTGAAGTACGTCAAGATGCAGTCAATGAAAAGGAGAGGGGGAAGTTGGCAACCGGTTCAGGTGAGACAATTGCTTGATTTTGCAGGTTTCAAAAACCTCACAATTAGCTGAAGAGTGCTTTGGATTGTGGTTTGTGATTGAGTGAAGGGAGAGAAAACGCTTCAAGTACTCATCTGATGGGTGTCCTAATGTGAGGTGCCAGTCAACGTCATAGTGCGGAGGGGTCACCAAATACACCATGAGGGCTTGGGAGGAGTTCAGGCAAGCCACATATAGATTGCCAACACAAAGAAAACAAAAAACAATCTTTGCTAACAGCTTAATCAGTATGGTTCAATGTTGATGCACAATCTTTAGACTGTGATCTTCAAGTTGAGTTGCCAAAACCAAGTTCCTAGGACCCTTGGGAGTGTAGTACACCAGGTAGATGAGAGTCCCTCCAATGTCTAGCTTTGCCACATGGGTGATTTGAACCTGGCCGCCATAGGTGTTGAGGATTTTTGTCAGGGGAGTTGGATTGTGGAGAAGTGAATAGTCACAGAACGTGGAACGGGAGGCACCAGAATCATAGATTAGCTCCGGAAAATACTTTTGGGAAGTTGTTGTGCTATACAATCCATCATCAAGAATGTGAAATCCGGAAACTTCTGGGTTAGAATTGTTTTTGCTTACAAGGTCAACCGTTTCCCCTTCTGCAACTCCTTCTTCCTTGTCAACAGCATTGAGAGAGAGCTGGGATTTGAGTTGCTTGACTGCTGTGGAAACAAGAAGGGGCAATACCCCCTGAAGTTGTCCTCGAGTTCCGGAAGTTATTGATTGAAGTTTCTGTAAGGAGATTGGATGCAGCCGGTCAAGAGAGAGTGATAGAGTGATAATAAGATGAGTTCCTTCCTTCCCAATCCAATCCAATCTGATGCAATGATCTGATCCCATGTGATAATCCCCCTTACAACCTGGAGTTGAGAGTGACGTATTTAAGTCCTCCCTCTCAACCCTAACCTAAGTACAACCGCAAGTAAGCAAGAATGATGGAATACAAACCCTAAGCCACAGAACCCTAGCCCAACCCTATCCCTCCGTCCCCCATCCCGTAACCCATGCTCCACCTCCCCCTGCCCCATTCCCCGTCCGTGTTGCCTGCTGGTTTGTCCTTCTCATGATGCGTCCGCCCAACAACCCGTTCCAGGTATCCGGGGCGTACCCGCGTGATCCAATCTGCGCGTCTTGCAATGCGCAATCCGCTTGATCCACGCAAGCCATCCGATCCATGCAAGCCTTCTGATCCGTGCAATCTGTCCGATCTGTGCAAGCTTTCGGATCCGCACAAGCCTTCCAATCCGCACAATCTGTCCGGTCCGCAATCCGCGAGATCCGTCTGTCTCCCGTCTCCAGGTGCTGAGCCCAACCCAACCGCTGCTGAGCCTACCTGACTGCTGCTGAGCCTGCAGCGCGGCTAGCTGCGGCAAGGCCCTACCCATTGCTGAGCGTTCCGCCACTGCTGAGCCCGCCGCTATTGCTGAGCGCGCCGCTGACAGCCCTTTCCCAACTTGCGTCTATAAAAGGGCACCACACCGCCTTGGCAAGTTTTTTCATCTGAGTATGGACTTCCGATTCCTTGTTAAAGGGAAGCTTCCTAGTGGGAGCAAATGACCTGGTCAGGGATGCGCCAGATTTGGCGGAAGGGTTCTTTGCTGGTTCATTTGATCTTGGATTTCTGACCCATCCTTTTGAAGTGCCTGTCAAAGAATGGGCTAGGTACAAGTTTTCTGAGTTATGCGGCTCTTGTTGACTGTCTTCCAACATGATTTGATTGCTCACAACTTTGAGCGTGAACGGAGTGAGGTTGTAGGAGGATTGGACAAGAGGGGATAATGTGGAGTCATGACAAAGAGACTTGAGGAAGAGAACGGCCGCCATGCCTTGGGAGACGTCCAAGAAAAAAAGTGCCGGAGGTTGTCCTTCTATGGTCTCAATGAGATCTATGTACTGGTTTTTGAATTGGGCAACATGATCCCAAAGTGGAGTGCCTGGTTTGTAGGCCAGATGTATAAGACAAAACACCATGTCTCCAGCCACAATAATAGAATTTTTGCCACATGCGTTGGCAAGTGATTGATAGGCCACAGAGAATTTGTTACAACATGAATTGATTTACGACTGGAGATTGCGTTCTACCACCTTGTACAGAAGACTGATGAT
Source organism: Puccinia polysora (assembly GCA_025617555.3). Lineage (NCBI taxonomy): Eukaryota > Fungi > Basidiomycota > Pucciniomycetes > Pucciniales > Pucciniaceae > Puccinia > Puccinia polysora. The sequence continues at coordinate 13,192,984 of CM062627.1, read as the reverse complement.
GTAACAGTTCTTTTTGCAATATCTCTTGGTACCTTTATGATCTTCTATCCAGTTCTTATTGAGAATTTCTTCATGACCCTTTCCAATCAGCAAGTGTTTGAATTGGGACTTCCAATTGTGCCATTTGTGTTGATTGAGTTTGACCAACTTCACCTTGGTGGAGTATTTGCCATTGGACTGATTTCTCAAGAAGTCTTTAATCTGGATTTTGTGACCCTTGTCTCTTGAGCTTGCCATTGTTTGTTTGCTGGCCACTAAACAACAGGGTTTCTTTTTCTTAAGAGCTACTTAGTGAACATGATTTGTCTCTTGCTACCATGAGAGTTTTAAACAAAGAATCTTTATTGCGGTCACAGTCTTAGTTTAAGTAGCTCTTATAGAAATAAGATAACTGAACAGCAACAATTTGAAAAACATGAATAAGTAGGATTGAGTGGTGATTGGAAGAAAGAAGGACTTGAGGAATCACTGAGAGACATGAGGAAGAATGGGAGAAAGATGAGAAGGTGATAAGATTACCTCCTGACACTTCTCAACTAGCTTGATCTTGTCCTGATGAGATGTATACGGGTGAAGGGAGAGAGTGTCAAAATTGCTCCTCCTAGATCTGCTTGTCTTGACAAGATGCTGGTTTGAAGAGTGATTGATGTGTTGGCAATCAACCTTGAGCTTGAGATGGGGTGCATCCTTGAGTTGTTTGTTGTCCTCCACTTCTCCTCTTGCGTCCAATATTCCCTCCTTATGATATCAGGACACTTGGCTTCTCTCTGCACAGAGCGGGTGCGTGTATTGCCGCAGAAGCCAGACCCACAGCCCAGGCATCAGCTGACAAAACCAAGCCAATGGCTGAAGAGGGTCATTTTATATCAAACTTTGATTTGGCCAAAGAGTACTTTGTTGATTATTTTTGTGATCAATTCGCCATCAAGAAGGCCATTTGAAATGCTTTTGCCCTAGTTGGTTTTTGGTACAAAAATGAAGCATATCAGATGTTTACTTCCCTTTTCAAAACTGATTTGGAATATTGGACTATCATGAAAAACATCTTGAAGACCAAGCTCACAGATCCAACCAATCAATGTGGTCTCCTTGAATCACAGGATGCTGGTGAGATTGGTGAAACAAGGAAAGGAATTTGAGCATTTTGAGTTGGAAATGTTGATTTTCACACAGGCTCAAAACATAGAACTAAATAGAATTGCAAACAAAACACCAATGAAATTCAAAAAAATCTAAAATTTTAAACCACAGAAAATTTTGAGTATTGAGGGTCCTGGGTAGGACTCATGGTGTTCATGGGCTGGGTCAGCCAAAAGATTGAGTGACCATACTTAACCTGCCGGCAGGCGGGTCTTGGTGGGTTGGGTTGGCAGTCCTCAAAGCCATTCCCAAGCCCGTGACAGGTTGCCTGGGGCAGGTCTTGTTGGGTCTTGTTGGGTCTTGTTGGGCCGCCAGCAGGTCATGGGGCCACAAGGTTTTTTTATTTATTTTTCAAATTTTTGGCATTCATTTCCACTCCATATGCCTTAAAAAATGAAGAAGAAAAGTAAAAGTAAAGAAAAAATATATACAAAGAAAAATATATACAAAGAAAAATATATACAAAGAAAAATATATACAAAGAAAAATATATACAAAGAAAAATATATACAAAGAAAAATATATACAAAGAAAAATATATACAAAGAAAAATATATACAAAGAAAAATATATACAAAGAAAAATGTGAAGAAAAAAAATAAGTTCAAAGGAATCCATGTGGAATAGTAATTCTAAACATTGATTTCCTGGAGGTTAAAACATTGTTTTGAGACATTCCTGTCCACATATAAGCCCTTAAATGGTTTCAGGTGCCAAACTACTGCGGAATGGATACAGAACACATCCAACAGTGGAGAAGGTCTTTAAAAATCAAAAATATATTAACCAAACAACATTAAAGAGCCCTTAGAATGAAAATGAGAATACTTACAGATTCAGATGCAACTGATTTCATAGGAACAAGCAAGATTGTCTTGACCAATTCAGAAAGGTTGGGAAATCTTAAACTGTTTACTTTCCACCATTCAAGAATCTTAAATTTATCCCCCTCTAAATCATCTGGGTCATCACATTCAATGACAAGCTCTTGAAGGTATAGGTCCAGTACAGCTTTTGGAATATTAAGATTGATTGTGGAAGTGGAAGAGGCCACAAACTTGCGGAAGTTTGCTAGAAGGCTCTTGCTGGGTTGAATTTTAGAACCTGATGTGCCGGAAATTATATTCTTTGAAGCTTCATTTGTTACTCTTTGCATGTTATTGGAAATAAAATTATTTTAGAGGTTATATATTGCATCATGAATGCATGGTATTTCAGCTTGAGTGTTGAGAATGGTTGCATCTTTTTTGAGGCTGAAATCTAAGTGATTCATCTTGTAACAAGGATCAAAAACTAAAGCAATAGCAAGAAAGTGAGACATCCCATCCCAATATTTATTGAATTTTGTTGAAATGGGTTTGACAATTTTATTTATGTGTTCATCTCCAAATATATTAACAGCTTCTTTCTTGATGTTTAATTCAATTTCCTTCATCAAAATATAAATTAATTTTGAAGTTGGGTACTTGGTACCACATAGCTTAGTTGTAACAATGTCAAATGTTTTCAAGAAATCCTTCATTATATTAAGTTCCATCCAGTCTGCTTCAGTTGGGCAGTTGGAATAGTTTGCATCAATCATTGAAAGATGTTGAAATTCTGAATTGAATGGAAATGCTGAATCAATCATCTTGTAGCAGGAGTTCCAGCGGGTTGGAAAATTGGGGGAAGGTCTCTTCTTATAAGGAATATTTAGTTATTCTACTGCTTCCTCAATTTTTTTTGTTAACGTGTGTGGGTTGAATTGATTTACTTTATACTAATTTTAAGCTGGTTAATTCCATCTGAAGAAATCTTCATTCCATCCTTTACCACCTCCATCTGCAGAAATCTTCATTCCATCCTTTACCACCAAGTTTATAAAATGGGCTGCACATCTAATATGAAAATATTTTCCTTGATTGAGAAGTGAAAGATTTGGTTGTTCCAACAACATTTCCTTGAGGCAAGAAATAGAAACATCATTTGAGCTGGCATTATCCAATTTAATGAAAGATACCTGAAAAAAAGAAAAATCCAAACAATAATCAGAAAAATATCAATCAGGTAATAAGTAATCAAAATGATTTTAAAATTGACATGATCTAACCTTATCAATAATTTTCCATTCTTGCATTGTTTGAATAAGTCTTTCACAAATGGCTGACCCAGTATGGGGGGGAGGAAGTTGCCTCAATCCAATTATATTTTTGACAAGATTCCACTCTTCATCAATGTAATGGAAAGTGAAAACCATGTAACCATCATTTTGAGGTGATGTCCAAAGATCAGTAGTCAAATCCAAAGTTGAAGCATGGTTGATTTTTTGTTGAATTTCTAATTTGAGGTTTTCATAGATTTCCATGCAATTTCTTTGCAATGTGGTTCTACCAGGAAGTCTCATGAGGGGCTGGATGGTGTGGATAAATTTGATGCATTGACTGTGTTCAACCATACAGAATGGGTATTCATGGATGATTATTAGCTTGGCCAGCTCAATTTGTGCTAAATAATTATTAAATTTTCAATTTTTGAATTATTTTGTAAATTTTGATTGAGTTATAAGTGTTTGTTTAAGTACATTTCCTTCAGAGATGGTTGAAAATCTAGAACATTGCTCAATGTGACACCACAGATGTTTTGTACCTGACTTGCTTTTTCCTGAGAGAGATAACTGGCAATATTTACAAGTTGCTTTTACATTTTAATCTAGAATAAGGCAAATGAATCAAGTCAGTATATCAAAATAGAAAAAAAAAGAAATGGCGTTTGGTTGACCAGTTCCATCTTGACAAAGATGTTTGCACACATGGCTATATAACTTGCCTTTTTTTGAAAACAGTAATGGCGTTGGATATTTCAAGGAGGACTTGGGTGGCAATGTTAATGAAAGACTTGTACTTCATCTTCAATTTGATATTCCATTGATTTTTCAAAATAATTTGATTACAATTCAGAATAGCTTGATGATTTTTCCTGAGTGAGTCCTGAATTTGTGACCAAAGTTGAGTATTGAAGCAAGTTGGAGAGACCCCTAGGTTCCCAATCCAATTTCAAAGTCATCACAGGCACAAACCAGTGACCACCATGGGCCACATCATAAATGTGACCATTCATCACAACCAGCCCTGTCTCACCCTTGGCCCTGCCAGACCCAATTTCTTCTATTTTTTTGCAGCAAAAAATACCAAAAGAAGGAAACTCCAGAGTCCAGGCTCTACGGTGAAAGTGGATGGGGCAGACCACTGCCTCCTCCCACTCTTTTCTGTAATTGAAATCCTCAATCCTAACCTGATCCTGGTAAAGAGTCCCAAGCATCTCAAACTCCTGGCAATCTTGGCCATACTTATATCAAGGGTTTTCTAGGATTCCCACACCCTGAAAGTATCATCCAGATACATCCCTCTGGTTACGCCAGCATTTGGCACCCCCTCACATATCTCAACCAGGGTCCCAAGACTTATGCCAATAGCAACAGCAGTCCCACAGAAGCGCAAGCCATCCTGGCTTGAAGTTATAGAAATGAAACAACCCCAGAAAAAGACAAAGGGGGTAGCCATGGGTCAAGCCACCATCTAAGAGAACCAACAAAAATCATACCCACACCCATGGTAGCTTGAGGTAGGTTGGGTCAAGAAAAGGTTTTTCTGAAACACCTCTACCAAAAACTGGAAATATACCCACTGGGTCTGGGTATTCCTTGGGTCAGCCCAACCCATGAACAGCCTGGGGTAGGACTGGACCCCAAGGCATAACCAACCCCAAAAATCAATTCCAACACCCAATTTAAGACCCCACATGGTGCTGAGCTGCAGGCAATTCTTTGGAGGGGAAAAGTGCTTTTGAGGCTGCCCTCCTGAGCTTTACAAATATATTTCAATGTAACCAAACTCAAGGTCCAGAACCTTATTAATGAGGAATCAATGGGAAGGGATAGGTTTGATGGTAATTGGTAGAAATGAAACAACACTATATGAGGCAAGATTGTGCGGGAAAAGACTTTAAAAAACAAGTTCAAGTTTTTTTCAGAGTTCAATAGAACAAGGAAGTTGTAAATAACAACAACCAAAAGCTAATAACTCTTGTTGTCAGCCAAAGATTAGGAAAGATAAACTCAATCCCAACCAACCTCCAGGTCCTCAATGAACCTTCCCAAAACTCCGCAATCAAGCACTTGAAGGGTACCAGATAACTGTGGGTGTCTTTACAAAACAAGGCAATTTTTTTTATGAATCTCTAGAAGCAAAGAAACAACAGATTCAAAAAAAAAAATAAACCAAAACTTCTCAAGGGACTCAAGAGTAGTGTGGCAAAATTCAACTTCAAGGAAATAAAGGGAGGTTATAAAATCCATGTTTCAAGGTTAAAGAAACCTCTCAGTCAAACGTGACTGGTTCTGGAATGATAATCAAAGAATGATCAAGACCAGTATGGTTGAAAAAAGGATCAAAGAGTGGTATAACACACTCAAGAATTCAATCAAATGAATTCCTCTTTAACCAGCAAGGCTATTGGTTGGTGATAACAGACAAGGCCACAGAGGGAAGGATCAAGATTTGAGTATGGAGGCTCAAAGATCAAGGGTCAATCATAGATGTACCCAGGATAAGGAAGATGAATGGCTTGGATAAAGTGGAAGCGCCCCGTAGATTTATTGGTTGCATACAGTGATGATGATGGGGAAAAAGGCAGGGGAGAGAAAATTAGTTGCCACACCAACATGCAGGTATACCCCCTGGTTGGGTATTATTTTTTGATGGCCCAACTCAATACCCCTGGGTATTGGGTATATACCCAAGGCCCAAGGCCCAACTGGCCTTTTGCCTTTGTTTCAATGGTATGCCCATTGTGGTTCTCCAAAACCTAACCTATAGCCATCAGAATCACTTTTCTAGTATAAGGACAGCTCCAATAATCAAATAGACCTAAAAAATAGATTATAAACCAAAGATAACCCTTAGTCATTCAGCCAAAGTACCCTGCTATCTCTCATGGCTTAGAAGATACAGCCCAATCAAGTGTCACAACTCAGTGAAGGACTTATGGAAATAATCTGGAAGGCTTCAAGTACATATCACATAAATTAAACCCATACACCACCCAAACGTCTCACAAGCATATACAGAAGCAATCAATACAGCACCAAACAAATTACCTCATCTGTACACAGCAATATATGCAAGCAGGCATATGCAGTGCAGAAGCAATTAATAAAGCAACAAAAAAATCACCACACAGAAACATATTTCAAAGATCCTACATGCATCAGTAGATCAGAGGCTGTGCACCACCATACAGAAGTAATATATGCAAGGAACTGCATGAAGAACCAACCAGATAACCAACCACCACTATACAGAAGATAATTTATGCAGGGGGCACCTGTATCAATTCAGCACAGAAATGCATGCAAGGGTGTACATGCATGCAGATTCTTCACAGCCTCCTCCTCTGACCAGCCAAAATTCCTCATGAACTGTATTCACTGTACTAGGGAGACCCTCAGGGGCAGCCCTGAGGGCAGGATTGTCTATAAATAGAGGGCCTCTCTCCCCCATCCAGGTCCTATCAGATCCCCCCATCCTCCCCTCCAGGGATCACCATGCCTCCTAGGCACCCTTAACCCATACTTGGCTATCCTCAAACCATTATCCCATAACCCATAATGTGACCATCTCTAATCCCTTTTCCCATACCAACAACATCACCATTACCATCATTATCATCATCATCATCAATTATGATCATAAACACATACTTTTGACCATGACCCAACCCAATAACCCATAACTTTGACCATCCACCACCAACATTATTTACCCAATAACCCATATCTTTGAACATCACCACAATGTCCCCATAACTTGAACATCACCAAGCATCACCACATACCTTGGCCATCCATCACCATCATCCATCACCCTCATCCATCAACATCATCATCCACCACCATCATCATCAATCATCATCAACCATCATCATCACCTATCCATCACCATCCATAATCATCACCACCCATCATCATCATCATCCAGCATCATCATCATCCATCATCAACATGCATCATCACCTACCTCAACCATCATCATCATCCACCATCATCCACAATCATCATCATCACCTACCTCATCCATCATCATCATCATCAATCATCATGAACCATTCATCATCAGTTGTCACGTATAGTCTCAACCATTTCAACCTTATTCAGTCATAACCTGTAACATCAAAGGAGTATCAATCAGTAACCAATAAAAAAAAGATAAAATAAATAAAGAATTAAGACTTGATAAAAGATTCTTCCCTTACTCAGCTACTATCCTCCAAGTCACCCATTGGTTCCACCATTTATTCCTTATCAAGATTGAAACATTTGATCCTAGGTCCGATAGAGACTACTATAGTAGCAACTCTATCTGAAAATCAGCCACCAATCTCTTTTCTTTTATTTTTGTGAGACTACTATAATACTTAGAGGTGCAGGAAATTCAAAACCACCATTGTTATTGATTTATCTTATCAGTAGTTGTAGTACTAAATTCCCCCTCAAGTGACTGCCAGCAAGCTATTTGATAAACTTTACCCAATCCCAAAGGAGTCTCCACACTGTATAATCCCCAAGTCCCCTTTTAATATCAATCCCTTCCTTCTTTCCTGTACCCCCTCATGAGCTATTGAGCCATCTCCTCCATCCCATTTGAATCTCATCCATCAACCAACCATCTACTCCCCCCTGCCCCCCCAAAAAAAAACAAAAAATAAAAAAACATCAAAAAGTCATATGGATTTGATTGGAGGACTTTAAATTCCAATTATCTAATAAAAAATTACTGATTGATGATTGAAAGATGGATTGAGCTTTGAGAGAGATTGAATCACAATTGGGACAAAAAAAAGCCAGTGGGGTTCAATTCCAATCAGAGGTGAAATTGTGCAAAAATTTGATCTGATTGGAGGGATTTTTTTTTGGGATGTGGCGCAATAAAATGGCAAAATCCAAGAGAAAAAACCCCTAAAAAAACTGGGCAGAAACTGAGATAATAGGTTTGGGAAAAAAAAACTGGTCCCCAAACCCTCTGGTGCTATTTTCCAAAATACCCAATACCCAAGCTCACAATTGGGTTTGCCCGGCTCCCAACCCATGCCAAATGCCCTTGGTTAAGCCCAATTCATGAACCAATTGGTTTGGAAATCAAGTATTACCCAAAGTTGAGTAATTAGGGTCCAGTACTAGTCCTGGGGCCACAAACACACAGGAATCAAACAGCAAACAAAATCTATAACCTAATCCCTGTTGGTAAATAATGTATATCTACCTTCATTAGGTTATCAAATAGCTTGTATTTGCAATTGTATCTGTAGAAACTCTATATTTCATTGGTTTTTGTTCATTATCTCCTATAAATGTAGATTTTGGAACCCTACTAAAGGTAAATTTCATCAGGAAAAATGAATAAATAGAATATTGATTAGAAAAAATTTCTCTTTACCTATCAAAGGTGAACAGTAATGTAGAAACAGATGAGGAAAGTACAGGAAATAACTATTCTAAATATTTTGATTAAACAACAAGAGATAGTGAAATTTGTCAAGGAAAACTTTTTTGGTGATAGCTCAGGAAGTAATGAAAAGATTTTCATGCTGATATAGCTGTGAGTGTGGTTAGAACAGTTACACAAGGTGGAGAAATTGATTGCAAGCAACCAGTGGGTAGAGCCAGGGAAAAATAAAAGGGACAATGAGACTTCAAGTGGAAAAATTAAATACTAGTTACAATACTCAAACACCCAACCCAAACATGTGAAGCAATAAAAAGAAAAGTTATTTCAATGGCTCAATGAAATTTTCTGTTCAAGGAAAGAGTTGAACTATGCTTTTTTGGAGTTAAGATAGCTTGATGATAAAGGTATCAAAAAAATATAACTGTGCAAGAATGAGATACTCTTCTTTATTGCAGCAAGATAAATAGCAGTAACAATAAAATTTTAAGCCTCCTGGATGCCAAGAACCTTGATATCCTTTAGCTACCAGAGGTGATAGAATAAATAATAAATGTATTATTTAATAAATCAGCAAAAATCCATAAAATATTTGGATAAAGCTTATTGCAAGGTTAATTGGTTTGGTTATGGTTTATTGTTATAAATCAATATAGATAAATTGATTATTAAATATTTTGATAGAGGGGCCTGAATTATATTGGGGATATTTAACACCTCTCTTCAGGAAATTTAGTATGAAAACACGTAGGCCGGATTACTTTGGGCCCTTTAGTTTAAAGGATATTTTTCACAAAGATTATATGTATATAAAATACACGGTGGAGTGGCAGGGCTTTTTAATCAAGCTGCCACGACAGAGAAAGGATAATAAAACTCACTGGTATATTATTAAATCCTTTGGGTATCTGTTTGGGATGTGCACTGATGGGTTAAAGCTTTATACTGGCGTTATAAGGTTGTTCAGCAGTTTAAATTGATAAAAGAGGGTTGAGGACGGATATTATTAATCAGAATAAAGCCATAAATCACTTACTTATGTATTATAAGTATTTGATTACCTTGGCATGGTTTCTGGATGTAAATATAACTGGGTCTCTGGGTATCAATATCCTCTAAAGAGCTATTTATTTATAGCTTTTGGAGTCCCAATATTGTCCTTCTGAGGGGTACTGGGGCACAAAGGGATGGAAACTGAGGCTAGAAGGCTAAAAATTGTTAGCTTTTCATGTGTTCTTGGTGCTGTAGCACGGGTAGCATCTAATTCCTCAGGTTATGGGAATTATTCTACTTTATAATTGATATTAGGACGTGTGAATAACACTAATCTGTCCTTTTTATTTATTATTTAATTAATTATCCTTAGTAAATGTTCTTATTAAGTTAATAATTATTTCAATAAAAATTCCTACGGATATTCTTATTTAAGGTGAGTTCTCATTATGTATTAAATAATTGGAGTAAAGTCATGATATTGATTTTACTCCTTATTTTCAAAATTCAGTGGATTCACTAAAATAATTACTTAAAAATATAAGTCATGGGTTTTCATTTAATATTTTTACATCATAAGTTTTCTTAGTATGTCACAAAAATATTGATGTCTAGAAATTTTCATAATAGTATATTAAAGTATTTTAATATATTTTTAGAAGTTGTCATTGTCTTATTTTTGACATTTTTGGTACTCTGAATTATATTTAATAAAAAATAATTATAAAGGTTATTTAAGTATTTTTATATAATTTTATGTATTTTTAGACTATCTACTATCCATGGGAACTTTCATTACATATGTAGAATGTTCCCATGTAGGTTGTAGCATGTTTACGCGGTACCTAAGTTTCTCAGCCTGCCTGTCACTTTGCCAACCCATAGTCCTGCGGCTGGGTACTTGTCAGAGGCCCAGGGTTGCGTACACGACTTTGACAGAGTCACAGAGCTGTAGCTCAGCCGCGCGCGGGTGCATTGCCTGCCGCATCTGCGTGCAGGAATAGTGACAAAACACATTTCCATCCATAACTCCTAAAATATACACAACACATCAATTCTGACTGAATTTTAGGTGTGAAAACTATACGTGATAATGCATGTGAAAAATTTCATTGGCCAAAAAGTCCAATAGTGGTGCCATGGTATTTTGGTCTTTCTTTTCCTTAATTATTTAAATATATAAGGAGTTGGATTTCAAGGGTGGGGTCAGTGAGTGACCCTACCTATTTTGGGTGGAGAATCCATTTTTGCAATAATATTTATGGTTTCCCTTCTCTTTCTTAGGTCAATTTGATTATTATTATTTTTATGTTATTTCTGTTACTTATGCAGCTTGCTCTGCAAAAGTAGCAAGCTGACAAAAATGAACTGGAGAGCAATGAAGTTAATAATTAAACAGATAAAAAAGAATAACCAAAAATGAAGAAAACATAGTAATAAATGAGCAGTTGTCAAAGGATTATCCAGGAAACCAGAAATTTGAAATATTTTCAGTTAGGAGTGCTGTTGAACACAGTATTAAGCATTTTTATCAATATAGACCCAAAATGGTGAAGGAATAGATGAAAAGATGAATCAAAATAAAAAAGATAAGTATGGTAAAACAAGTGACTTTGAAGTTGAGTAGATAAATGAAGAGGGATAGGTCTTAAGGAGATGTAGGATGAATTATCTATTCCTAATTTGGTTCAGGATCCTCCTGATTACTAAGGTTTTGGGAGGTGTGTGGGTCCTGTGTTATGGAAAGGTATTTTATGGTCACAAAGTAGGTGGGTGGTTTCAAATGTGATGGTTGCAATAAAACAGGAAGCAGGTTGATCAGGGATCATAGAGTAAAGACAGATTGGGAGATGAAGTAGAAGAAAGGAGCAGAAATGGAGTGGAGAGGGGAAGTGAGGGTTGAGTAAGAATTTATAAAGGAGAGGAAGCTCTTGCAGGAAGCAATTGTGGTGGTGTTTTATAGACTTGACCTAGAAAGAAAGCAGAAATCAGAAATAAAAGAGGAGTAGAGCTTTCTGTAAACAGTAAAAAAGTTCAGAAAAAAATTACAGAAAAGAATATTGCAGCATTTTTCAAATGAGGATAACTGATAGATTGAGATATGGTGTATCAAGAATGTTTAGGCGCCAGGCAACGTCCACTTGGCACACAAAAAGAAGGACTTGGATAGGTTCCCAGAAGGCTTGATTGGGTTGGGCTTGTAGGGGTCCAGTCTTGGCACCCAATCAAGCTTGTTTGGACACTGATCAAATATAGTTGCACTCAGCCAACCAGCTTCCTCTCCTAGAGTTTGTAACACAAACACCATGTCCCTTATTGGCAAGGAAATCAATGCTATGTTGAATCAGTAAATCAAAGACTATCTTCAATAATTTGATGCTATGATCAATCTCCACCCCTTGAACTTGATGGAAAAAAGCCCCAAATGAATCCAAATGCTAGAAAATTTAGTTTCCAGTGTGGTGGAATTATATAGCTCTGGGATCAGGAACTGTGTTGTTGTCTGTGCGCTCAGATTTAGATGCACAGCAGGCTCAGAACTGGGTTTGCAGCTGGCTCAGCAACAGCTGCTGTGGACTCAGCATCCATTGGGCGGTTGGCTCAGCATTGGCTGAAGAAGTTCTGCAATATTCTCTGGGGAAAGGGGCAAAGAAGCAAAGCATATCCAGTGGGTTCTTGGATATTTCTAGGTTGGGGAAAGCAGGAGCGTAAGGTTGGGAAGGGCTATCTGAGGGAGGGAACCCCACAGAAAAGCACTTTGGGAAGATGAAAACAGGCATGGGCTGGCTCTGAGTAGGGCCCGTGCAAGTTTGTGGAATGAGAAGGACCAACCTGGATGGAAGTATTGGCAGGGGGAAGACTAGGGTTGTTATCAGTTGTTTGTGCACCAAGGTTAGCATTGTGATCAAGGTCCTTATACCTCGCTCTCAAATCCAAGTTGTAGATAGATCATGATAGAATATGAGACAAGATATGGGTTTTTTGGAAGGAAGGAATAAACTTTTTCTCTCTATTTCTCATTTCTCTTTCTGTCAGGTTGCTGGCTGAACAGTGTGATCAACTCCTTACAGAACCAAGGACCCAATAACTTCTCATTCCAATGAAAAATTTAGGGGTATTCACCTCTTGCTGACACATCTGGGGGTCTGGCCAGGAAGTAATATTTTGTTCCTTGTCTCTCAAAGGTAAATGGGTGCAATCTCTAATTCCTACCTCCCAGAAACCACTACGTGGTCCAACAACCCAGCTCCCCTTCCTAATTTAACAAGGGCTGCTGAAAGCCAAGCAGGGCTTGGAACAAAGGGGACTCTACTCTCTGTAGGCTTGGGGGCAAGGTTACTGGAGGGGTTTACAAGGAGCATAGTAGTTATGGATTGAAGATAAGGTACTGATGACACTTCCTGGGATGAATTGCTAGTAAGAATTAGTAAACTGATTTCTTGGTGAAAAATCAGGAATGAGGAAGAGGAGGCCAGTTAAAATAGACCAGGGCTAGAACTAAAACAGAGGTACTGTTGGTTGGGGCTCAGAATATATATGTAATGACAAGGGAGAAGTCTAAGTAACAGAGAGGGCTGATATGGCATGCTTCTACATTGGGATAGGCTGCTTCTAAATTGGCGCAAGGCTACAGGTCTGTGCTTTTTAAGTTGGTAATGTACAGTTGAAGTATTTACAGTGGGTGGACAAAAACTGTGGCACTGATTTTTTAAGCACCCACCCCCACCCACTCCATATTGACCAGGAATCTTTGTGTGACTTTGTTCATCAAAGAACTTCATCTATCCACCTCTTGACCACATTGATGGATTTGCTACCATCACCCCTTCCCTTATTTCAACTTCTCCCCCTCTATCCATCAATGTGACACCATTGGTAAGTCCTTTTCTCCACTCTTTCTTTTTTCAATGTTATTCTAACTTTTTTTGTTTTTCCTTTTGTTTTTCCTTTTGGTATTGAATTCACAGTTGAAAAAAAAGAACTTACTGGAAAATGTGAAGGCAAGGATTTTTGGTATGTACAAAGGAGGCAGATTGGGAAATTCCATTGCTGTCAAATTGGGGATGCCAAGATCAACCATCTACAACATCCTCAATTTTTTCAAGAAAAGAGGAACTGTTGCATCCAAAAAAAGACCCGCAAGACCTCAAAAATTGAATAGTTTCAACCTTTGGGAGCTGGGGCATGTCATCAAGTATTTGTGGAAGATGAAGGCCTCCAAAATGAGCAACTTGATCATGAAGGACATCTCAACCCGGACAATCTGACAACAAGCCCATGAGATGGGCTATTTTCTGAGGATGGCTTCCCAGAAGCCATATATTAATGAAGATCAAAGAAGAAGAAGAATTGCCTTTGCTTGCAAACACAAAGACTGGACTGTTGAAAATTGGATAAAGGTGATCTGGACCAACAAATCCAGCTTTGAAATTGGAAAAATCTTCCAGCAAGTGATGGCCTGGAAAACCCCTCAAGAGAATTTTAAACACAACTGTATTTCTCACACATTCAAGAGTGGGAGATCATCAATAATTATCTGGGGTGATTTGATTGGTGAAAGAACCTCCCCGCTTGTCATCATGCCACCAAAAAAAAGAACTGCAAAAGATTTCATTGAAATTGTTTATGAAGGCGCTCTTTGTAGGAATTTGTGGCTATTAAGGACTGAATTCAGTGGGAAGCAAAGCGGAGAAGACAACAACCTTTGGGCAGGAAGCTTGGACAGTGCCTAATAAGGACCAGGAAGGGACAAGAGAGAAAGTTGAAGGATGAAAAAAAAGAAACAGAAAAGGAGTGGGAAAGGAAGAAAAGATGTAGTGGTCAAGAAGGGATTATTATTGGTTGGACAGCATATGAGTGGCGGGTGGTAGTGGTTAGTGAGGTTTGGTCAGCGGTTGATTGTAGTGGAGTGAGGGGGAGTCGATTGAGCGTGGTGAGGAGAAGAGCAGTTGGTTGATCTAAGTGAGATTGTGAGCGGTTGGTTCAGCTTGAGAGGAGGGAAGCAGTTGGCGTCTGGAGGTGATGGTTGGAAGTGTTTGAGGATGGGGAGCAGTTGATGAATGAGAACAAGGAAACAGAAGAGGAATGGCGCTCGCAGTGTTTCTAGTAGGGTGAATCAATTGGTGTTCCCATTTTGGAGTGTTGCCAGTGCAAGCTGAATTTTAGAGACACGCGGCAATGACATATGCGGCAAAGGTTGGAAGTTATGGGCGGAAGGAAATGGAAACATTGGGTGGATGGAAGCTGAACACTGGGAAAGGAAAGAAGAAAGAAGAATTGAGGAGAGAAATTAAGAGGAGAAAAGAAAGAAAGAAATAAAAGAAAGAAAGAAGTAACAGCGTAAGGAGCAAGGCAGAAAAGAACCAAGAGTACAGCGCATTTGGAATGTAAGTTTAGAATGTATTTAGCAGCTTCTTGAGTAACTTCAACACTCTTTGCCCCTGGATCAGTAACATTAACTGATCGGGTTTTTTTTTGATGGAAGATGGGGCTCCAGTCCATAAGGCCAGAATAAGAAAAGACTGGCAACACTCCAAAGGGATCAAAAAAGTATTTTAGCCAGCTCAGTCCCCAGGCCTCAATCCAATCAAAAAATTGTGGAAAATTTTTAAAAACAATATACAAAAACTTTGCCAACCCAAGTCAATCCCAGAGATGGAAAGGGCCCTCAAAAGCGCCTGGGATGACTTTCCTTGTCAAACTTTCAAGAATCTCATCAACTCCATGCCTAATTGCATGCAAGCTGTAATCAAGGCCAATGGAGGTTCTACCAATTGGTAGATTCAATTATTTTGTTTCTTTTTCTTATTTTCTTATTTTCTTATTTTCTTATTCCTCATCATCTTATCCATATCTTACTCGAATCCCACCAATTTTCAATGGTAAAACCTTTTTCTATATTTTTTTAAATTTATGTGTATCAAGATGGAAAGGATCTGAACTACCAGAATCAAGAAAAACTCCACCAAATGTGAAAGTTTTAGGCAGTATGGAAGGGCTTGTGAAATGGACAAGCGGGGTAGGAAGGCCATGGGGCCAACCTTGTGGGTCCTAGAGAAAAGCCATCTCTTTGAGTTGAAGGGTGCCCAAGATGGTGATGCTATGAAATTGGCTTGTTCTTAAAGGTTGACTGAAGTGTAAGTTGAGTTCTTTGTTGAAGCTGTCAGGAGGTGCAGAGTACTGATGCTTGATTTTATTATTTGGATTGATGCAGGAAAGGTTGATAAATACCCAGGCCAAATGGGATAACTTGCTCCAAACAAGTTGATTGGCAATGGATGGGACTTCAAGTTTGCGTGATGAGGCTTTCATACTCACGTTGATTCAGATGAAAAGGTTGTCAAAGTTCCGTCAAAGAGTGTAAAAAATAGAAATGTATTGGAGTTGGCTGAACCCTTCAAATAGGTTTTTTAACCCATTGAAGCTACCAGTTGAAGCATCAAGATGGTTGTTGAAGCCCCCATTTGGCCCCAAAAATTGCTTAGAATTGATTGAACCTTGTCAAAGCGCGCCATCAAAGCCTCAAACTGCCCCATCAAAGTGTCAAAGTCAACCATCAAAGCATCAAGGTTACTGGCTGAAGTGTTGAAGATATTGTTCAAAGTGTCAAAGGCGTTTATCAAAGCGTCAAATTGGAGGGGAGTTTAGAAATGGATTTGAGTGAAGTGGAGGGCTTGAGAGAAGAAAAAAACAAAGAAAGGGAGGTAGGTAAAGGGAAGGAAAAGGAGCAAAGAGAGGCCATCATTGAATAGGGGAACAGATCAGATGATTATTTGGAGTTAGAAGACCTTAGGAAGAAGTTGAAGGATTTGGAGGTGAATATGAAGATTTTTGAAGAAAGAAGAAAGAAAAAGACAGGGATTGAAAGAAGGATGGAAGAGAGTAACTTTTATAGGAGGAATGCTTCAGAGGCATGGTTGGAAGAGTTGGAAAATGGAGAGGGTTTATAGGAAACAATGGAAGGTAATGTTATGAAGAATAGATTTAGGGAAGATTCAGTTATGAATGAAGATCAAGTAAATCATTCATTTGAAATTTATAACAAAAATTCTAATAATTTAAATTCTAACTTGCAAGAAGGTTTGTGGAAAGGATGGGGTTCTGAAATCAAGAAGAAAAATTTTGGGATATTCAAAGCTAGAAAGGAAAGGAAGTATGGGTATTTATCAGAGGGCTTCTGAAATCTTAGCTTTGGCTGGTATCAATTATGAATTAGGTGCTTCTGTAAGGGGGCCTAATTCCTCTGAATCTATAAATTTAAAACTGGTTAATACTTGGATTTCTACAGTAAAATAATTGGAAGAGATTATTTTTGAGAATATTGAGCAGATATTTATTTTATTATTATTATTATTATTATATATTTTTTTGATAAAGGAGTTTGATACTATGAAGAATATATTGAATTGAAAAGAATCAGAGAAGAGTTATATATATATATATATATATATATTCTATTTTATTTTATTATTATTATTATTATTTTGTTTGTTTGTTGACTCGAGAAGACAAAAGGAGATAAGAAATAAATTCAATATATATATATATATATACACATACATATATATATATATATATTGATGTTATATTTTTGAAAAAAGGGTTTTGTTTATTTTAAGGATTTTTTTTTGTTTCAAATGATAGAGTGTGTGGAAAGCTTGGAGTAAAGTAGGGCATTTGAAAATATTCAAGTGCATTTCCCAAGTGGTGCGTTCCTCATTGTTTGGAAAGCCTTTCAATTCAACTAAGTAGAAAAAATTCCCCCTCTTAAGCTTTGAGTAAAGTATTTGAGACACTTCCCATTCCTCTTCTCCATCAATTTGCACTGGTTTGGTTGGTGGTTGATGTCTGGAAGACAGTGAATTTTCTTGATATGGCTTGAGTAAGGAGGAATGGAAAATTGGATGAATAGTGGCCCATTGTTGAGGAAGTTGAAGATTAAATAATTTTTTTCCAATCTTTTATGTAATCAAAAAAGAGCCTAATAATTGCTATGAAAGGTTATTAGTTGAATTTTTAGTTTTCATATTTTTATAAGAAAGACAAACTTTGTTTCTAATAGCAAAGAAGTGAGGAAAAGCACTTCTTTTGAGGTCAGCATATCTATTATAGGTTTTAATTGACTTTTCCAATTCAAATCCTAGATGTTTCTGGTTTTGGTGAATCTGATTAAGTAGTGACAGGCAGGTTAATTTTCAGCTACATGTAGGCTGTAAAAATTGGGGTGTTGTCCATAAATGGTGAAGAAAGGAGGTTGCTTAGTAGAAGTTTGGGTGGATCAGTTTTTTTATGCAAATTCTGCAAGAGGGATCCAGGAATGTCAGTTTTCTTTGTGATAAATGACATACATCCTAAGAAGTTGTTCTAGGATCTGATTTAAACATTGTTTTTAACTGTCTGTTTAAGGTTGATAAGCTTTGGAAAGATTTCTTCTTATCTGTAATATTTCACACACACCTTTCCAAAAAGAAGGAACAAATAAAGATCCTCTGTTGCTGAAAATATCAGTTGGGAGTCCATGTTTATTGAATAAATGGGAGATTAGAAGGTTAGCTAAATCCACAGAAGAGATATCAGTTCTGGTTTTAATAAAGATAGAAATTTTTGAAAAGCAATCAACTACCAAAATGATTGAGTCAAATCCATTGGATATTGACAGCTGTCAAATAAAGTCCATAGAGATTCAAGTCCAGGGAGCATCTTTAATTGGTAAGTTTTAGAGGAGTCTGAAATTCTTGTGGTGACTGGGTTTGTTTCTGCTGCAAAGATAATGGGAAGAAACATGAAATTTGATAAAAAAAGTCATATTTTCCCAATGGAAATCTCTTTTGACCAAATAAATTTTCTTTTCTTGTCCAGGGTGACCAGAGAGTGGAACTTCCTGTCATTGTCAAAGTATTTCAAGTTGGTGCTGTTCATCTTTCTTGGGGATTGTTGTTTTATTCTCAAAAATAAGAAGGCCAGTGTCTTGGTCTATCAAATGACTCTTAACTTTTTCCTTTTTATGTAGCTTCTGAATAATCTTTTGGGTTGATTTTTTGGAGATCTAGGAATGAATTAAGTTTTCCAAGTGTCCATCAACCTGTTTTGTGGAAATAAAGAAAATTTTAGAAGGCTCAAAATCAGTCTGTTTCAAGAGTTGTTTGAAATTTTCTGGGTTCTTATCTGCATAGGGCATTCCCCCCTTGGGATATACATTGTCTCAAGTTGACAGGACGTCAGGCACTATAGAGTTATTTCCAGTTCTTTAGACTATGGTAAAGTCAAATTTGGATAAGAACTCAGCCCAACAGGCTTGACAGAAATTCAACAATTTAGAGGTCATAAAATATTTTAGAGATAAATGATTTGTCAGAACTTCAAAGGGGGAGTTAAGCTCTCCTGATCTTGATAGCCCAGAAACTGGAAAAGAGTTCTTTATCTTGGATTTCATATTTCAGTTCAGCACAACCCAATTTTATGCTTTCAAAAGAAATTGTGTGCTTGGATCCATGAGGGGAGGCTTGAGTGAGCACAGCGCTTTGGGCATAGTCACTAGCATCAGTCTCCATAAAGTTTTTTAAATAAAAATTGAAATGTTTGAGAATCTTGGTAAAGGATTTTTTGGGGTCCTCAAACTGCTGCAAAGCCCCTGAAGATAAAGGAAAGATGGGGTCTGAACTAGTGAGAGCAGTGAGGAGATAGACATTTCTGGAATAGACAATGATAAACCTGAAATAAAAATTAGAAAAAACCAAGAACTTCTGAAAAGCCTTTTTTTTTGTTGGTGCTGGCCAATCCAAGATCTTTTTGACCTTGGGGGTGAAAAATTCAATACAATCCCTAGAGATCATTTAGTGTAAGCAATCCACTGGGAGGCACTAAATTCACAATTAGAAGCTTTTGCATATAAGTTGTTCTTCTGAAGTCTGATCATAAGTTCACACACATGAGCTGTGGGTTCTTTTAAGTTCTTGGAAGAAATAAGGATTTCATTGAGGTATACCACCACACAGATGGTTAGAAGGTCTGCAAAAAATGACAAGGCATTGAAAAGAGGCAGGAGCATTGGTAAGTCCAAATGGCATAACCAAGTATTCAAAACTTCCAAACTGATTCCTGAATGCTGTAAGATGTTCATTCACTTCTTTTGTTTGAAGGAGATTATAAGAAACCCTGAGGTTGATTTTAGAAAAGATAGTAGAACCAGGAAAGACTGTTAATAATTGAGTCATGGGAGGAATAGGATACCAATTATTTTCAGTAATAGCATTAAGTTTGCAATATTCAATACAAAATTGCAAACCACCATCCTTCTTTTTCACAAAGAGGACAGGTGCACCAGTGCTTGAAGTGCTAGGGAGAATGGAAATTTTCTCTATATTTTTTGGCTGTATAGGCTTTTAGGGCCTCTTTCTCATGATGACTGAAAGAATAGATAGGTACAACCAGAGTCAAAGGGCCTTCCAGTTTGATGTAGTTGTTGTTAGCACGGTTAGGAGGGATTTTATCAGATTTAACCTTGGAAAAAAAATCTAAAAAGGCATGGTAAGCTTCTAGAATTCTCTCCATCACAGTTTCAATTTATTCAGTTTCCTCATCTTCATGTAGAAACTTTGCAAAGGTCTGCTTTGGGCCAGAGTCAGAAGTTGAAATAACCATACATAAAATTTGAATGGATAGATCATCCTCTATATCCTCCAAGAATTTCAGAGAATTTCCAAAGAATATCCAATTCACAGAGGTAGTTGTTGAACTCAAAGAAAATTTTTATGGTTGCATAGATTCTGAAAAGGGAACAGTAGCATTGATCTGAAGGTTCACTGGCAGAAGGTAAGTAGTGGCCAAATAGAATTCAAAAGAAGGGGAAAATGTTGGAAGGAAATCCCCCAATTCCCCTGTCCTCCGCGCGACTGCCCAGCATTACACAACTGTCACAATTTCTGTCACAATTCCTCCAACTCCACGCTCCCACTCTTAGCCTCATTTGCTCCTCCATCCTTGCCCCATTCCATCATCAACCCTGCTCTGCTTCCTTGATCTCATTCTAGCATCAACTCTGCTCCATTCCCTTTATTCCTCATCAACCATGCCATTCCTCCTATCCCCTTCCATCATCAGCTCTGACCTCTGCTTATGCTTAACAATCACATCCGGGCTCCTCAACTGGCTCCCCTCTCCTCAACCATAACACTTGCCCTACCAACTAAACCAACAATCAACCTACAACTCACAATCAGCCTACAATTTCCTTCCTTCTTTGTTCAACTTTGAGATTTCCCTAGTTTCAAATATTCTACAAACTCAACTGCTCACATACCTTTATGCTCCCAGACTGTTTTCCATCTGCTTCCTTCTATTCCTTCTGTCATTTGTCATCCATATTCTCACCCGCTTTCACTTGAGCCTCAGAGCGAGAAACCCATTCATTGTTTCTTCATTCATTTCATTCTTCTATATTCAAAATTGTGTTGAAACTCTCTTCTTAGTCTGTTGGTTCAGGTAATTCAAAGAATTAAACTGTTCATGGTCAAAAGCCAAAAAACGCTCACACCAAACACTTGAATTACCAATGGACACGTCTGCTGGACCAGGAGATCTAAACCTGTTGCTTCTTAAGACCCTCAAAAACTCCATACCAACTCTAACTGAATCCAACTTCTCACTCTGGCGCTCCAACCTCTTGAAGATCTCTGCACTCAAAGGAATAGCCAAATCAAGTCAAACCTCAGAACCCAAAAAATTCCCAGTCAACATAGATCTTGAGCTTGTTGGTTACATTCTTGCCAAACTGGAAAACAGGACCTACATCAACTTTGTCAAAGACAACAATCTGACCAATGCCATTGAAGTATGGAAGTCTATCAACAAATTCTATGCCTCCTCCCAGACAGAAAATTGTTCACAGGTTTTCTTCAACTTCCTAAATCTCCAATTCAACACCAACTTTGTTGATAAATTCATCACCAACTTCAGGGCCTGCCTAATTCAAATCTCCAAAATAGGAATTCAGATGGACAACGCCATGGTGGCATAATTGTTCCTCTACAAATTTCCTCCTCAAATCAAACACCTCAAAACCACCATCACAAATTCACTAGGAGAATCCAACATCAACGGTGACCTGGTGCTTCAACACTTGAATCAAATCAAAAATGAAATTGCGGCCAGCACCTATGCGTTGGCCATGATGAGCAAGACAAGCAGGAAAGAATTCATCAAGTGAAGATTCACCTGGCACAATCCCCAGTCCTCTCATCCAAAAAGCTTGTGCTGGTGGTTGTATCCACACCTGGGGCCAGGACATAATCAAGGCTCAAGTGATAGTAACAACTCTGCCAAATTGTCCAACACCAAGACTGCTTCTGCCAATATCTCTTATACCTTTGCAATGACCAGCTCTTGACAATTGACCAAAGACTCCATCATCTTAGAATCAGGAGCCTCCCAATCAATTTTCAACTGCATTGATTTCTTCAACAACCTGAAGGAGGATGACACCGGAATCCAGACCAGAAAGGAAAGCACCTTGCTGACTACTGAAGGGATTGGAACTGCCAAGATTATATCAGAGAAATGCACGGTACTGCTCTACCAATAACTCTATATTCCACAACTTGCAGTTAACCTGGTCTTGCTAGGACAACTACTGAACAAAGGATGCTCTCTTCATCAATCAGGAAGCAACAACTTTGTAATGAACTTTGAGGGTAAAACTGTCCTCTTTGGCCAAATTGAAGATAATCTTCTGGTCATCAAAGACTTTGCACTCCCGCAATCTGAGTTGGATCACTCCTTTATCAGCCTCTCAACTATTCATAAACAATTTTGACACATCAACTCTAATCAAACTAAACTACTTTCAAAAGAATTCCCTCCTATCAAGTGGAAAGGAACACCCTGCCAATCATGTGCACTTGGGAATATCCACCACTTTTCCTTCAATAACCACATCCATTTGCTTTCTAAACCATTTACTTGTGTCCACGCTGATGTTTGCATCCCAATCAATCCCATATCAAAACTTGGAAACCACTACTTCTTTCTTGTCACCAATGAATATTGTTGTTTTAAAACCTGCCTCCCAATCAAGCACAAATGCAATGTCACAGATGAAGTGATAAACTTTTTCAAACTCAATTCCAACCAATTTGGCTGTCAACTTAAACAATTCCACTCAGACAATGGAGGCAAAGTCCTCAATTTGAGACTCTCCACTTTCTTTGCTGATCTTGGCATTGAACACACCACATCCAAACCATATACCCCTTGGCATAACCCAATAGCCAAACAAGGTAATTGGACTTTGGTTGAAGCAACTTGAACAACTCTCATAGACATTTCAATTCCGGACTACCTGCGGGATGAAGTCCTAGTTGGATGTACCAAAACCCTCAATCTTGTTCCCTCCAAGGAGTCAAAGCTGAGCCCATCCAAAATGTGGCACAGTTTAAAACCTAATGTTAGCCTAATTTGCACAATAGGCTCAAAAACAATTGTCCTTAACCTGCTTCATAGTCTTGGGAATTTCAAAAACAAGGGATGGGAAGGTATACTTGTAGGCCATAATCTACATCTCAATTCCTACCAAATCTTAATCCCAGAACTTGGCAATGTAAAAATAAAAAGAGCTTGGGCTCTGGTTAAATTAAAGTTAAAGAGAAATGAATGAAAGGAGTTTTTAACGTCAAGCGTAACGGACCTGAGATCAGGAGGAAAGGGGCACTCAAGTTGATGTGTTAGCTAAACAGATGATGAATTCCACTTGAGATCACTGGTGTTTATATAGACTAAATACACAATAGGTTGACAAGTGGTTGAGTACAAAATGAATAAGGTAAAATTAGCATAAGCAGTTTAAGTGACATGGTAAGTGAAATGCTATGATTAGACAGTCTGATAATCAAAATACTACAACACAGCCCAGTTACATTTTACCTGTTGTTTTAGTATTTGAAGGTTAGAAATAATAAGATCAAATCAATCCAATCAATGGTACTCTGAACTCCAGTGAAAGTCACATAAATGAAACTCAAACTCTAACACAC
The DNA here is from genome assembly GCA_025617555.3 of Puccinia polysora. Lineage (NCBI taxonomy): Eukaryota > Fungi > Basidiomycota > Pucciniomycetes > Pucciniales > Pucciniaceae > Puccinia > Puccinia polysora. Next base: position 13,169,346 of record CM062627.1, on the reverse strand, counting down.
CTGCTTGACTTGCACTGGAGGAAGTTACTGTCCTGAAAAGGAATCTAACTCTTTTTCTTCAATTAACATAATCTTCTACTAACTGTTGGAATAATTCTACATACAGGTTAGTGACTGATTAATAAGATGATCTGAATGACTGGTAAACTTCCTGGGGCATTTCTGATTCTAACTGCTATCTTAATGATTTCTACTATTTTCTGGAAAATTCTTCGGTTCAAATGGTGAATTACTTGTAAGATGCATTGAATTTGTTCAAGGTTGGGTTTAATTGTGTGGATTTGATAAAATTGAGTTGTTTGATTTTCGGAGTTGAGTACTGGAATGGTTGTGAAAATTGATGGATGATGGATTATAAAAGAAGGTATCGTCAGTCCATAGGATTGAGATCTGAAGATCGGTTGAATCAAATTTTGAAAATCAATAAAACATTGAATTGCTTGAGCCTTGGATTTGGTCAGATGTTTCTTGGGTGGTAAGCGTCTTGCTCGCTACGATGATCAGGGTTGTCTCGGGATCACATTTCCTCAAGATCTCAGCCAAATGGGTGCCATCAATATTAATACAAAAGTGAGGGATGATCTCTCTACCGTTGCGTGCGTAGTATGCCAGAGCTTTGGTGACCATGATATTCGCTAGACTTGAAGTAGACCGATAGATCGCGCTTGTAGGGCAAAGCAGTCTCTAGGTATAACTTGGATACAATCACGGCAGCAAGTCCTACGCCCCAATCGATAACATAGGCCGGACAAAACCAGATCGTGGAAGAGGAATCATTGAAGTTTTCGAGACCGAGAGCATGCTTGAATCGACTCCAATGCGAGGCTCGATGGCCACCTAGACGGAGTCCTAACGTCTCGGGATCTTGAAGGGATGGATCCTCGACTTGATGATCCTCTCGAATGGCTTGGGTCGATGACGAGGATAGGATGGGCTGCTGGTCCGATGGAGAAACGGTTGGAAAGGAAGCTATAGCGTCTATCGGATGGGTATGTGACTTGAGGATAGTGACGCAAGCCATCGGCGCGTATAATGCTGCTGGCCATTTAGTACAATCACTCAAAGGTAAACCTGCGACTGTGGATAGATGATTTGGAGCATCCTCTGAAGAATCATGGACATCAATTTCAGACGCCAAGTTCGTTGTTTTGAGTTCACGCGGAGCCTTTTTGGCCTCTTGAAACTCCAAATTGACTTGATTCCCATCAACCGATGCAATCAGATCCTTGAAACTCCAAACCCGAATATCGCGATCGGTTGAACCAGAGACTAAGATGTTCAGACCAAGCCAAGGTCCAGCGTCTGAGCTACAAAACCGTTTTGGGCTACATGAACATTATTTTGATCGATGATGAACTTCAAGGGTTTACTAGGTAGGATGATCGGGAAGCCATTATCAACATTAGGTTGATGATCAGCCAAGGATTTTTGTTGACGTAACTCGGCAACGTTTAGTTGAGCATCTGATTGGAATAGTTTGCTTTGATCGATGGTTTGCATCTCATTGAGAATTCCAACAAGTCGGAGGTTTTGAGGAACGATGGATCTAATGAGACAACGGTCACCAAGGTGCAGTGCCAAGCGAGTCAAGACCGGGGCTGACGCCATCAAAGTAGATGGATAGGATGAGCATGAATGTCAATGACAAGGCTCATCCCCATCTCACCCCCTCGCCAAAAGAGTCAAAGACCAATTTCTGGATGAGACTATTGAAGGCAACCAGTTTGCATTGAGTATGGTTGGCTCAGGTTGAGCAAAGGCTTTTAACCGTGTAAAAATAAAAAGAGCTTGGGCTCTGGTTAAATTAAAGTTAAAGAGAAATGAATGAAAGGAGCTTTTAACGTCAAGCGTAACGGACCTGAGATCAGGAGGAAAGGGGCACTCAAGTTGATGTGTTAGCTAAACAGATGATGAATTCCACTTGAGAGCACTGGTGTTTATATAGACTAAATACACAATAGGCTGACAAGTGGTTGAGTACAAAATGAATAAGGTAAAATTAGCATAAGCAGTTTAAGTGACATGGTAAGTGAAATCTATGATTAGACAGTCTGATAATCACAATACTACAACACAGCCCAGTTACATTTTACCTGTTGTTTTAGTATTTGAAGGTTAGAAATAATAAGATCAAATCAATCCAATCAATGGTACTCTGAACTCCAGTGAAAGTCACATAAATGAAACTCAAACTCTAACAGGCAAGACTATACGCTCTGAGCATGTCACAATCTTTGAGAGCCTGAAATTAACTGACTTGTCTTCTTCATCTGAATCCCCCTTCAAATCACTCCTTGACTCAGATTCCAACCTACTTGACACTCTCTATTCCATCAAACAAAAGAACACTTCTGTTGAGCCAACCACCACCATTACATCCTTGATCCCTGAGTCTCAACAGCGCCTGAATGAAAAATCCAATCCCAAAACCTCAGAAAACTCCTCAGAATCCAGTCAATCGTCCTCTGATCTGGGGGATAAAGACATTGAAAATCAACTGGCTCTGCCAAACCAAAGCTTGCAAGATCAATCAACAATCCAAAGACCACAACAATACGGTTTTATTTCCAGAGCAGTACCTCAAAGCTATGAAGAGATTAAACAATGTAAGACTCCAAATGGTACTAAGCCGCAGGCAGTTTTGTGGAGGGGAAAGGTGCTGTTTAGGCTGCCCTCCTAAGAGTTAGAATAATAATTAAATATAACCAGAATCAAGATCCAGGAACTTGAAAATAAGGAATCAATATAAGGGATGAGTTTGGGAATAGTTGGTAGCCAAGGAATCAACACTATCAGAGGCAAGATGGTGGAGGGAAAGTCTTGAACAAAATAAGTCAAAGTTCTGTTCAAAGCTCAATGTAACAAGTAAGTTGAAAGTAAAAATTCCCACAAGCTAATATCTCTGGCTGTCAGCAGAAGATTAAGAAAGATCAACTCAATCCCAACCAACCTCCAGGTTCTCAATGAACCTGCCCAACTCTCCGCAATCAAGCACTTGAAGGGGAAAAGATAACTGTGGGTGGCTGAAAAAACAAAAGCAATTTGTTTGTGAAGCTCTAGAAGCAAAGCAATAACAGATTAAAACTAGAATAACCCAACACTTCTCAAGGTACTCAAGAGTAGCATGGCGGAATTTGACTTTAAAGGATAAATGGAGGTATAAAACTCCAGCTTTTAAGCTTATTAAGACCTCTTCAATCAATCGTGATTGGATCAAGAAAGATGATCAGGAAGGATCAAGATCAGTATGGTTGGAAAAAGGGATCAGGAGTGGTATAACATACTCAAGAATTCCAGCAGACGGAATTCTCTTCAACCAGCAGGGCTATGGTTGGTGATAAGGATCAAGGTCACAGATGGATGGATCAAGGTTTGAGTATGGAGGCTCAAAGGATCAAGGGGAAATAAACAGATATACCCAGGATAAAGGTTGAAGATGAAGGGGAAGAGGCCGTTTGGAACAATCAGATAATTTATTACTATGTTGGATGGATCAGATGATCTCCTGCAAAAAGGCAGTAGAGAGCCCCTCCTTTTATAGACCAGAGGCGTGTAGATCATTTACAAGAGCTTTTTACAAATGTGGGCAGGTTTTTTTTTGAAGATGGGCGCGAGCAGGAGAGTAGCAAGTGAGAGGCCTGCCAACATGCTGATGGGCCAGGGCAACTGCTGAGACCGCCATGGGAGACTGGTGAGCTAGGAGGTGGATTCAGGAGGTGGATTGGATGGTGGGTTTGTTGGAGGATTGTTGGAAAATTGTTGGAGGATTGTTGGTCACAGGCGCAATCAAGATGGTAGCACGCAACCATAAAAAATTGTTGGAAAGGTTCTGACAGTTGCAAACAACAATTTTGGTTTGCAGCCATCAGAGATGGATTGAAGAAGCCAATTGGTCCAAAATTTTGGGCCAATTGGTCAAAGCTGAGGTAAAAGGCAAGGTGGATGACGGCTGTTGCAAGAAGCAATGGTGTCATTGGTGTTGACCTTGCCATTAGGTTAGTGCAAGGTTGCCAACGGCAAGGATGAGATCAGTGATGGGAGTGATTGTTCCCATGATTAATTGTGCACAGGTGATCAGATGGGTGATGGGGGCCGGCCATGGGGTCTCCAACAACCGCAAGCAATGCTCACAGTAATTGGTTGATTGCGGCAAGGTTGGAAGGGTTTCTGGACTGATGATTAATTGAGATTTGAGAGGTCCTTGGAGGGGCATGATTGGATGGAGGTGATGGGTTGAGGAGGGGATGGCTGCCCACGCGCTCTTGGCCCAAAAAATCCGGGTAAAGCGCGTGCAAGAGGGGGATTTGAACAGGTGATGGAAACAGTTGGATTCCCGGAGGAGGCCTGCCTAGACCACTAAGACAGGGAAGAGCTAAGAGAATGAGAAATAAATAGGTACCCATAGAAACACAAGAGATTTTCTTTTTGAAGTTGTATTGATGGATAAGGGAATGAAAAAAAAATTCAAAAGTTTCAATTTTCCATGAGGTGTCCAGGATTGGTCACCACATCTCTCCCCAACTTACAGAATGTCCCTAGTCTGCATCTTGAACTTGAAGATATAAAGAGGAGTAAAAAATACAAGGAAGTTGAACAGAAAATTGGCCATTTCTTGATCTTGAGAGGGAATTAAAAAGTTGGAAAAATATTTTGATCCATCAAAAAGAGCCCTAAAATTGGTAGAGATAAAACAAAGAAGGAGTCCCAGGTGCTCACGTATGTGGCATACAGTAGAGTTGAAAACAAAAATGCAGAAAATAACCCTGGTGGTGCACAATTTGGAGGACTTACTTCTAAGACAAGTTGCCTCCACTACAATGAAACTTCTTGACTTGATCAGCAGAGAACCTTCTGGCCAGTTGAGTACCATCCAGCTCCTCCAAGATATAAGATCCACCTCTAACTTGGTGAACCACCCAATAAGGACCATTCCAACAATTTGAGAAAAGCTTGCCCCATTGGGTCTCCAAAGATTGATTATAAGCTAAAAGTAGATCAGAAGCATTCAGGGAGTCCCCAATTCTATTGGAGTGCCTTTCCTCCAAATACTGGACTGATTTTGCTCTGGACTCCATCATCTTCTGACAAGCTTCATCTCAAATATCTTCACTTTGCTCCAGTTGCTTGGATCTAGCAACTAATATATCAGTAGTTGAGGACTTTCAGCTTGCTACTATTGCAGAGCAAGCTGAAAAATTAACAGAAATAACATAAAAATAATAAGAAGAAAATTAACCTAACAAGCAGTAGGGAAACCATAAATATTATTACAGAAATGGATTTTCCACCCAAAATTAGGTAGGGTCACTCACTGACCCCACCCTTGAAATCCAACTCCTTATATTTTTAAATAATTAAGGAAAGAAAGACCAAAATACCATGGCACCAATATTGAACTTCTGGCCAATTAAATATTTCACATGTATTGTCATGTATAGGTTTCACACACAAAATTCAGTCAGAATTGAGGTGTTGTGCATAATTTAGGAGTTACAGACGGAAATGTGTTATGTCACAATTCCTGCACGCAGCTGCGGCAGCAAATGCACCCGCGCGGGCTGAGATACAGCCCTGTCACTCCGTCAAGGTTGTGTACGCAGCCCCGGCCTCTGACAAGTACGCAGCCGCGGGACTACGGGTTGACAAAGTGACAGGTGGCCTGAGATATTTAGGTACCGCATAAACATGCTAAAAACCAGACGTGAACATTCTACATGTGAAATAAATGGTCCCAGGGATATTAGATAGTCTAAAATTACATAATATTATATAAAAATACTTAAATGACCCTTATACATTGTTTTTATTAAACATAATTCAAAGTACAAAGAATGTCAAAAATAAGACAATGACAACTTCTAAACATATATTAAAATACTTTCATATACTATTATGAGAATTTCTAGACATCAATATTTTTTTTGAAATACTAAGAAAACTAATGATGTAAAAATATTACATGAATTCCCATGACTTATCTTTTTAAGTAATTATTTTAGTAAATCAACTGAAATTTGAAAAAAGGATTAAAATCAATATCATGAACTTAATCCAATTATTTAATACATAATGAGAACTAACCTGACATCAGAATGTCCTTAGGAATTTCTATTAAAATAATTATTAAATTAATGGGAAAATTTCATAAGGATAATTAATTAAATAATACATAAACAGGACAGATTAGTGTTAATCACATGTCCAAATATCAATTATAAAGTAGAATGATTCACATATGCTGAGGAATGAGATGCTACCTGTGCTACAGCACCAAGTAAACGTGACAGGCTACCACTGGTTACCCTGCTAGCCTCCGTGTCCGTCCCTTTGAGCCCCAGTACCCCTCAGAAGTTTAATATTGGGACTCCAAAAGCTATAAATAAAGAGCTCTTTTAAGGATATTGATACCCAGAGACCCAGTTATATTTATATCCCAACACCATGCCAATGTAATCAAGTACTTATAAGAGATGATTAAGTCATTTATGGCTTAGTCTGATTCATAATATCCGTCCTCAACCTCTTTTTATCAATTGAAACTGCTGAAAAACCTTATAACCCCAGTATACAGGTTTAACACATCAGTGCACATCCCAAACAGATACCCAAGGGATCTAATAATATACCAGTGAGTTTTATTATGCTTTTTCTGTTGTGGTAGCTTGTTTACAAAGCCCTACCACTCCACCATGTATTTTATATACATATTATCTTTGGGCAAAATATTGTTTGAACTAAAGAGCCCAAAGTAACCAGGACTACGTGTTTTCATACTGAATTAACTGAAGAGAGGTGTTAAAGATCCCCAATATAATTGTGGCCCCTCCATAAAAAATATTTAATAATCAATTTATCTACATTGATTGATAAAAAGAAACTATAACCTAACCAATTAACCTTGCAATAAGCTTAATCAAAATATTTTACGTATTTTTGCTGCATTTATTAAATAATATATTTATTATTTATTCTAACACCTCTGGTAGTAAAAGGATAGCAAGGGTCGTGGCATCCAGGAGGCTGATAATTGGGGCTCTGGCTGGGAAATATTCCATTTTATTATATGTAATACCTTGGACCAGAAATTTCATGTAAAATTAAATCAAAGATGAATTTATCTGACTTTATAACCGTGATTTATTATTAAATTCTTTGCAGTGGATTTAAAAACCAATGCAGAATTAATAATCTATTATTGAAATCTTTTGAAGATAAGAAAAGAAGAATATATGAAAAATTATAAACATACTGGTTGGAAAGCTTTAACTCAAGCTGACCAACTAAATATCTCTTCTGCATGTAAACACTTAGATAAACTCCTTGAACAACAAGATCTTGAGAGGCGTTTCAACTTCCAGGCCCTATTAAGGAAACATAAAGCTTGGAAGAAATACCGTATAAATTACTTTTTTAAATATAAAAGTAAGTATACAACTTGTATTACCATATTATTTTTTGAAATAATATTAATAAATTTTATTGAACAATAAAATAACCTTTTTACATCAGTGAACCCTCCTGTACCAGAAACCACCACCACTGAAATTGATTTATTGGATCAAGAAGTCCCAGATATCTCTGGACGCCCTGAAAATATTGATTGGACTGGTGAAGACCTCTTTGGAGCACAACAAGACCCCGTAGGATTACCTACTAAGGACCAATTTAGGCCCAATAAAGTCTTGTTACACTTGAATGTAAACTTATGTGAGTTTTAAATAAAAATTATTTTTACGGATTTTTTTTCTGTAGAAAAAAATACTTATAAATATTTTATTCAAATATGAATAGACGTAACACCAGAGCTTCAGGGAGAATTCCCTCCTATGGATCTTTGCCAGGAGCTCCCAGTAACCGTGAGACCACCAATAATGACAACCATGAGGGGACTGGAACCCGTGAATCAAATGTTGATGGACAAGGAACAGCACCAAGTACTTCTGCCCTTCCCCAACCTAGAGCCGGAGAAGGCAGTACCTAGAGCCGGAGAAGGTAGTAGAATTAAGCCACCCTCCATTACAAGAAGATTCCCTGCAGCCACCCCAGCAGAATCTGACCAAGGAAGCCAGGATCAAAGACTTAGTCAGAGAGCATGTGAAATATTGGGAAGAGTTCAAAGAAGCCCAATCCAAAGAGGAAATGGTATCTATGAAAAATATAATCTCCCAGGCAAAAGCCACCCAGATAGCTCTATAGAAAATGATTCCAAGGAAAGAGGTACCTACGTAGAAAAGTGGAATCCTTCGGATCAATTAGCCCAACTGAAAGGCAAAGGATCAGGAAAGAAGAGATCCTCTTCCCATCCCAAGCCAAAGGTAAAGAAAGACTGGGACCAGATAATATCCCTAGCTCAAAATTGGAAAAAGGTCTACAACAATTAGCTTCTAATTCTGAGCCCAAACAAACCTCTGATGTAATTACTTCCTTTTCTAATGATATGTGTCATAATTTCAAAATTGTTTGTGAAAATTTGGACGTTATTTATACCCAAATGGATAAATTAACCTCAGTAGTAGCCAAATTGATTAATAACAAAACAAATATGGTAGGAATGGAAGAGATCAAAGAACACACAGAACATTCATTGGAGACAATTAATCAAGGTAGGATCAAACAGAATCAAACAATTGAGAATATGATATAAGCAATCCAAGAAGATTTTTTTATGTCTTTCCAACCCTTAAAAGAAGAATTGGTAACCACTACTAACAGCTCCATTCTATCCCTTAGTGAGAAACTGGACCTGCTTAATGATAAAGTGGACCTGCAACTTAATCTGATCAAGAATGATCTTAGAGACTTAAAAGACCGTCTGACCAACCCCTTGGGAAGTACCACAGAGGAACCAAAACCTCCCAGACAAACAACAACTCCTTATGCACCACCCTTACTAGGAATGCATAGGAGTGACACCTTCAGGCCTAGTCCTACCCCGCAGATGGAGAAAGCTCTCAAACTGTTACCCTCTATTTCTGAATGGCCCAATTCTTGGGTGAAGGAGAATACAATCATATAAATTTTATTAAATTTATTGACTACATTATTAACTCTTATAACTTACCAGAAGCTATAGCTGTAGTCATGCTGCCCAGACTATTTGAAGGAGTAGCCTTGGACTGGTTTATCAGTTAAAGAGAAGAAGTAGGATACTTACCATAGAATTCTTGGAAACTTCTGATCAAAGAAAAATTTGGTTCTAGAATGCGGAAAAGAAAAATGATGAAAAATTTCTAAAATTCCTCATTTGACCACTCCAAGGATAAGCCTCACAAATGGTGCTTGGAACAGACAAAAAGACTAGATTGCTTCTATCCAGATGCTGATAAAGAGGAAGTAAATGAAAGACTCCTCAACCTGTGTCCTGGAAATCTTAACCATAGTGTAAGATGCAGGATGAGTATGGATGCTGACTTGCCAACTCTAATCAATGTGTTAGAAGAAGTCATAGAAATGAATGGGTTAGACAAGAAAGGTCCTTCTAGACCCAAAGAGAACTACAACATTAACAAAACCAGAGAACAACCTCCCCTGATGAATACCTCTGATAATAAGAAACCTAATAGAATAGGGAAAAAGAGAGGATTCCTGGAACTTGTTGGAATTGTAACAAGACAGGGCATATGAGACAAGACTTCCCATTACAAAAAAGAAAGATAGCAGTCTTGGAAGGAGAGCAGGATGTTGAAGGGAATCAGAACTATGAAGATAAAGCTGATACTGAAGGATCTCTTTCTGAATGTGAATTGATCCTGACCAACCCTGTAAATGTTATAGAAGGAGATTTAGGCACTTCTGTAAAAATCAATAACATCCATGGGGATTCTAGTTTTCCCCAAAAATGGGATCCTACTAGAATTCCTAGACATATTAAAGATTTTAAACCATTAACAGTTAAACCTATGAGTGGGAAAAGTTATACCACTGGTTAAACTTGCTATGCAACAGGATTGTATAAAGAAAGACCTATAAGGTTATTACTGGATAGTGGAGCTTTCTGCTGATGTGTCTGTGCTGAATTCTTAAACAAATGGGATCCCAATTGGAAAGAACTCCTTCTGCCCGTCCCAAAAGCCAAGCTTAGCTTTTGCAACTCTACCATGAATGCTATTGGAGTATGGACTGCTCCTATAATACTACCCCATACTAAAGGATCTTTGAGAATAAAAGTGGAATTTGTAGTATTGCTCAATGGACTATGGGGCTACCTAATACTAGGTAATGATGCCTTATGTCTATATGGTATGGATGTGTTCCAGAGTAAAGGTAGATACTTCACAGTGGGTGGTAATTGGTAAAAGAAGTTAAAGATATTCACCATTCAATCTAACTTGCCCTCCTCTACTTATCAAAAGCATTTAAGAGACTTTGACCAAGAATACTTCTCTCAAGCAGCTCTGAATATGAAACTTTCTGAAGAACAGAAGAAAGATATATTGACAGTTTGCTTTGAGAACCAAAAAGCTTTTTTACTAAAGATTGTCCCATTGGTAATATTAAAGGACATGATATGGTATTAACATTGACCATTAAGCCTCCTTATCCTCCAAACTTAAGAAGACCAGCCTATCCCTCTATTCCTAAGTCTAGAAAAGCTCTTGAAAAACATATCCAAGAACTGATAGACTTACAAGTATTAAGGAAAGTAGGGCACAATGAGCAGGTAGATGTGACCACACCTGTAATCATAGCATGGCATAATGAAAATTCAAGAATGCTAGGAGACCTCAGAATGCTTGATAATTTTACTCAGGCAGATTATTATCCTATACCCCGGGTTGATCATGCTCTGCATAACTTGTCCAAGGACAAGTAAATCACTAGTATGGATATGCTTAAAGGTTTCCACCAGATACCTATAAGCCCTGAAAGCAGGAAGTTTATGAGAATAATCTGTCATTTGGGAATATATGAATATCTTGGGATGTTATTTGGTATAAATAATGCCTCATCACACTTCCAGAGAACAATGGATACAGTTCTAGGTACGTACGTCAGACAAGGATGAATGATGGTATATATAGATGATTTTATCATATACTCTGATGATTGGGATACTCATATCAACCAAGTAAGATTAGTACTCCAGACTATCTCCAGAGCAGGAATGAAGGTATCCACAAAGAAATGCAACTTTGGCTACGGAGAATTGAAAGCCTTACAACATATAGTCTCTGGTCTAACTCTAGATGCTGATCAAAATAAGATAGCTGCTGTCATGAATAGCCCCATGCCTCAAAAAAAAACAAATTTAATTTCTTGCATTTGTTTTTTCAGTTACTAAAGACAATACATACCAAAGTTTGCTATGCTAAAAAAGACTCTGTACAAAGTATGCAACAGCAACACTCTATTTGAAATGACACATGAGAGATTGAAAAACTATGAGGAACTGAAAATAGCTATGACCTCTACTCCTTTACTAATCCAACCAGATTACTCCAAGCCCTTTAAACTGTACATTGACGCCTGTATGTAAGGTTTAGGAGCTGCTCTACATCAAGAAAGGATAGAAGAAGACAGACCACTAGACAAACCAGTACTCTTTTTATCTAGACAGATCAAAGATACAGAAAAGAGATATGGAGCCAGTCAGTTGGAATGTTTGGATCTAGTATGGGCTTTAGAAAAGCTACAATATTACTTAGAAGGCACCACTTTTCAAGTGATCACAGACTGTAATGCTGTAAGAACTCTTTTGAACATGAAAACCCCCAGCAGAAATATTCTCAGGTGTCAAATTGCTATACAACAGTATAGAGGTCAGATGACTATAGTGCATAAAGCTGGAGCTAAACATCAGAATGCTGATAGTCAAAGTAGAAATGATTTGCCTAATGACTTTAGCAATCCAGCATATGACCCTGAGGATCAAGATATCTTTCCTATCTTGAAAATCAATCTTTTGCATTAAATGCTCCAATCATGGGAATCCATTAATGTGAATTATATAATGCTTTCTTCAATCTAGTGAGGGACAACTACTCCCCTGAAATCAAGCTGCTGATTACCATTATGGAATGTGAATCCCCAGAAGCATCTCTTTTAAATATTTTACCTGCTTCATTACTTAAACCCTATTAAGCAGGAAGGTTTACATTTTGGGATGTTCTCCTTTACAACAGAACCCAACATTCCAGTGTATTAGTACTCAGCAAAAAAGAAAATATACAACACATACTCCATGAAATCCATGACAACTGTTCACCAGGGCATCTATCCACTGAAAGAACCTTGGAGAAAGTGAAACAAACTGCTTGGTGGAAAGACTGGGAAGAAATCACTATTAAGTATGTTACTAGCTGTGAGACCTTCCAAAAATCTAATAAAACTACTGGCAAAAGGTTTGGAATCATACAGAAGATCTCTGAAACTAAAAACGGATGGGAAATCATCAATATAGATTTTGTCACCGGCCTCTTGCCTGGAGGTACTCATTCATATAACTCTGTCCTAGTTATAGTTGACAGATACTCTAAGAAGGCAAAATTCTTACCTAACCACAAAGAAGATAGTGCCATGGATTTAGCTTTACTATTTGGGAACAGGATAATAGCTGATGTTGGTATACCCAAGATTATAATCAGTTACAGAGAACCCAAATTCACCCCTGATTTTTGGAGGAATCTACATGATATACTGGGTACTACTCTAGAATTTTCTACAGCATACCATCCCCAAACTGATTGATTAGCTGAAAGAATGATACATACCCTGTTAAGAAGTTTCTGTAGCTTTGGTCTAGAATATAAAAACTCAGATGAATATTGCCATGATTGGGTAAGCCTACTCCCAGCCCTAGAAATGGCTTATAACAGCAGTAAAAATTCTACTACCAAACAAGCTCCTTACATACTAGAAAGAGGATGGATTCCAAAACTCCCTACGAATCACTTAAACTGTAACTTAGCCACTATTCATCCAACATCTCTTGAATTTCAGAAGATGATAGATCTGGAAAATAATCATTCTCAAAAGTGTGTAGAAAAAGCAGTAGAATACAACAAACAGAGATGGGACAAATCACATAGAGAACCTGACTTTAGAATAGGAGATCAGATTTTGATACCCACTACCAACTTCAACAAGCTAGCAGGTAACAGAAAGCTGAAACCAGCCTTTTTTGGACCATTTTTGACCAAAAAGATGCATTGTAAAAATGCTGTGGAAGTAATCTTGAGTGAATAATTATCAAGAAAACACCCAGTATTTCCTGTTAGCCTAGTCAAACACTTTTGACCAAGAGAAGGTAGCAACCTCCCTCCAACAATGATCTTAATAGTACCTGACCCTGTGAAAGAAAAAGGGAAAGCCAGCAGGATTTTGAGAGACAAGAAAGAGAGAGTACAAGGAAAAGATTTTAGACTATACTTAGTAAGATACAAAGGAGAATCTGCAGACAAAGATGAATGGTTACCAGAGAATAACATACCTGATGGACCAATACATCTCAGAAACTCCAGAGCAATAAAAAGGAACTGAACCACAAATGAAGTTAATTTTCTCCCAACATGCTCCAGATATTTTTTCAGATATGGCCATATCTTGGAGTGGGGGAATGTCAGCTTGCTACCATTGCAGAGAAAGCTGCAAAATTAACAGAAATAACATAAAAATAATAATAATATAATAAACCTAAGAAGGATTAGGAAAACCATAAATATTATTAGAGAAATGGATTCTCCACCCAAAATTAGGTAGGGTCACTCACTGACCCCATCCTTGAAATCCAACTCCTTATACTTTTAAATAATTAAGGAAAGAAAGACCAAAATACCACGGCACCACTATTAAACTTTTGTCCAATTAAACATTTCACACGTATTGCCACATGTAGGTTTCACACCTAAAATTCAGTCAGAATTGAGGGGTTGTGTATATTTTAGGAGTTATGGACGGAAATGTGTTATGTCACAATCATGCATGCAGCGGTGGTAGCCAATGCACCCGTGCGCGGCTGAGATACAGCCCGGTAACTTTGTCAAGGTTGTGTACGCAGCCCTGGGCCTCTGACAAGTACGCAGCCGCAGGACTCTGGGTTGACAAAGTGACAGGCGGCCTGAGAAACTTAGGTACTGCGTAAACATGCTACAACCCACACGGGAACATTCTGCATATCTAATAAATGTTCCAGTGAATAGCAGATTGTCTAAAAGTACATAAAAGCTTATAAAAATACTTAAATAACACTTATACTTAATTTTTATTAAATATAATTCAAATTACCAAGAATGTCAAAAATAAGACAACAAAAAATTCTAAAAATATATTAAATTAATTTAATATACTATTATGAGAATATCAAGACATCAATATTTTTGTGAAATAATAAGAAAACTAATGATGTAAAAATATTATATGAATTCCCATGAATTATATTTTTAAGTAATTATTTTAGTAAATCAACTGAAATTCAAAAATAAGGAGTAAAATCAATATCATGACTTTACTCCAATTATTTAATACATAATGAGAACTCACCTGACATCAGAATTTCCAGAGGAATGTCTATTAAAATAATTATTCACTTACTGGGAACATTTACTAAGGATAATTAATTAAATAATACATAAAAAGGACAGATTAGTGTTATTCACACTTTCAACTATCAATTATAAAGTAGAATAATTCCCATACCCTGAGGAAAGATATTTGTCAGCTTCCTGATACCAGGAAATTTGCCGTCCTTTGGATACAGAAAGTGATGTTGGTGTTGGAATAATAATTCCGAGAAAATTACGGTAAAATGCTTTAATAATTGGTTTCAAAGCAAGTGCAAAATTTGGTTGGTTTAGTTGGATCAAATTGGTTTAAATATATTTTTTAGAGGGGCCACAGTTTGTGCAAACTGGGGATCTTTATTGAATAACAACCTATCTTCAAGGGGCTCTTTTGAACCTTCTAAATACCTTGGTATAATGAGGTCTTATGTGATTTCTCAAAAAGATTAACTCAAAGGGATGGGTGGACTGGCTTTCTCACAGCACTTATGCCTGTGTTGCAAGGAGGAGACAACTTACTAGTTTAAGTACTTACTCCAGGAGGCTTGCAGAGATTCACGGTATGAAAGGGTCTCAGGACAATTATTGGGGCTATTTGCTGATATTCTTCATGGAATCAATGTTGGGGTCAGAATTATCAATAATACTATCAGACTATAGCCATATATCACTTTTTTATCTTGAATAAACAATTGATCATGGATGGCAAGGGGTCTGGAATGATACTTAAAAATTACTGTGGTTTAAATCTCCTAAAAAGGGTTGTTTATATACCTTTTTGGGGTAATAAGACCTTCTCAGGGAGCGTAGAGAGGGTTATGCTTGGGTGCTGAGGCTAGAAGGCTGGCCAGGGATAGTTTGCAACAGTGTCCTGATGCTGTCACTCTGCTAGCCTTGTCTATGTCATATTTCTTTGTGAAATGATTTTCAGAAGGTATTTAAATGTTAATTTGTTATTTTTATGATTTAGACAAATTTCCTTATTTTTTATTAATTTCTTTTGAGTGACATGGGTACAAGTGGGTATTAGTATATTCTAGGGCATCTTCTGAACATGTTGAGAATTTTTTATAATTTTTAGGTTAACTCCTTGTTGTGTTTTGTGGTTCATAAAGATTTTGAAATCTCATTTACATGACAACCTTCATTATTGTTTCTCACAATTTATTTGCTTTATATTTTTATTTTCATATTTTTTATTCCATTTTCTTAGGTTTCAGACATCCCTCTGTCCGGAAGTCAAGTTGTTACATATACATGATGTGTGCATGCAGGTTGTAGCCTGTTCCTGTGGTGCCTGGCTGTCAGGCTTAGTGCAATTTCTGTTGATGCGCGCAGGCTTGACAGCTGCATGCAGGAATCTGCTGCCTGCCGCCAGTCAGTCATTTTGCATGCGGGCCTTTTGACATGCGCCTACATATTGAGTGTCAGGCGCGTGTACCCTTACTGTATGAATGCAGGGCTGCGCGCGGGAATTGTCACACAACACAAATACACCTGTAACTCCTAAAATATACACAACACCTGAATTCTGACTGAATTTTAGGTGTGAAACCTATACATGGCACAATGTGTGTAATGTTGAAAGGGCCAAAAGGTGCCATGGTGGTGTTGTGGTCTATTTTTTTTTTGATAATTATTAAAAAATTTAAGGAGTTAGAATTCAAGGGTGGGGTCAGTGAGTGACCCTACTTAATTTTGGGTGGGGAATACATTTCTGTAATAATATTGATGGATTTCTTACCTCTTCTAATTTTATTATTTTTATTTCTGTTTTAAATCTGCTTTGACAGGTTGCTCTGTCCAAGTAACAAGCTGACAAGATTCTACCCATGCTACAGCACCATAAACCCATTGTGGTGACAAATCTGGCCACCCTGGACCAGATGTAGAAAATTCAAAATTATTTATGATGCTTTTATTTAGGTGTCATTCAAAAAAAAAAAATTGGAATTTTTTTTGTATCAGTATCAATCCTCCAATTTCCTCAACCTGCCAAGCATTCCTCTGTCCCAGTGGTCTAGGACAGGTCTCTCTTGGTCTCATTACCTAGGCATCACTTTTGATTCCTTCTCTCTTTGTTTCCCCCTTCCTTTTGGCCAAACGCGCGGGCAAAGACCCGCTTGGTCTGAACATCCTCCATCCTCCATCCTCCATCCTTGTTCCTACCAACCAACTAGTTGACTGACTGCATGATTAATAACCAGAACCTTCAAGACTCAACCAATCCAGATGTCCATTGTCTCTCAACAATCCATCACCAGATGGTTGAATCCATTCATCTTACCCCCTTCAATGACGGTAGGACGGCCCTATTGGTATCACTTATTGGGAAAATTGCCGTCAACTAATGGGGTTTGAGGTACAACATTCCGATTGCTATCTGGTTACCCTTTCAGTTTCCTAAAGGTCCTCCAATTGTCTATGTCACTCCAACCAACAAGATGATCATCAAAACAAGTACTCACATCAATCCTAGTGGAAAGTGTATTTGTGGTTATCTAAATTCTTGGCAATCCAAAACACACCCCAATCCCATCCATTCTGATCTCTACCTACCCTTTGACCATCAACATGCCATCATCAACATCTACATTGACCTCAAACACTTCAATCCCCTTCTTCAGCCTCAACTCTCCATCAAATTCTTACTCAACCAATCTTGATCCATTGCCCATCATCACTCCTGGGACTCTCCCACCCCCTTCCATATTTGGGTGGGGGTGGAAAGTGTTGTCTACCGCCCTGGACATTTGCGGGCGGTCTGGTTCATTTTTTTCCCCCACCCCTTCTGCCTTTGGGTGAGGGGTGGGTGATCCCGGTGTTGTGGCGCGCGCCTGTCTGCGGAAGGACGCAACAGAGGTGAAGGGATGAGAAAGATCCCACCCCAGTCAGGGAGGGCGGATTCCCACCGGCCCATGTGATCAATTTTTCTGATCATCTGAAATCAAAAAAAAAAAAAGAAAATATGCTCTATTTGTAGAATCACTTGTACATAATCTAACAGGGACTCCTGCCAATATAAGGAGGGGCTCTCCCCTGCCTTTTGGGGGGGGGGGTATCAATATGGTATCCTATGAAGCAAAATTATCATCACTACAACCTTGAAATAAATCATCTTTGGGGTCTCATTCCCCTTTATCTGAGACTGAATTCTGGGTATATCCATGATGGCGCCTTGATCTTTGAGCCTCCATACTCAAATCCTGATCCTTGATCCTTATCACCAACCAATAGCCTTGCTGGTTGAAGAAGAATTTGACTGATTGAATTCTTGAGTGGGTTACACCACGCCTGATCCCTTTATCTGACCATACTGGTCCTGATCATCCTTTGATTACCTTTCCAGAATCAGTCACGTTTGACTGAAGAGGTTTTATTAAGCTTAAAACCTGGAGTGTTAAACCTCCCTTTATTTTTTTCAAAGTTGAAATCCGCCATGCCACTCTTGAGTCCCTTGAGAAGTGTTGGGTTATTCTTGTTTGATTCAGTTATTGTTTTGCTTCCAGAGCTTCATCAAAAAATTAGCTTTGTCTTGTGCAGCCACCCACAGTTATCTGGTACCCTTTAAGCGCTTGATTGCAGAGAGTTTGGCAGGTTCATTGAGAACCTGGAGGTTGTTTGGGATTGAGTTGATCTTTCCTAAGCTTCTGCTGACAACCAGAGCTATTAGCTTGTGGGCATTTTTACGTACAATTGCCTTGTCCTGTTGAACTCTGAGCAATCCTTGACTTCTTCTATTCAAGTTTTCCCTGGCATCCTCTTGCCTCAGATAGCATTTTTTCCCAGCTACTGACTACCATCATCTTTATCCTTTACTCTTTGGTCTCTCATTTACCAGGTTCTGGACTTTGATCTTGATTAAATTTAAATATTTTTGTAATACTCAGGAGGGCAGCCTAAAAAGCAACTTTTCCCTCCATAGAACTGCAACAGCCTAGCACCGTTTGGAGTCTTACATTTGGTCCCCCGGGCCGGGATCAAACAAGCAAACTTTGGATTTACAGTCCCAACAATCATCAACTTTGAAATCCAATCTCTTTCTTTTTTTTCTTTAGATCCGTGGAGGCAACTTGTTCTAGAAGTAAGTCCTCCCAATTGTGCACCATCTGGGCAAGATACTTGTTGTTTTATTTTTCAAGAAACCCTACTCTTTCCACATTTATGAGCCACTTTGGAAATCTGCTTCTTGGATCTTTTAGGAAAATCTGTTAAAATGGAATCTCCCAGCGCCTCTTCTGTTTGTCCTAAGATGGTTAAGATCAAGCCCCAGAACAAGAACTTAGGATTCAATGGGACAAATGTGGAAGGCTTCTTGGACTCGTACAAGATGGCTGCTTTGGTGGACGGGGCTAGCAAATTCAATATGGCCTACCAGTTACAATTTTTTATCTCCTCTGATGAAGTTATGGAAATCATCCAGTTGTTTGAAGGTTTTGAACGGCTTAACTGGGCCCTTCTGCGGGAAGCAATGTTGGCCTATTGGGGAAAAATAGACGTAGCGCGATTTACTTTGCAGGATCTAGATAAACTTGTCTCCCAGTGGATCTCCAATGGTGGTGTGGCTTCAGCATCTGATTATCAGTCCTTTAGGAAATCTTGGGATCCAATCCAGCCTACCTTGGCTGAAACAATCACAGTCCATGCTGCCTCTTTCAAAGAATCAAACAAGATTATGAATAAAATAGAATCTGATTGCAGGACCAAGAACCCTCAGCCTAACCAAGAAACTTCTACGATGGACAAGATCTCTAAACTGCTCAAAGCCTTTGAGAACAAAATGTATCAATAGATTTCCTCCCTTGTTGTTCCTAAATCTTCTAGTGCTGTTCCTAAAAATACTCTAGTCTGCTATTATTGCCACAGGGAAGGCCATGGAACCGGTTGATGTCTTGAACTCCAAAAGGACAAAGACAAGAAATTGGTAGAGCAAAAAGGGAATAACTTTTTTCTTCCTAATGGTTCCCTAATCCCGTTCAATTTGACTGGCCCTATTTGACATGTGGTGTCCTCTTACCAGCCACCCCCTTCTATGAAGGAATCATTGGCTTCTGTGGATTTCCAATCTTCTTGTGGTACTCTTCAACCCTGGTATCCCCAAGCTATTTCCTCCTCCTCTCTGGTTTGTACCTACCAATTTGATCCAGCTATGAAGCAACATGAGGAGCCCAAACCTCATAAAGCTCCTCCCTTGCCAAACTCAATCCTCCAAAAACCACCCAAAGGAAAATCCTCACCTGAGCCCTCTTCTGATGTAGAAGACATGGAGGTGGAAAAAGAAGTGTTAGAATTATGGCCAGCAATTAGCTTAGGAAAATGAGCAGTATTTAAAGAAAAACAAATGCTGGACACTGGGTGTCAATATTGTCTAATGGGGCTCTCACAATGGGGCAATATCCTGGACAAATTTGATTGGAATGATGAATGAATGAATGGAAAACAGCAGGGAGAAGGGCTCCTTAAGTACAAAAGATTGGCCTCTTGTGAGACCATGATACAACAAGCCAAAAGGCAAATTTTCCGCCCCAAAATAGCTCTACAGGCTCTACTGGCCTTGTTACTTGGTTTGGACTACATCAGCCCACATGGCATCAGTCCTTTTACCCTTACAACCAGCCTATTAAGGTTATTTCTGGTGTTTCCACCCCAATGGGGATGAACCAGCCCCTTAACTGTTCAATCCTCTTGGCTGGTTGTCCTTTACAACCAGAAATGATCACCTTTATTGCCTTGTTTACGGGCTTGTTGCCTCATGCAGCCAGCCCCTGGCCCCTCAAATGGGCCAGGTGGGACCCAGGGCACACCTGGGTCCGGTCTCAGACTCACATGGGGGGGGGGTGACCAGCGGACATGCTGTCCCCCCCCTCTTTCTCTCAAATCCCTGGTGGGGGCGGTCAAATCCCCTCACCAGGGGCCCTGGGGGTCAATACCCCCAGGGCGTCAATACCCCCAGGGCGTCATCATGTAAATTGGCCTGGGAGGTGATCAGGTCCCCCAAGGCCCATTGCTCCTCCCCCTTGGTAAAGGGGGGGGGAGAGCGCCCCTATCCTGTTTGGTCGCATTAACCAATTGATGGTGGGGGGTGTTGAGATTTCGAGGCAGTGAATCACTTCTGAGATTTCACACCTTTTCATTTCACATCTACAAAGTCTCACCTGGCTCTACAAAGTTTCACCTGACCCGGGGAGCTCTACTCATGTCACTCAACCCAGACACTCACCCAAGAACTGTCACACTCCCGGGTACTCAACACACGTCTCAAATCAGAATGAAGAAGATTGGAAATTCCCTGGACAGCAGGACCAGGATCACTCTTGAACCACATCACTCCTCTTGGACCACATCACCCGGAAGACTCAACTCTGGTCAAACAAAACTGAATCATCATAGACCACCCAATCTTCATTCAATCTACCTTTTTTGTCCTGTTACTTCTTTTGCTCCTTTTGTTCCTGTATAAAATTCTCATTTTGTCCTCAAATCCATCATTCCAAATTATTCACTGCCTGAAATCATGCCCGGTGAGATTCATCATGTCTAACTTCTTTGTCTTTTCTCATTTGTCATCTGATCATCTCAAAACTTACCGTCAACACTGTCCTAGCGTGCTCATCTTGAATCTCACCCCGAACTCAAGAATCATTCATTTACTCAATCCTCATCTAGCCCGTTCCTGTCTCTGATAATGACTCTAGCAGTCTTAAGCTCCTGTTTGTTCTTCATCTCAATTATGATTACTTCTGTTGTTATTCACGATCTCATCCTTTTCTTCTGATTTGTCTCTATCTCTCAGCTCTGAAATCAATACAAGCCAATCAAATCTCTTTACGGTTAAAAGCCAAAGCCATTACAAATCCGCTTGACGACTGAAGATTATTCTCAGAGAGGATCACAACTGGGCGTCATGGATATCTTTAAACAAATGATGCTCAAGACTGCGCTCAAAACTATCCCTTTACTCGGAGACAATAACTACGGAATATGGCAAGACAAAATGGATGCAATACTTGATGTTCAAGGATGTACTACGGCTATGAACAACGAGAATTCCCCACTAGATGCTTCTATCAATGACAAACTCAAACTCCTGATTATCTCAAAACTTGATTTGACTGCACACAAGAACATTGTCACCTCCGAAAACAGGAATTCTGCCAAACTTCTATGGAAGGCTTTCATTCATAAATACGCGTCCTTGCAAGCTTCCAACTGTGCCCAAGTGTTTAATAGCTTTCTCTATCTCTCATTCAACTCCAACAATATTGTTGACTTCATAACCAAGGTGAAGGTTTGCCTCAAGAAGATGGGCAAAGTCGGAATCAAATTGCCAGACGACATTGTGGCGTACCTCATTCTCTTCAAGTTCCCATCTTCTATGGATGATTTTAAAAGACAGATAATGCATTCAGATAAGGAAATCTCAGTCAAATTTGTCCTTAATCACTTAACTCAATTGAACAAAAAATCTGTGGCCCAATCTTCCATTTCAAACTCTCGGTCAAAAGGTGATGTGGCACTCTTTGGTGGAAAAGTTTCATCTCACTCTCCGTTGTACAAGGGGTCCAAACCAAAACAATGCGTTGAAGGTTACCATCATCCTAGTCAAGATAGGAATCACTCAGCAGGAGATTGTTGGCACCTCCATCCTGAGGTGGCCCCCGAATGGTGGAAGGAAAACCAGGCCAAGTGGAAAGCAAAGAAGACCGGATCAAAAACTAAACCCAAATCTCACTCCGCGCATTACCTTGCCCTGCTCAATCTGTGGGTTGAGCACGGAGATCCGAATCAATGTTTTCTACTTGATAGTGGAGCTTCAGTTCACATGCTGAATGACAGTCGCTACTTCATCAATATGAAACCCTACTCCGGTGATTCTATCAAGACCGGAAAGGAAGGAGCAAATTTGACGATAAAAGCAAAGGGAACTGCCATTCTTCATTGGAACAATCTCACACTCGAACTTAGTGAAGCATTCTATGTGCCCAATGTTACCATTAACCTAATCAGTGCAGGGGCCTTGAATGGAAAGGGGTGTAGGATTACTTCGAGTGGGACAAAATTTTCAGTTACGCATTCAGGGAATAAAGTGCTTACTGGACACATCAAGAATAATCTTTATACTCTTCCTACTCCTTCTCAAAACACTCTCTCCTCCTCAAAATCTGTTTTTTCTTCCATCTCTTCCTCACCGGAAGAAGCTCTGCTTGAAATTCATAGAAAGTACGGGCATGCTTCAATGTCAAGACTTACTTCCTTCATCCAACACATTCCTAGCAAAGTTGTACAAAGATTCCAGTGCGTCAACTGCGTCAGGAGTAAGATTACTAAAGCACCCTTCAAACTCACATTGGCAAGATCAACAAAAATCTTTGATCAAATTCATTTAGATTTAGTGGGTCCTATTTGACCAATCTCCAAGTCTGGTCATTGATTCATTCTATCATTGGTCGACAACGCTAGTGGATATCTTGCAGCCTTCCCTCTTACTTCGAAGGATGAAACTCCTGACATAATTATCAACCTGCTCAAAAAAGAACGTCTTTGCCGCGGAGTTTACCCTTCAGAGGTCTGCTCCAACAGAGGGACTGAGTTTGTCAATCAGAAGCTTTTGTCTTTTCTAGAAAATAATCATATAACTCACATTATTTCTGAACCTTACCATCCTGAACAAAATGGACGTGCCAAACAAGCAAATGAAACCATCATCAAATCAGCTTGAGCCACTCTCAAGGATGGTTTTCTTCCGTCCTCCGTATGGCATGAGGTCATTAAGGGTTGCTGCCTCATGCTCAACCACATCCCTCTAAAAGGGGAAACAATGACGCCATGGGAAAAGATTCACGGTCGATCTCTTCCCAGTTCTTTTCTCAAGCCCATCGGAAAACCCTGTATCTTTTTAATCAACAAAAGAAGGAAAGGCTCTAAATTCAACGTCAAAGGTGAAGAAGGGACCCTAGTAGGCTTCAATCAGCTTCTTCACTCTTACCAAATTTTAACTAAAAGTGGTTCTATTGTTTCATCCAAGCATGTCAGATTTCTATACATGCCACCGCACAAAATGAATGCCAACTTCAACATTGAATCTGAATCAAATGAAAACCATCCCACTCTTACATCAGATCTTTCAACCAA
Source organism: Puccinia polysora (assembly GCA_025617555.3). Taxonomy (NCBI): domain Eukaryota; kingdom Fungi; phylum Basidiomycota; class Pucciniomycetes; order Pucciniales; family Pucciniaceae; genus Puccinia; species Puccinia polysora. Next base: position 13,145,716 of record CM062627.1, on the reverse strand, counting down.
GGATTGTTCCGATTGCCAAGTCCCATGGACAGGTTATCAAGATAATTCATTGGACTCTCTCAGCTCGGCTGAGGAGGCTGACCCAGTTGAAGGATCATCAGGTGAATCTGATCTTTTGCCAGACCCATCTCCATAATTTGGAAAGGAAAATTTGATGACGTCTCAAAATGTCAGTCGAGGGAGTCATCAAATCAATCAAAAACCTCAACAACCTGTCGCACCCACGGGGCGTATTCTACAAGATCAATCACAAATCAGACCACCCCAACAATACGGTTTCTTCCACCTCTATGAACCAACAACCTATGAAGATGCCTTACGCTGTGTTGAAAGATTGGAATGGATCAATGCGGTGGATATTGAACTCACATCTATTGAGGATCTCAACGTGTGGGAGGAATACAATGGACCTGATCCAAAGAACGCACTCAAGACAACTTGGATTTTCAAAATCAAACTCGACTGCCATGGAGATCCCGTTAGATACAAAGCTAGACTATGCGTCCAGGGCTTTAATCAAATTGAGGGCCTGTACTATTTTGAAACGTTTGCTCCAACTGGTAAACCCTCAAAGTTGAGGCTTCTTCTCCTTTACGCACTTAAATTGAAACAGAAGATTTGGCAATTCAAGTCAAGAGTGCCTTCCTCCATTCGCCAATTGATGAAGAGATTATCATTCAAACTCCCAAAGGATCAAAAAGGAAATGCGCATTCCTCAAGCTCCAAAAGTCTCTTTCGCGGAAAAACTGGTACGAAACACTTGCCGCATGGTTCAGAGAGGTTGGTTTTGAGGAATCGTCCTGTGATCCTTGTCTTTTCCTGTTGAAGGATGGGAAATCTTGAATCTTCTTTCATGTAGATGACCTCGTCCTAGTGGGCAATGGAGATGACTTTGAAAATAAATTTCTCAGTCGCTTTGCAGGTTCTACTGCGAAAGATCCAGATACCATTCTTGGAATGCGAATTGAGGTAAATGGCAATGAGATTCTTCTTAGTCAACCAAAACACATTGAGAGGGGTCTTAAAGAACTCGGGCTTGAAGAAGCCAAAGTTAGCAAGTCTCCACTCACTCCAAATGTCCAACTCACTCCGGCTTTGGACAATGAATTCAAACAATTCAAAACTTTGAATGTCAATTATCAGTCGGCAATTGGTCTACTTAACCACATTGCATGCTACTCAAGGCCTGACATAAGTTACGCCGTGTCCAGTCTGTCTAGGTTCAATGTCAAACCTGGAATGTCTCACTGGAAAAAACTAAAGAAGAGGTGGAAGTACCTAAAAGGAACTTCCGACATCAAACTTTGATTGAGGGTCGGAGAAACCAACTTTTTGATCTCTTCTTTCTCAGATGCGTCATGTGCTGATTACCCTGACACCAGACGATCACAGACAGGGTATTTATGTGCCGTCTACGGATGCGTGGTATCGTGGAATAGTTGCAAGCAGAAAAAAATTACTTATAGCTCCACCAATGCTGAACTTAACGCCTTTGTCGACGCCTTTCAAGAATTGACCTGGATTTGAGCTCTAACTTGCAAGATCTTCTCAACTCAAATTTCTCCCATCTCCATTCACACAGACAACAGCGGATTGATGGATAAACTCGAAAGATTTGGTTCTAACTTGAAGACTCGTCACCTAGATCTGAAAACAAAAGGAATGCGGGAGGAGTTGAAGTCTGGAAACATCACAATCTCACTAGTAAAGTCTGAAGAAATGCCAGCAGACGCTCTCACCAAAAGTGCAGATCTAGCTAGCCTTAGACGCCTCCAACTTTCCTTTTCATCTTTCAAGCCTTCATAATTTTCTTTGTTGATTCATTTTCTTGTTGTGTTTTCTTTTGTGTTCTGTTTCTGTTTATTTTTTTTCATGATTTTATAACTACTCTCAGGGAGCCTGCTCATGCCTCACCTCACCGAGCATGGGGCGTGTTTAGATTTTGAGGCAGTGAATCACTGCTGAGATTTCACACCTTTTCATTTCACATCTACAAAGTCTCACCTGGCTCTACAAAGTTTCACCTGACCCGGGGAGCTCTACTCATGTCACTCAACCCAGACACTCACCCAAGAACTGCCACACTCCCGGGTACTCAACACACGTCTCAAATCAGAATGAAGAAGATTGGAAATTACCTGGACAGCAGGACCAGGATCACTCTTGAACCACATCACACCTCTTGGACCACATCACCTGGAAGACTCAACTCTGGTCAAACAAAACTGAATCATCATAGACCACCCAATCTTCATTCAATCTACCTTTTTTGTCCTGTTACTTCTTTTGCTCCTTTCGTTCCTCTATAAAATTCTCATTTTTTCCTCAACTCCATCACTGCCTGAAATCATGCCCGGTGAGATTCATCATGTCTAACTTCTTTGTCTTTTCTCATTTGTCATCTGATCATCTCAAAACTTACCGTTGACACTGTCCTAGCGTGCTCATCTTGAATCTCACCCCTAACTCAAGAATCATTCATTTACTCAATCCTCATCTAGCCCGTTCCTGTCTCTGATAATGACTCTAGCAGTCTTAAGCTCCTGTTTGTTCTTCATCTCAATTATGATTAATTCTTTTGTTCTTCACGATCTCATCCTTTTCTTCTGATTTGTATCTATCTCTCAGCTCTGAAATCAATACAAGTCAATCAAATCTCTTTAGGGGGTGATGAAATCCCCCCCACCTGCCGGTTGCTACTCTTACCACCAGTGCGGCCACCTCCTTGGGCAAGGGGGTGGTCAGGTCCCCCCTGCCCTGACCAACAGCGCTGTCGCGGTTGGTTGCTGGCTGGTTCAACCCAGCCAGCCTGCCCCCATCCCCTTTGCAACGGTGAGTCAGGGGAGGGGGAGCAAGCCCAGCTCCGTGGCGCTGGTTGCCTAGCGCGACCAGCCAGGCCCGCGCGGGATCCCTTGGCCGCGGGACAGCCCCGCAGCGGGCCTTCGGGCCCCGTGTGGGCCGCACCAAGGAACACATGCGGCCCCAAACGGGCCGCAATGTGGGCAGCGGCCCCAAGCAGGCCGCAACTTAGGCAGCGGCCCCTAGCGGGCCACAACAGGGGCGGCGGCCCCAATGGGCCGCCCCAAGCCCAAATTGTGAGAATTACATACTTTGGCAGGCCAGCCCGTCTGGCCAAGTATGTCCATAATAAAGCTTGGGCCCTTTTATGCCCAAATAAGCCCATCTGGCTTGGGTGGCCCATCCAACCTTGCGGGCCCGTGAGGGCCCGTGTCCCAAAAGACCATAAAAACATGTTTTGGCGCCCAAATGCCCAAAACCAATAACACTCACATAGGCCCATGTGGCCCACGTGATGTACAATGGGCCTTGGAGGCCCATTTTTGTATCTCATTTGGATTACACACTCCTATGCACATTACCTGAGTGCATCTGCATTTTCACACACCCCCTTAATCCAAAAGGGATGCCATATGCATACTAGACACAAAACCTTCATGTTTGTTCCTATCTAACGCCTTAGTTAAGATATCCGCAATCATTGCCCTAGCAGGCATGTACCATAACACTATCTCTTTGCAGTTAACTGCATCCCGTATATAGTTATAATGAACATCAATATGTTTTGTTCTAGAATGGAACACTTGATTTTCTGCCAACGCAATGGCACTCTGGTTATCAGAATACAACAACGCAAACCCTTGTGGTTTATGAGTATCCTCTAAGACCTTTCTCAACCATTTTGCTTCTTTTGAAGCTGACAAGTACGCTCTGTACTCTGCTTCTGTTGACAAAAGACTTATTTCTGACACCTTTTTAGACATCCAAGACACTAGATTCTTTCCTAAGAAGAATACAAAACCACTTGTTGATTCCCTAGTGTTACCATCTGCCCAACTTGCATCAGAATAACCAACCAAGTCAAAGTTCAATGACTTTGAAAACTGCAGTCCAAGACTGCTTGTTCCTTTAAGATACCTCATAACTCTCTTAAAGGCTGACCAATGCCTCATGCATGGTTTCTCTAAGTGTTGTGACAAAATCCCAATTGTATAAGCAATATCTGGCCTTTTACACTGCCCCAAATAATTCAAAGATCCAATAGCTGATCTATAATCATTCCCGGATTGCACAAACTCTAGATGCTCTTCATCTGTAGACTTTTCTAACCAAATGTTAGACTGCATTGGAGTACAAAACTCCTTTGCATCTTCTAAGCCATACTGCTTAAGTAGAGCTGACACATAATGGTTCTGATCCAACCTGATCCCATTCTTGCTCTTACTAACTTTCATTGCCAGCACCTGCTGTGCCGACCAAGATCTTTTATCTTGAACTCCTTTTTGAGTGTCTCAATGACTCTCTCCTTACCATTCCCAATAATGATAATGTCATCAACCCATAAAAACAAAATTGCATCCTTTCTCACAGAGAGAAAAGGGTCAGCCAAACTTGTTTTGAAACCGATCTCTATCAGTTTCACGCTCATAGTATTATACCATGACCTAGCTGCTTGCTTCAATCCATACAGGGATCTACACAGCTTGAGGACATACTCCCCTTTAGCTGCTGAGAGGAAAATTCTCACACAGATTTTCTTCATAGTTTCTTGCTTGGTCTCGACCAGCCATTCCTTGAAACCATCAGGAATTGACATATAAACAGTCTCTTCCTCTCCAAGTCTTGCATTCAAGTATGAAGTCACAAAATCAGCCTGTCTGATTTCTTCACCCAACTGCACTGCCAAAGCAATGATGTACCTGAAGATGGACAGCCTTCTAGTTGGCAAGAAATTCTCCTGGTAATCAATATCCTCTCTATGTTTGAAGCCCTGTGCAACGCATCTAGCCTTGAACCTCTTCAAAACTCCATTAGTATCAAACTTCTTTGTTAACACAACCCAACAATGGTATTTCCTTTTGGAACTGAATCCTGCTTAACCACTTCAAACACACTTTTATTCTCTAGAGAATCAAATTCCGCAAACATAGCTGTCTTCCAATTGGCTCTCTCATCAGAATTCATAGCTTGGCCAAAGCTATTTGGGTTAACTCTATTACCCATTTCTGAACTCAACTGTAGAATCTCATTAAGCATACACTGTTCCTGAAGTGTATCTTCCTCATATTCCGCAGAAGCATAATGTGACTTCCATTCCCCATACCTATCAACAGGCATTCTCATCCTGCCACTTCTTCTAACTGGAGGTGGAGGCTCATCAGGTTCTGATTCCACAGACTCCCCTGAAGTGGGTAATAAACCCTCCTGTGGCACGTCTGCCACCTCAATATCATCACTAATGATATTCTCTCCAGCCTCTGCTGGGGAAATAGGCTCCAATGCTATTTCCTGCTGTGATTCCTGAACAGCACTAGGTTCACCCCTTTTGAGTGGAAAGGTACTTTCTTCAAATTTTACATCCCTACTATGGATAACCTTTCTTTTCTCTGGACAATAACTCCTGTATGACTTACTTATTAAGTCATAGCCCACAAGTGCCCCTTTTCTGGCTCTAGGATCTAACTTTCCAACCATCTCATTATGGTGGAAACTATAATACACCAAGCAACCAATTGTTCTTAGGTGTGATGTTTTGGGGTACAACTTCCAAAACTGATAATGAGGACACTTCCCATTAACACTTACAATATTGTGCAACAGACACACTGTGCACACCAACTCAGCCCATAAAAACTTTGGTAGACCAGATTGAGCCATAATAGTTCTGACTTTGTCCAATAAAGTCCTATTCATCCTCTCAACTATCCCATTGTTTTGTGGAGTACTAGCAGTAGTAACTATATGAGTGATACCATAATCATTCAATAGTTTCTCAAAATCTTTACTCACAAACTCACCCCCTCCATCAGTAATAACCCTCTTAATCTCCCTCATCAAACCATTCTGTTTCCAGACTTTGAATATTACTGAAACCTCCTCTGTGGTTTCATCCTTTGATCTTATTGGTTTTACCCAAACAAAATTAGTTGCTGTATCAACCAAATTGATGAAGTATCTTGCCCCTCCAAGAGACACTGGTGAAAATGGCCCTGCCAAATCAATGGAGAGTTCCTCTCTAGGAACTTCTGTGTGGTCTCTACTCTTTGACAACACATTCCTGGGTTTGGCCCCTAAGGTACAACTCTCACAGCTGCTGTCCTTTACCTTATGGCCACTTCTATTGTGAGGAACAGTGCTCAGAGCTGAAATCTTGAACAAGTCAGCACAGAGCAACTTATTCCAAACTTGTCCACTCAGGATAGTTCTCCCATTCAAATCAATAACAAACTTATCTTATTTAAGATAACAAATCTGGAAACCCTTTTTCCAGAGCACTCCAAGAGACATAAGGTTATAAGGCAAATCTGGTACATAGAACACTTTCTCAAAAATTATTTTGAAACCCATGTGATTTGCAAGAATAACTTTTACAATCCCCTTAATCTGGATTGTTCTTCCTTTTTGGCCAATATTTACAACACCATCAAAATCTCTAAGATTTGAAAGCAAATTTGGCTCAAAAAACATGTGGTCTGTACAACCAGAATCAATCAAAACAAGAACATCCTCCTTCAACAATCCTCCTGTAAGGAATGAAGAATTATCAGCCACTGATAAGTTCTCATTTTCAAGGTTAATATTACACACTTCATAATCAATCAAGTCCATCTCTTGATCCTCTTCGATTTTAGCCTTCTTGTTGGGGACTTGTTCCACAACAGCTTGCTCCATTGGAACATCCACTGCTACCATAGCAACATTTTCCATGATAAGGTTGACCTCTTTGTCTTCCTTTTCATTTTCCATGGATTTCTTCCTTTTCTTGGCCTCCTTGCAATCCTTTTCATAGTGCCCCTTCTTCTGAAAATTATAACACAAGACCTTTGATAAATCCTTTTTGGACTTTGCCTTCTTCCCATATTTTCCTGTCTTGCCCACCAGAGCAGTTCCTGTGCTCTCCTTCATCTTGAATTGAAGATCATCCTTTTCAATCCTTCTAAGCACATCCTCTTCTCCTGGAAGGGGATCCAACTGAGATATGATCTTGACCAAGGACTCATATTCTTTTGGCAGCTTTTGAAGAATTAAGAGTGACAAACAATCAGGATCCATGTTCACCCCAGATGACTTGAACTTAGCAATACTAGATCTAGTTTCCCCCACAAATTGTTTACATTTGCCAAATTTCAACGTAAACAATCTATTGAAAGCAATCCCCTTTTGATGAACAGAGTCACCAGCATACTTTGCCTTGAGAATTTTCCATAAAACACTCCCCTTCCTCTTCTGTTCCTCCAACAGAGTATCAGCAACCCCTGTTACATGATGCTCATCCAAGTGTCTAAGAATAAGATGATAGGCCTTTTTCTCCACCTCTGAACTGATCAAAGTATCATCTCCTTTTATAATATCACCACAACAGATGTTATCCAACTCACTGTCCATAAGGACAGCCCAAGCATTATAGTTCTGACTATTCAAAACTATCTTGGTGGAGCTGGACTCTGGGATGTAAGACATCTTCTCAGAAAACTTGAGGTCCTTGAGGTTGTCCAAAGTAAGGTATAAGGGTCTATCTTGCTTGGAAATAATAATGATGATGGTACTGATAATGTGTTAGAATTATGGCCAGCAATTAGCTTAGGCAAATTAGCAGTATTTAAAGCAAAAGAAAAGCTGGACACTGGGTGTCAATATTGTCTCATGGGGCTCTCACAATGGGGCAATATCTTGGATGAATTTGATTGGAATGATGAATGAATGAATGGAAAAAAGCAGGGAGGAGGGCTCCTTAAGTACAAGAGATTGGCCTCTTGTGAGCCCATGATACAACAGGCCAAAAGTCAAATTTTCCCCCCCAAAAGAGCTCTACAGGCTCCACTGGCCTTGTTACTTGGTTTGGACTACATCAGCCCACATGGCATCAGTCCCTGTACCCTTACAACCAGCCTATTCCGGTTATTTCTGGTGTTTCCACCTCAATGGGGCTGAACCAGCCCCTTGACTGTTCAATCCCCTTGGCTGGTTGTCCTTTAAAACCAGCCATGATGACTTTTATTGCCTTGTTTACGGGCTGGTTGCCTCATGCAGCCAGCCCCTGGCACCTCAAATGGGCCAGGTGGGACCCAGGGCACACCTGGGTCCGGTCTCAGACTCACATGGAGGGGGTGTGACCAGCGGACATGCTGTCCCCCCCCTCTTTCTCTCAAATCCCTGGTGGGGGAGGTCAAATCCCCTCACCAGGGGCCCTGGGGGTTGATACCCCCAGGGCGGTGTCATGTAAATTGGCCTGGGAGGTGATCAGGTCCCCCCAGGCCCATCGCTCCTCCCCCTTGGTAAAGGGGGGGGGAGAGGGCCCCTATCCTGTTTGGTCGCATTAACCAATCAATGGTGGGGGGGTGATGAAATCCCCCCCACCTGCCGGTTGCTACTCTTGCAGCCGGCGCCGCCACCTCCTTGGGCAAGGGGGTGGTCAGGTCCCCCCTGCCCTGACAAACCGCGCTGTCGCAGTTGGTTGCTGGCTGGTTCAACCCAGCCAGCCTGCCCCCATCCCCTTTGCAACGGTGAGCAAGGGGAGGGGGAGAAATCCGGGGCCGCAAGCCCCGGCTCGGTGGCGCTGGTTGCCTAGCGCGACCAGCCGGGCTGGCGCGGTGGGATGCCGCGCGGAATCACTTGGCTGCAGGACAGCCCAGCAGAGGGCCGTTGGGCCCCGCGTGGGCCGCACGGAGGAAAACAGGCGGCCCAAAATGGGCCGCAATGCGGGCAGCGGCCCTGAGCAGGCCGCAAGACAGGCGGCAGCCCCTAGCGGGCCGCAACAGGGGCGGCAGCCCCAAGCCCAAATTGTGAGAATTACATACTTTGGCGGGCCAGCCCGTCTGGCCAAGTATGTCCATAATAAAGCTTGGGCCCTTTTATGCCCAAATAAGCCCATCTGGCTTGGGTGACCCATCTAACCTGGCGGGCCCGTGAGGGCCCGTGTCCCAAAAGACCATAAAAACATGTTTTGGCGCCCAAATGCCCGAAACCAATAACACCCACATAGGCCCACGTGGCCCACGTGATGTACCATGGGCCCTGGAGGCCCATTTTTGTATCCCATTTGGATTACACACTCCTATGCACATTACCTGAGTGCATCCACATTTTAACAAGAAGGACTCATGGAAAGGTCTCAACATCACCTCAATCCTCATCCCTCATCTATTAAACCTCCTCAATCCCCTGATCCTGTTCCTGTTTCACCCAATCTTCCTCCCTCCACCCAGCCCAAATTTTGGTTTGAGAGCAGAATTTCCAAAGATCACCCAAATGCTGTGGAAGGGGTATTAAAGAAAATTTCCGATCTTAAAATTCCTGATCTATCTGTGGCTTAACTTCTTTCAATTTCTCCATCTGTTGCTGAAGGAATGAAGAAATGGGTTTCTTGATGACGTGTGGAAATTGGTCCTGAGGAACTCATGGTATCCTCTGGAACTTTGATGGAGGATTCTGGTGGAACAGATCCCTCTCCTGAGTCTAGTCTTTACTCTTGTCCTCTTGGTTTTCTTCCCTGCTATCTTGGTGAATCAGCAAAAACAGTCTCACTCCTTGTTGACTCTGGCTCTCAGCTCAACTTGATCTCAGATGCTATGGCCTGCAAACTTAAACCCAGCCCTAGGGTCAGCTTCACCTCTTCAGTTTATGGAATAAGAAACCAGTCTTGCAAATTGGTTGGAATTGTTGAAGAATTTCCAGTCCGGATTGGCCAAAACATTGTTGGAACTTGTCATTTCTGGATCACAGGCTTGGATGGACCTATGATCTTGGGTCAACCTTTCTTAATCAATTTTGGAGAAAATCTTATGTTTTCCAATCAAGTTGGGGAGAGAATCCTCCTCCCTGATTCTGATGGTAGAAAAATTCAGGCTCCTCTTTGTTCTTTGGATTCTGGTCACTGGGAAAGAGATTTCCCTGGTTGTTTTCCTAAGTCATCTCTAAGAGGAAAACAGAAGGATAATTCCAGTTCCTCTAATTTTTTATGGGAGTAGTTGATCCTACTAATAGTTGTAGTTCCTTTAAGCCTCAAACTTCAACTCAAGGGTCAACTCTCATCCCAGAGGTGTATTTCTCTTTCTTTTCAACGTTTTCTTCTGATCTCAAAATTATCAGAAATAAAAAACAAATAAGAATGGAAAAATCCAAAAATATTTCTTCTTCATCTGTTGTTTCTTCTTTTCCTTGTACTCTTATTCCTAATCAATCTTCTCTCATTTCCGGTTTGAATCTCCGCAATGAGTCTAAACTAGATCCCAATCTCAATCCTATTTTTTGTGGCTTTGGTATGGAAGAATATGGGCTTCAGCAGAGGCAAATTGGGGTAGAAGTAAGTCCTCCCAATTGTTCACCACCAGGGTATCCTACTACTATCATTTTCAAAACCCTACCTTGTGCCACACATGCTTTAGAACTTGGTCTCAATCCTTGTATTCAGATCTCTCTGGTCAACTCTTGGCAAAAACAAGAACTGCTCTCTTTTGCCTCCAAATATAAACCAGTGGCTAGGAACCTCCAACCAGTCAACCAACCAATTCCTCTCAATCTCAACCCTCCTCTTAGGCATCCTCCTCTATCCGGCAATCCTTACTGTGGTTTACCTCAATCTCTCACTGGTCCATTCATCCCCTCTGGCCGTGTCACTGAAGAACTTCTGGGATTAGTCAACTTTGGACCATATGGATGGATTCTACCTGATGAGTTGTATTTGATCAAAAATGTCTTGGCTCTTAGGGAAAAAGCTTTTGCTTTCTGTGAAGAAGAGAGAGTTCCCTTGAAAGAATCCTATGGTCTGCCTTATATCATTCCTGTAGTAGAAAATGATCCCTGGCAAAAGAAAAAGATCCCAATCCCTGCTGAAAAAGTTGACAAATTCATCAAGTTGGTCTGGGGACCAGTCCAAACCGGTTTATACAAACAGTCAACTTCTAGCTATTCCAGTCCTGTTTTCTGTGTCCTTAAAAGTAAAGGTAAACTTACAATAGTTCATGATCTCCAGCCTCTAAATAAGGTTACTAATAAAGACTCTGGTATTCCCCCTGCTACTGAAGAATTTGTTGAATCCTTCTCTGGGAGAGCTTGCTATGATCTAGGTGACATTATGGGTGGCTATGAAGAACAGTCCTTACATCCAATTTCTCGTCTTCTCACTACATTCAATACTCCCCTTGGTTGTTTCCAACTTACTTGATTGCCTCAAGGTGCCACCAACTCCGTTGCAATCTATCAGGCTCAGATGGTTTGGATCCTCCAGGATGAAATCCCTGATCATGCTGGTATCTTTATTGATAATGGCGAAATTAAAGGACCAGTTTCTGATTATAAAAATGAGCTCTTACCCTGGCATTCAGGAATCCATCAATTTATCTGGGAATATGCAACCACTTTGGAAAGGATCTTGTTCCAAATCAAAGAATCTGGCCTCACTGTCTCTGGATCCAAATTGGCTGCCTGTTTCCCTGCTCTGGAAATTTTTGGTCATGTGGTCTTCAAGGAAGGAAGAAGGATGGCTCCATCCAAAATCAACAAAATACTCTATTGGCCTACTCCCATCAATCCAATTGAAGTCAGGGGTTTTCTAGGTGTTGTTACTTATGTTTGAATCTTTATCCCATCTCTATCCAAAATCTGTGCTCCTCTACATTGCCTGACCAGAAAGGATTCTGGGTGGATCTGGACCCAAGATTGTGAACATTCTTTTCAGCTACTTAAAATGATGGTTGGCAAAGACATAGTCCTGAAAAAGATTGCTTATGGACCTGGAGCTGGTAAGATCAAATTTGCTGTTGATTCTAGTTATTAATCTGTTGGGGCTGTCCTCACTCAGGAAGATGAAAATGGTTGGGACCATCCTTCTCTCTATGAATCCTTTAATTTCAGATGTAGAATCAAGGTACTCCCAACCAAAACTGGAACTCTATGGTGTGGCTCAAATGTTGAATAAGCTCCAAACTGTCCTCTGGGGTCAAAACTTTGAGTTACAAGTCAACGCACAGTCCATCATCAAAATGATCAATGATCCCAGCCTCCCAAATGCTCCAATGACTCACTGGGTGGCCTTTATCCAACTTTTCTCTTTTGATATTGTTCATAGGCCTCAAAAATTCTTCACCATGCCTGATGGTTTATCTTGAAGCCCCCTTGGAGATGAAGAATTGGATGTTGGAGTGGACTTTGATGAGGAGGAGCCTTTAATTTGTCCAGTCTTCACCTTTTCCTCCAAAGATTATTCTGGCTTCCAACAAGTTTTCTGGCTAAAATTAGATCAGTACATTTCCACTCTCCAAAGGCCTCCTGATCTCTCTGCTAAAGATTTTTGATCACTCAAAAGGAAGTCCTCCAATTTCTTTGTCCAAGGTACTAGGCTTATGAAAAGAGGCAATCCTTGTGCTCTTATTGTTGTCACTATCCCCTCTAAACAAGATTCAATCCTCAAAAGTCTCCATGAATGCCTTGGGCATTGCGGGGAAACCAAGACCTGTCAACCTATATCCCAACAATTCTGGGGGCCATCTTTGAAGAAATCAGTCTCTCAATGGTGCAAGAGTTGTGAAGTATTTCAGAAACGTGATCTTAGGCACCCGGCGGAAATTTGTTATATCACTGGAGAGTCCACTGTCTTTGGAAGGATTGCTATAAATGTGGTTCACATTAAGGCTGGTGGAGCTAAGTACCTCATTGTGGCTAGAGATGATTTTTCTGGATGGGTTGAAGCAAAATTTCTTGAGAACCTCATCTCTGAATCATTAGCAGCCTTCCTTTATGAGACTGGGACAATGCGTTATGGCTTGGCTCAATCTTATTCAACTGATGGTGGCTCTGAGTTTGGCGGCAAACTGGCCAAAATGATCCAATTGCTTCCTGGTCAACATAGGGTGACCAATCCTTATTATCCTGAAGGACAAGGCATGGTGGAAAGAGGAAATGCCCCTTTGAAGGTTGCTCTTGTCAAGTTGGCTGGTGAAAGTGGAAAGAATTGTTGCAAATTTCTTCCTCTGGTCATCTTCTCTGATCAAATTTAAACTAAACAAAGCACTGGCTACTCACCTTACAAAATACTCTTTGGTCAGAGGGCTGTCCTTCCTCTTGATTTGGAAATGGAATCTTTCTTGGGTATTTCTTGGGAAAAGGCTTCTTCCAGCACTGATCTATTAGTTGCCAGATCCAAGCAACTGGAGCAGAGTGAAGATGTTTGTGCCAAAGCTTATCAGAAAATGATGGAGTCAAGGGAAAAATCAGTCCAGTATTGGGAGGATAAGCATTCCAATCAATTCAGGGATCCTTTGAATCCTGGTGATCTAGTTTTAGCTTATAATTGATCCTTGGAAACTCAGTGTGGAAAGCTTTTTTCCAATTGCTGGAATGGTCCTTATCAAGTGGTCCGTCAAGTCAGAGGTGGATCATATGTTTTGGGAGAACTGGATGATACTCAGATGGCCAGAAGGTTCTCTGCTGATCAGGTCAAGAAATTTCATTGTTGTGGAGGCAACTTTGATCAGAAGTAAGTCCTCCCAATTGTGCACAAGCAGGGTCATCTGCTGCATTTGTTGTGAAACTCTACTGTATGCCACATACGTGAGGACCTGGGATGCCCTCTTCATTTTTTTGAAGTCAACTCTAGGATTTTCTTTGGATGGATCAAGATATTCTTTCCAAACCACCCTCAAGATCAAATTGCCATTCCTTGTGTTCAATCATCTTTCCTTTCTTTTTTTATGACATCAAGCTCAGATGCAGACTAGGGACAGTCTGTAAGTTGGGGAGAGATGTGGTGACCAAATCTGGACACCCTGGAACAGATGCAGAAAATTGAAAATTTTTTACAATGCTTTTATTTAGGTGTCATTCAAAAAAAAAAATCGGAATTTTTTTTTGTATCAGTTTCACTCCTCCAATTTCCTTGACCTGCCAAGCATTCCTCTGTCCCAGTGGTCTAGGACAGGTCTATCTTGGTCTCATCACCTAGGCATCAGGTTTGATTCCTTCTCTCTTTGTTTCCCCCTTCCTTTTGGCCAAAGCGCAGGCCAAGACCCGCTCGGTCCAAACATCCTCCATCCTCCATCCTCCATCCTTGTTCCTATCAACCAACTAGTTGACTGAATGCATGATTAAGAACCAGAACCTTCAAGACTAAACCAATCCAGATGTCCATTGCCTCTTGAAAATCCATCACCAGATGGTTGAATCAAGTCATCTTACCCCCTTTGATGACGGTAGGACGGCCCTATTGGTATCACTTATTGGGACAATTTCCATTGACTATTGCGGTTTGAGGTACAACATTCCGATTGCCATCTGGTTACCCTTTAAGTTTCCTAAAGGTCCTCCGATTGTCTATGTCACTCCAAACAACAAGATGATCATCAGAAAAAGTACTCATGTCAATCCTAGTGGAAAGTGTCTTGGTGGTTATCTCAATTCTTGGCAATCCAAACCACACCCCGATAGCATTCATTCAAATCTCTCCCTACCCTTGGACCATCAACGTGCCATTGTCAACATCTACATTGACCTAAACCACTCCAATGCCCTTCTTCAGCCTCAACTCTCCATTGAATCCTTACTCAACCAATCTCGATCCATCACCCATCATCCCTCCTGGGACTCTCCCACCCCCTTCCATCTTTGGGTGGGGGTGGAAAGCATTTTCTACCGCCCGCGGATGTCTGCGGGCGGTCTGGTTCATTTTTTTCCCACCCCTTCCGCCTTTGGGTGAGGGGTGGGTGATCCCGGTGTTGTTGCGCGCCCTTTTCCGCGGACGGACGCAAGACAGGTGAAGGGATGAGAAAGATCCCACCCCAGTCAGGGAGGCCGGATTTTCACCAGCCTGCGTGATCAATTTTTCTGATCATCTGAAATCAAAAAAAAAAAATCTGCTCTATTTGTAGAATCACTTGTACATAATCTAACAGGGCCTCCTGCCCATATAAGAAGGGGCTCTCCCCTGCCTTTGGGGGGGGTGTATCAATATGGTATCCTATGAAGGAGAATTATCATCACTAAAACCTTGAAATAAATCATCTGTGATGTCTCATTCCCCTTTATCTGAGACTGAATTCTGGGTATATCCATTATTGCCCCTTGATCTTTGAGCCTCCAAACTCAAATCCTGATCCTTGATCCTTATCAGCAAAAAATAGCCTTGCTGGTTGAAGAAGAATTTGACTGATTGAATTCTTGAGTGGGTTACACCACTCCTGATCCCTTTATCCAACCATACTGGTCCTGATCATCCTTTGATTATCTTTCTGGAACCAGTCACGTTTGACTGAAGAGGTTTTATTAAGCTTAAAACCTGGAGTGTTAAACCTCCCTTTATTTCTTTCAAAGTCGAGTTCTGCCACGCCACTCTTGAGTCCCTTGAGAAGTGTTGGGTTATTCTTGTTTGATTCAGTTATTGTTTTGCTTCCAGAGCTTCATCAAACAATTAGGTTTGTCTTGTGCAGCCACCCACAATTTTCTGGTACCCTTCAAGCGCTTCATTGCGGAGAGTTGGGAAGGTTCATTGAGAACCTGGAGGTTTTTTGGGATTGAGTTGATCTTTCCTTAGCTTCTGCTGGCGACCAGAGGGATTAGCTTGTGGGTGTTTTTACTTAGAATTGCCTTGTCCTGTTGAACTCTGAGCAATACTTGACTTCTTCTATTCAAGTTTTCCCTGGCATCCTCTTGCCTCAGATAGCGTTGTTTCCCAGCTACAGACTACTATCATCTTTATCCTTTACTCTTTTGTCTCTAATTTACCAGGTTCTGGACTTTGAGATTGGTTACTTTCAAATATTTTTGTAATACTCAGGAGGGAAGCCTAAACAGCACCTTTCCCCTCCACAGAACTGCCACAGCCTTGCACCGTGTGGAGTCTTACAACGTGAAAGGCTATCACTGGTTACCCTTTTAGTCTCAGTGTGCGTCCCTTTGAGCCCTTGTACCCCTCAGAAGGATAATATTGGGACTCCAAAAGCTATAGATAAAGAGCTCTTTTGAGGATATTGATGGGCAGACACCCAGTTATATTTATATCCAGACACCATGCCAAGGTAATGAAGTACTTATAAGAGATAAGTAAGTGATTTATGGCTGAGTCTGATTAATAATATCTGTCCTCAACCTCTTTTTATCAGTTTAAACTGCTTAACAACCTTATAACCCCAGTATACAAGTTTAAAAAATCAGTGCACTTCCCAAACAGATACCCAAAGTATCTAATAATATACCAGTGAGTTTTATTATTCTTCATCTGTTGTGGCAGCTTGGTTACAAAGCCCTACCACTCCACCATGTATTTTATATACATATTATCTTTGGTCAAAACATCCTTTAAACTAATAAGCCCAAAGTAACCAGAACTATGTTTTTTCATACTGAATTCCCTGAA
The DNA here is from genome assembly GCA_025617555.3 of Puccinia polysora. NCBI lineage: Eukaryota > Fungi > Basidiomycota > Pucciniomycetes > Pucciniales > Pucciniaceae > Puccinia > Puccinia polysora. The sequence goes on along the minus strand of CM062627.1, from coordinate 13,129,353 downwards.
GAGAGTTGTTAAAGATCCCCAATATAATTGTGGCCCCTCCATAAAAAATATTTAATAATCAATTTATCTACATTGATCCATAACAATAAACCATAACCAAACCAATTAAACTTGAAATAAGCTTAATCAAAATATTTTAGGGATTTTTTCTGCATTTATTAAATAATATATTTATTATTTATTCTATCACCTCTGATAGCTAAAGGATAGCAAGGGCCTTGGAATCCAGGAGGCTGACAAGGACACCTTGTCTCAAGGGATACCCAAGAAAGATTCCATTTCCAGATCCAGAGGAAGAAGTTCTCTTTCGCCAAAGATTATTTAATAAGGTGAGTAGCCAGTAGTAATTTTGTTTGAGATTTGATCAGAGAAGAGATCAAGAGGAAGGAATTTGCAACAATGCTTTCCACTCTAACCAGCAAGCTTAACAATTGCAGCCTTCAAAGAAGCATGGCCTCTTTTCACCATGCCTTGGCCTTCAGGATAATAAGGGTTAGTAACTCTATGTTTTCCAGGAAGAGATTGGATCATTTCAGAAAGTTTGCCACCAAATTTGGAGCCACCATCTGTAGAGTAAGATTGGGCAAGGCCATAATGCATTTTCCAGGTCTCATAGAGGAAAGCTACCACTTATTCAGAGCTAAGATTCTTAAGAAAATTTTCTTCAACCCATCCAGAAAAATCATTTCTAGCCACAATGAGCTGCTTAGCACCACCTTCCTTAATATGAACCACATCCATAGCAAACCTTCCAAAGACAGTGTACTCCCCAGTGGGATAACAAATTTCTGCTGGACCCTAAGATTACGTTTTTGACAAACTTTACAACTCTTGCTGCATTGAGAGACAGATTTCTTCAGAGATGGCCACCAGAGTTGTTTTGATAATCTTTGATCAGTTTTGGTTTCCCCATGATGACCAAGACCTTCATGGAGATTTTCAAGGATAGAATATTGTTTAGAGGGGATAGTAACAACAATAAGAGCACAAGTATTTCCTCTTTTAAAAGGCTAGAGCCTTTGACAAAGAAATTAGAGGACTTTCTTTTAGAAGATCAAAATTCTTTATCACAGAGATCAGGAGGTTTTTGGAGAGTTAAAAGGTACTGCTCTAATTTCATCCAGAAGCCTTGTTGAAAGCCAGAATAATCTTGAGATGAGAAAGATAAGAAAGGTTGGATTAAAGGCTCTTATTCATCAAAATCTGTTCCAACATCAGATTCATTGTCTCCAAGAGGTTGTTGAGATAAACAATCAGGAATAGTGAAAGATTTCCCAGGCCTGTGAACAATATCAAAGGAAGAAGGCATGATAAAGGCCACCCAAAAGGTCATAGGAGCTATGGGGAGGCTGGGAGCATTGATCATTTCAATGATGTCTTGAACATCAACTTGTAGTTCAAAATTTTGACTCCAGAGAACGGTTTGAAGTTTCTTCATCATTCAAGCCACACCACAGAGTTCCAATTTGGCCTGAGAATACCTAGACTCTACATCTGAAAAAAGAAAAGATTCATAAAGAGCAGGACAGTCCCAACCATTCTAATCTTCCTGGGTAAGAACAGCCCCAACAGATTGATAACTAGAAATGACAGCCAGCTTGACCTTGCCAGCTCCAGGTCCATAAGCAATCTTTTTCAAAACTATATCTTTTCCAACCATCATTTTGAGCAACTGAAAAGAATTTTCACACTCTTGGGTCCAAATCCATTCATTATCTTTCATGGTTAGACAACCTAAGGGTGCACATATTTTGGATAAGGATGGGATAAAGATTCTAGCATAAGTGACAAAACCTAGGAAGCCCCTAACTTCAGTGGGATTGATTGGAGTGGGCCAAGAGATGATCTTGTTGACTTTGGCTGGTGCCATCCTTCTTACTTCCTTGCAGACCACATAACCAAAAATCTCCAGAGAAGGGACACAAGCAGCAAGTTTGGATCCAGAGACAGTAAGGCCAGACTCCTCAATTTGAAGCAGAATCCTTTCAAAAGTAGTAGCATATTCCCAAATAAAATGAAAAATTCCTGAATTCCAAGGTAAGAGCTCATAATCATAGTCAGAACCTGGACCTTCAATTTCACCATTGTTGATAAAGATACCAGCATGATCAGGGATTTTGTCCTTGAGGATCCAAATCATCTGAGCCTGATAGACTGCAACCAAATTAGTGGCACCTTGGGGTCATTGAGTGAGTTGAAATCAACCAAGAGGAGTATTGAAATTAGTTAGAGGACCAGAAATGATATTTAAGGATTGTTTTTCATAGCCTCCCATAATGTCCCCTAGACCATAGAAAGCTCTCCCAGAGAAAGATTTGACAAATTCTTCAGTAGAAGGAGGAATACCAGAGTCTTTAATAGTAACTTTATGACGAGGTTGGAGATCATGAAATATTCTAAGTTTACCATTACTCTTGAGGACACAGAAGACAGGGCTGGAATAACTAGAGGTTGACTGCTCATATAGGCCAGCAAAAAATTGGTTTTGGACCAACTTGATAAATTTGTCAACTTTAGCAGCAGGGATAGGGATCTTCTTCTTTTGCCAATGATCATGTTCAACTACAGGAATGATATAAGGGAGGCCATAGGATTCTTTCAAGAGACCTCTGTCCTCTTCACAGAAATCAATAGATTTTTCCCTTAGAGATAAGAAAGTCTTGATCAAATTTAACTCATCAGGAAGAAGCCACCCATCTGGACCAAAGTTGACCACATACAGAGGTTCTTCAGTGACTTGTCCATTTGGCACAAAGGGACCAGTAAGAGATTAAGGAAGACCACAGTAAGGATCACAAGATAAGGAAGGACGCATAAGAGGAGGATTGAGATTGAAAGGCATGGGCTGGTTGACTGGCTGGACCTTCTTGGCAACTGGCTTTTACTTGGTGCTAAATGAGAGAAGTTCCTGTTTCCTCCAAGAGTTGGCCAGTGCAACTTGATTACAAAAACTGAGTCCACGTTCCAAAATTTTCTATGTTTGATGTTCTTCAATATCCTTGAAGGGTGCCTTTTCCATAAAGGGAGAAGCAAGAGATAATGTGTTGCTCATATGTGTGACACAAGGTAGGGTTTCAAGAATGATGGTAGAAGGATGCCCTGGCAGTGCACAATTGGGAGTACTTACTTGTACCCCAAATTGCCTCCGCTGAAGCCCATATTCCTCCATACAAAAACCACAAAGAATATAATTGAGATCATGATCTAGTTTAGACTCATTGTGGAGATTTCAACCAGAACTGAGAGAAGATTGATCAGACCTGAGAGTACAAGGAAAAGAATGTTAAAATATGTATTCACTTGCGCATGTGCTACATATAAGTTTAATACAAATGGGATGCACATGCGGGCCTCTGCAGCCCATGGGACACGCAAACGGACCATACGGGCCTTTGTGGATATCACAGATTTGGGGAAACTGTCCTCAAAACACGTGAAACAGGAATATTGGTACACGGGCCCTATTGGGCCTGGAGGGTATATTGGCAAATACAGCCAGATGGGCTTGTATAGGCATAATTGGGCCCAAGGTTTATTTTGAACATACTTGGCCAGATGGGCTGGCCCCCCAAAGTATGTTAAACTCAAGTTTTGGGCTTAGGGCAGCCCAATGGGGCCACCCCCCGTGTTGCAGCCCATTTGGGGCTGCTTCCCGTGTTGTGGCCCGCTTGGGGCCACTTTTCTCTCTCAATTTGGCCCATGCAGGGCCCAACAGCCCAAAAGGGGCTGTTGCGGTGGCCGAGGGATCCCGCCCGGTGCAACGCCACGCGGGCCCGGTTGGTCGCAACCTGCGGTAAGCGCCGCAGGAGAAGGGGCCAGCGGCCCCGGCTCCCCTCCCTCCCCTTGGTTGCCATTACAAGAGGGAAGGAAAGGGATGGCTGGGTTGAACAAGCTAGGGACTGGCCGCAAGAGGGCAACTGGTCAGGGTGAGGGGGATTTCATCACCCCCTTTCCCAGGAAGATGGCTGGGCTGGTTGCAGCCAGGCAACTGGTGGTGGTGACAATTTGATCATCCCTCCACCATTGAAGCAAGATGGGTCCAAAGGGCGCTCTCCCCCCCCCCCCTTTACACAGGGGGAGGAGAAATGGACTTGAGGAGATTTCACAACCCCCAGCCCACTTACCTATGACAAAGCCCTGGGGGTATTGACCTCCAGGGCCCCTGGTAGGGGGATTTGACCACCCCCTCAAGGGATTTGTGAGAAAGAGGGGGGGGGACGGAATGCCTGCCAGTCACCCCCCCCAGGTGAGTCTGAGACCGGACCCAGGTGTGCCATGGGTCCCACCTGGCAATTTTTATGGCCAGGGGCTGGTTGCATGAGGCAACCAGCCAGCATGTGAGCTAACAGGGCTGGTTGTAACAGACAACCAACCAGGGGATTGAACAGTAAAGGGGCTGGTTCAGCCCCATAATGGTGGAAACACCAGAAGTTACCGGAATATTCTGGTTGTAAGGGTACAGGGACTGATGCCATGAGGGCTGATGTAGCCCAAACCCAGTAAAAAGGCCAGTAGATCCTGTAGATCTCTTTTGGGGAAAAGAATTTGCCATTTGTCTTGTTGTATCATTGGCTAACAAGAAGCCGATCTTTTGTACTTAAGAAGCTCTTCTCCCTTCTGTTTTCCATCATTGATTCATCATCCAATCAAATTCATCACTGATATCTTCCAACATATTGCCCCATTTTGAGATTCCATTAGCAATTATTGACACCAGGTGTCCAGCATTTCATTTTCTTTAAATACTGCTCATTTTCCTAAGCTAATTGCTGGCCATAATTATGACACATTATAAGTACCAACATCATCATTACTTCCAAGCCATCTAGACCCTTGTACCTTACTCTAGAGAACCTGAAAGACCTCAAGTTTTCCAAGAAGGTGTCCTATATCCCTGATGTTAGCTCCACAAAGATAGTTCTGAACATTCAGAATTAAAATGCTTGGGCTGTCCTTATGGATAGTGAGCTGGACAACATCTATTGTGGGGAGATAATGGATGCAGATGACACTTTGGTCAGTTTGGAAGTGGAGAAAAATTCTTATGTTCACATCCTTAGGCATCTTGATGAGAATCATGTGACATGGGTTGCTGATACTCTTATGGAAGATGAGAGACAAAGGGGCAGGATCCTTTGGAAGTTTCTAAATTCCAAATATTCTGGTGATTCTTTTCACCAGAAGGTTATAGCCTTCAATAAACAAATCAAGTTACAATATTCAACTTGTAAGCAGTTTGTTTCAGAGTCTAGGTCTAGCATAGCTGAGTTCAATTCATCAGGACTTAACATGAATCCTGAGTGTTTGTCACTCTTAATCCTTCAGAAGCTACCAAAGGAGTTTGATTCTTTATTCAGAATTATTTATCAATTGGATCCTCTTCCTGGGGAGGAGGATGTGCTGAAGAGGATTGAAAAGGATCATCTTCAGTTCAAGATGAAGGGGGGCTCCGGAACAGCCCTTGTTGGAAAGACTGGAAAATCTTGCAAGAAGGCAAAAAAGGATTTTTCCAAGGTCTTATGCTATAATTGTCAGAACAAGGGGCATTATGCTAAGGATTGCAAGGAGGCCAAGAAAAGGAAGAAGTCCAAAGAGAATGACAAGGAGATCAATCTCACTACAGAAAAAATTGCAATGGTGGCGTTGGATTGTTCAATTGGAGAGTTTGTTTGGGAAGAATGTCAGCTTGCTACTATTGCAGAGCAAGCTGCAAAAGTAACAAAAATAACATAAAAATAATAATAATACAATTAACCTAATAAGGAGTAGGAAAACCATAAATACTATTACATAAATGGATTCTCCACCCAAAATTAGGTAGGGTCACTCACTGACCCCACCCTTGAAATCCAACTCCTTATATTTTTAAATAATTAAGGAAAGTAAAACCAAAATACTACGGCTCCATTATTGAGCTTTTTGGCCAATTAAATATTTCACACACATTGTCACGTATAGGTTTCACACCTAAAATTCAGTCATAATTGAGGTGTTGTGTATATTTTAGGAGTTACAGGCGGAAATGTGTTTTGTCACAATTACCGCACGCAGCCGCAGCAGCCAATGCACCCTTGCGCGGCTGAGATACAGCCCTGTCACCCCTTTGAGGTCTTTTACGCAGCCCTGGGCCTCTGGCAAGTACGCAGCCGCGGGACTACGGGCTGACAGAGTGACAGGCGGCCTGAGAGGCTCAGGTACCATGTAAACAGGCTACAACATACACGGGAGCTTTCTACATATGTAATAAAGGTTCCCAAGGATAGTAGACTGTTTAAGAGTACATAATATTATATAAAAATACATAAATAATACTTACACGTATTGTTTACTTAATATAATGCAAAGTACCAAGAATGTCAAAAATAAGACAATGACAACTTCTAAAAATATATTAAAATACTTTAATACACTTTTATGAGCATTGCTATACACCAATATCTTTGTGAAATACTAAGGAAGATAATGATGTAAAAATATGACATGAATTCCCATGATTTATATTTTTAAGTAATTATCTTAACAAATGAACTGGAACTCGAAAATAAAGAGTAAAATCAATAGTATGACTTTTACTCCAGTTATATAATACATAATGAGGGCTTACCTGACATCAAAATGTCTGTAGAAATGTCTATCAATATAATTATTAAATTAATGGGAACATTTAATAAGGATAATTAATTAAACAATACATAAATAGGACAGATTAGTGTTATTCACACGTCCTAATGTCTATTATAAGGTAGAATAATTCCCATACCCTAAGGAATTAGATGCTACCCGGGCTATAGCACCAAGAACACATGACAGGCTACCCCCAGTTACCCTGCTAGCCTTAGTTTTCGTCCATTTGAGCACCTACAACCCTCAGAAGGACCATATTGGTACTCCAAAAGCTATAAATAAAGAGCTCTTTTGAGGTTATTCATGGGAAGAGACCCAGTAATATTCATATCCAGACGCTGTGCCAAGGTAATCAAGTACTTATGAAAGATAAGCAAGTGATTTATGGCAATTTCCGATCAGTAATAACTGTTCTCAAACCTCTTTTTATCAATTAAAACTGCTGAACAACCTTATAACCCCAGTATACAGGTTTAACCCATCAGTACACGTCTCAAACAGATACCCAAAGGATTTAATAATATACCAGTGAGTCTTATTATCCTTTCTCTGTCGTGGTAGCTTGGCTACAAGGCCCTACCACTCCATTGTGTATTTTGTATACATATTATCTTTTGGTATAATAATCTTTAAACTAAAGAACCCAAAGTAACCAGAACTATGTGTTTTCATACTGAAATCCCTGAAGAGAGGTGTTAAAGATCCCCAATATAATTGTGGCCCCTCTATAAATATTTAATAATCAATTTTGATTTGAAACAATTAACTATAACCAAACCATTTAACCTTGCAATAAGCTTAATCCAAGTATTCTACGGATTTTTTCTTCATTTATTAAATAATATATTTTTTATTTACTCTATCACCTCTGGTAGCTAAAGGATAGCAAGGGTCTTGGCATCCAGGAGGCTGACAATTGGGGGTCTGGCCGGGAAATGTTCCATTTTATTATATTTAAATCCTTGGACCAGACATTTTCACAAAAAAATAAAATCAAAGATAAATTTATCTGACATTATAACCGTGATTTATTATTAAATTCTTTTGCAGTGGATTCAAAAACCAATGCAGAATTAATAATCTATTATTTAAATCTTTTAAAGATAAGAAAAGAAGAATATATTAAAAATTATAAACCTACTGGTTGGAAAGCTTTAACTCAAGCTGAGCAACTTAACATTTCTTCTGCACCTAAACACTTAGATAAACTCCTTGAACAAGAAGATCTTGAAAGGCGTATCAACTTTCAGGCTCTATTAAGAAAACATAAAGCTTGAAAAAAATACCGTATAAATTACTTTTTGAAATATGGAAGTAAGTACACAACTTGCATTACCATATTATTTTTAAAGAAAATAATATTAATATATTTTATTAAACAAATAAAATACACTTTTTTTATCAGTGAACCCTCCTGAACCAGAAAAAACCGCCACTGAAATGGATCTATTGGATCAGGAAGTCCCAGACATCTCCGGACACCCTGAAAATATTGATTGGACAGGTGAAGACCTCATTGGAACCCACCAAGACCCCGTAGGATTACCTACTAGGGATAAATTCAACCCCAATAAGGTCTTGGTACCTTTGAATATCAATTTTAGTGAGTTTTGAAATAAAACTTATTTTTACGGATTTTTTCTGTAAAATACTTATAAAAATATTATTCTGAAAATGAATAGACGTAACACAAGAGCCCAGGAAGAATTGCCTCTCATGGATTTTTGCCAACTGCTCTCAGTAACCATGAGAACACCAGTAAGGACAACAATGAAGGGAATAGAACCTGTGAATCAAATGTTGATGGACAAGGAGCAGCACCAATCACTTCTTACCTCTCCCAACCTAGAGCAGGAGAAAGTAGCAGAATCAAGCCACCCTCCTTTACAAGAAGATTCCCTGCAGCCACCCCAGCAGAATCTGGCCAAGGAGGCCAGGATCAAAGACTTAGTCAAAGATCACGTGAAATATTGGGAAGAATTCAAAGAAGCCCAAGCCAAGGAGGACATGGTATCTATGAAAAAGATAATCTCCCAGGCAAAAGCCACCCAGATAGCTTTTCAGAAAATTATTCCAAGGAAAGAGGTAGAATCCTACGTAGAAAAGTGGAATCCATGGGATCAATTAGCCCAACTGAAAGGCAAAGGATCAGGAAAGAAGAGATCCTCTTCCCATCCCAAGCCAAAGGGAAAGAAAGACTGGGACCAGATAATATCCCTAGCTCAAAAGTGGAAAAAGGTTTACAACAATGAGCCTCTAATTCTGAGCCCAAACAAACCTCTGATGTAATTACTTCCTTTTCTAATGATATGCGTCATAATTTCAAAATTGTTTGTGAAAATTTGGAGGGGGTTTACACCCAAATGGAAAAATTAACCTCAGTAGTAGCCAAATTGATTAATAACCAAACAAAGATGGTAGGAATGGAAGAAATTAAAGAACACACAGAAGAGTTATTGAAGACAATTAATCAAGGTAGGATCAAAAAGAATCAAACAATTGAGAATATGTTATCCGGAATCCAAGAAGATTTTTTTATGTCTTTCCACCCCTTAAAAGAAGAATGAGAAACCACCACTAACAGTTCTATTCTATCCCTTAGTGAAAAATTGGATGTGCTCAATAACAAAGTGGACCTGCAACTTAATCTGATCAAAAATGATCTTAGAGACTTAAAAGTCCGTCTGACCAACCCCTTGGGGAGTACTGTTAAAATACGTACGCACTTACGCGGGTGCTACGTATAAGTGTAATCCAAATGGGATGCACAAATGGGCCTCTAAGGCCCATTGGACACACACACGGACCATACGGGCCCATGTGGATGTTACAGAGTTCGGGAAACTGGCCTCAAAACGCGTGAAACAGACCCATTGGTACACGGGCCCTAACGGGCCCGATGGGGTATATGGGCAAATACGGCCAGATGGGCTTGTATGGGCATAATTGGGCCCAAGGTTTATTTTGGACATTCTTGGCCAGACGGGCTGGCCCGCAAAAGTAGTCTTTTCTCACAATTCGGGCTTGGGGCGGCCCATTAGGGTTGCCGCCCGTGTCGCGGCCCGCTTGGGGCCGCTGCTCGCGTCGCGGCCCGTTCGGGGCCGCCTGTGTTCCTCGGCACGGCCCATGCGGGGCTGTTGCGCGGCCGAGGGATCCCGCGCGGTGCGATGCCGCGCAGGCCCAGCTGGTCGCGACCGGCGACCAGCGCCGCGGAGCCGGGGCTCGCGGCCCCGGCTTGCTCCCCCTCCCCTCGCTCGCCGTTGCGAGGGGGAGGGGGCAGGCTGGCTGGGTTGAACCAGCCAGCGACCGACCGCGACAGCGCGGTCGGCCAGGGCAGGAGGGACCTGACCACCCCCTTGCCCAAGGAGGTGGCGGCGCCGGCCGCAAGGGTAGCGACCGGCAGGTGGGGGGGAATTCATCACCCCCCCACCATCGATTGTTCGAGGCGACCGAGCAGGGCAGGGACGCTCTCCCCCCCCCCCTTTACCGAGGGGGAGGAGCGATGGGCCTGGGGGGACCTGATCACCTCCCAGGCCAACGTACTTGACGACGCCCTGGAGGTATCAACCCCCAGGGCCCCTGGTGAGGGGATTTGACCGCCCCCACCAGGGATTTGAGAGAAAAAGGGGGGGGGGGACAACATGTCCGCTGGTCACCCCCCCCCATGTGAGTCTGAGACCGGACCCAGGTTTGCCCTGGGTCCCACCTGGCCCATTTGAGGGGCCAGGGGCTGGCTGCATGAGGCAACCAGCCCGTAAACAAGGCAATAAAGGTCATCATGGCTGGTTGTAAAGGACAACCAGCCAAGGGGATTGAACAGTTAAGGGGCTGGTTCAGCCCCATTGAGGTGGAAACACCAGAAATAACCAGAATAGGCTGGTTGTAAGGGTACAGGGACTGATGCCATGTGGGCTGATTTAGTCCAAACCAAGTAACAAGGCCAGTAGAGCCTGTAGAGCCCTTTTGGGGCGGAAAATTTGCCTTTTGGCTTGTTGTATCATGGGCTCACAAGAGGCCAATCTTTTGTACTTAAGGAGCTCTTCTCCCTGCTGTTTTCCATCATTCATTCATCATCCAATTGAATTCATCCAACATATTGCCCCATTGTGAGAGCCCCATTAGCCATTATTGACACACAGTGTCCAGCATTTCTTTTGCTTTAAATACTGCTCATTTGCCTAAGCTAATTGCTGGCCATAATTATAACACATTATCAGTACCAACATCATCATTACTTCCAAGCCATCTAGACCTTTGTACCTTACTTTGGAGAACCTCAAAGACCTCAAGTTTTCCAAGAAGATGTCCTATATCCCTGATGTTAGCTCTACCAAAATAGTTCTGAATAGTCAGAACTATAATGCTTGGGCTGTCCTTATGGATAGTGAGCTGGATAACATCTGCTGTGGGGAAATTATGGATGCAGATGACACTTTGATCAGTTCAGAAGTGGAGAAGAAGTCTTACCATCTGATCCTTAGGGATCTTGATGAGAATCATGTGAAATGGGTTGCTGATACTCTTAGGGAAGATGAGAGGAGGAGGGGCAGCATCCTTTGGAAGCTGCTTAAGTCCAAGTATGCTGGTGATTCTGTTCACCAGAAGGGTATAGCCTTTAATAAACTGTTCAAGTTACAATATTCAAATTGTAAACAGTTTGTGGCAGAGGCTAGGTCTAGTATAGCCAAGTTCAAGTCATCTGAACTTAACATGGATCCAGAGTGTTTGTCACTCTTAATCCTTCAAAAGCTGCCAAAACAGTTTGATTCCTTAGTCAGAATCATTTCTCAATTGGATCCTCTTCCTGGGGAGGAGGATGTGCTTAAAAGGATTGAAAAGGATGACCTTCAATTCAAGATGAAGGGGGGTTCTGGAACAGCCCTAGTTGGAAAGACTGGAAAATCTTGCAAGAAGGCGAAAAAGGATTTGTCCAAGGTCTTATGTTACAATTGTCAGAATAAGGGTCACTATGCTAAGGACTGCAAGGAGGCCAAGAAAAGGAAGAAGTCCGAAGGGAATGACAAGGAGGTCAATCTCACAACTGAAAACGTTGCAATGGTGGCGTTGGATGCTCCAATTGAAGAGGCTGTTGTGGAAGAAGGTCCCAACAAGAAGGCCAAAATTGATGAGGATCAAGAAATGGACTTGATTGATTATGAAGTGAGTAATCTTAACCTCAAAGATAAGAACTTATCAGTGACTGATAAAGCTTCTTTCCTACTAGGAGGATTGAAGGAGGATGTTCTTGTTTTGATCGATTCTGGTTGTACAGATCACATGTTTTTTGAACCAAATTTATTTTCAAATCTTAGTGATTATGATGGGGTTGTAAATATTGGTCAGAAAGGCAGAACAATTCAGATTAAAGGAATTGGAAAAGTTATTCTTGCAAATCAACTGGGTTTCCAAATTACTTTTGATAAAGTGTTCTATGTACCAGAGTTGCCTTACAACCTTGTGTCTCTTGGGGTGTTATGGAAAAAAGGTTTCCAAATTCGTTATCTTAAAGGAGATATGTTTGTTATTGATATGAATGGGAGAACTGTTCTTAGTGGACAAGTTCGGAATAAGCTTCTGTGTGCAAGCGTGTTCAAATTCTCAGCTCTGAGCACTGTTTCTCACAATAGAAGTGGCCATAAGGTAAAGGACAGCAACTGTGAGAGTTGTACCTTGGGGGCTAAGACTAGAAATGTGTTCTCTAAGAGTAGAGATCACACAGATGTTCCTAGAGAGGAATTTTCCATTGATTTGGCAGGGCCATTCACTCCAGAGTCCCTTGGTGGGGCAAGATACTTCATCAATTTAGTTGATACTGCAACTAATTATGTTTGGGTTAAACCAATTCGATCTAAGGATCAGACCACAGAGGAGGTTTCTGTAATCTTCAAAGTCTGGAAACAGAATGGTCTGATGAAGGAGATCAAGAGGGTTATTACCGATGGAGGGGTTGAATTCGTGAGTAAAGAGTTTGGGAGGCTGTTGAAAGATTATGGTATCATTCATATAGTCACTACTGCAAGTACTCCACAAAATAATGGAATAGTTGAGAGAATGAATAGGACTTTACTGGACAAAGTCAGAACTATTATGTCTCAATCTGGTCTGCCAAAGTTCTTATGGGCTGAGTTGATGTGCACGGTGTGTCTGTTGCGCAACATTGTAAGTGTTAATGGGAAGTGCCCCCATTATCAGTTTTGGAAGTTGTACCCCAAAACATCACACCTAAGAACAATTGGTTGCTTGGTGTATTATAGTGTCCACCATAATGAAATGGTCAGAAAATTAGACCCTAGAGCCAGAACAGGGGCACTTGTAGGCTATGATTTAATAAGTAAATCTTATAGGATCTATTGTCCAGGGACAAGAAAGGTTATCCGTAGCAGGGATGTAAAATTCGACGAAAGTACCTTTCCACTCAAAAGGAGTGAAGATGTCGTTGTGATTAAGCCACAACAAGAAATAGAATTAGCACCTATTTCACCAGCAAAAGCTGTGGAACATGTGGTTCCAGAAGATGAAGAGGTGGCAGACGTGCCACAAGAGGGTTCAGTACCCGCTCCAGGTGATTCTGTGGAATCAGAACCTGATGAGCCTCCGCCTCCGGTTAGAAGGAGTGGTAGGGTTAGAGTACCGGTTGACAGGTATGGGGAGTGGAGATCCCATTATGCTGCCGCAGGATATGAGGAAGATAAATTTCAGGAAGAGTGTATGCTCAATGAAGTCCTGGAGTTGAGTTCAGAAATGGGTAACAGGGTTAACCCAAATAGCTTTGGCCAAGCTATGAATTCTGATGAGAGAGCCAACTGGAAGAGTGCTATTTTTGAGGAATTTGATTCTCTAGAGAATAATAGTGTCTTTGAAGTGGTTAAGCGGGATTCTGTTCCAAAAGGAAAGACCATTGTGGGGTCTCGATTGGTGTTAAACAAGAAGTTTGACACAAATGGAGTTTTGAAAAGGTTCAAGGCTAGATGTGTTGCACAGGGCTTCAAGCAGAGAGAGGGTATTGATTACCAAGAAACTTTCTCACCAACTGGAAGGCTGTCCACCTTCAGGAACATCATTTCTCTGGCAGTGGAGTTGGGTGAAGAAATCAGACAAGCTGATTTTGTAACAGCATACTTGAATGCAAAACTTGGAGAGGAGGAGACTGTTTATATGTCGATTCCTGATGGTTTTCGTGAATGGTTAGTAGAGACTAAACCAGAAACCATGAAGAAAATCTGTGTTAGAACTTTTCTTTTGGCAGATAAAGGGGAATATGTCCTCAAGCTGTGTAGATCCCTGTATGGATTGAAGCAAGCAGCTAGGTCATGGTATAACACCATGAGTGAGAAACTGATAGAGATTGGTTTTAAGACGTCTGAGGCCGATCCTTGCCTTTTTGTGAGAAAGGATGCAATCTTGTTTGTATGGGTCGATGACATTATCATTATTGGTGATGGTAAAGAGAGAGTCATGGAGACACTCAAAAAGGAGTTCAAGATAAAAGATCTTGGTCTGGAACAACAGGTGCTAGGAATGAAAGTTAGTAAGGGCAAGAATGGTATTAAGTTAGACCAAAGCCATTACGTTGAAGCTCTTCTTAAGCAGTATGGCTTAGAGGATGCAAAGGAGTTTGGTACTCCCATGCAGTCAAACATTCGTTTAGAGAAGTCTACAGATGAGGAGTATCTGGAGTTTGTTCAATCAGGGAATGACTACAGGTCAGCTGTCGGATCACTTAATTATTTGGGGCAGTGTACAAGGCCCGATATTGCGTTTGCAATTGGGGTCTTGTCGCAACACTTAGAGAAGCCAAGCATGAGGCATTGGTCAGCGTTTAAGAGAGTTATGAGGTATCTTAAAGGAACACACAGTCTGGGACTGTTGTTTACAAAGTCAGCAAACTTTGATTTGGTTGGTTATTCCAATGCAAGTTGGGCAGATGGTAACACTAGGGAATCAACAAGTGGTTTTGTATTCTTTTTAGGTAAGAATCTGGTGTCATGGATGTCCAAGAAGGTGTCGGCAATAAGTCTTTCATCAACAGAGGCTGAGTACAGAGCTTACTTAGCAGCTTCACAGGAAGCAAAATGGTTGAGAAAAGTCTTAGAGGATACACATAAACCACAAGGGTTTGCGTTGTTGTATTCCGATAACCAGAGTGCCATTGCGTTGGCACAAAACCAAGTGTTCCATTCAAGAACAAAACATATTGATGTTCACTATAACTATATTCGCGACGCAGTTAACTGCAATGAGATTGTGTTGAGGTACATGCCCACTGGAGCAATGATTGCAGATATCTTGACTAAGGCATTAGACAGAAACAAGCATCAAGGCTTTGTGACTAATATGCGGATGTCACCCCTTTTGGATTAAGGGGGTGTGTTAAAATACGTACGCACTTACACGGGTGCTACGTATAAGTGTAATCCAAATGGGATGCACAAATGGGCCTCTAAGGCCCATTGGACACACACACGGACCATACGGGCCCATGTGGATGTTACAGAGTTGGGGAAACTGGCCTCAAAACGCGTGAAACAGACCCATTGGTACACGGGCCCTAACGGGCCCGATGGGGTATATGGGCAAATACGGCCAGATGGGCTTGTATGGGAATAATTGGGCCCAAGGTTTATTTTGGACATACTTGGCCAGACGGGCTGGCCCGCAAAAGTAGTTTTTTCTCACAATTCGGGCTTGGGGCGGCCCATTAGGGTTGCCGCCCGTGTCGCGGCCCGCTCGGGGCCGCTGCTCGCGTCGCGGCCCGTTCGGGGCCGCCTGTGTTCCTCGGCACGGCCCACGCGGGGCCCGACGGCCCGCGCGGGGCTGTTGCGCGGCCGAGGGATCCCGCGCGGTGCGATGCCACGCGGGCCCGGCTGGTCGCGACCGGCGACCAGCGCTGCGGAGCCGGGGCTCGCGGCCCCGGCTCGCTCCCCCTCCCCTCGCTCGCCGTTGCAAGGGGGAGGGGGCAGGCTGGCTGGGTTGAACCAGCCAGCGACCAACCGCGACAGCGCGGTCGGCCAGGGCAGGGGGGACCTGACCACCCCCTTGCCCAAGGAGGTGGCGGCGCCGGCCGCAAGGGTAGCGACCGGCAGGTGGGGGGGAATTCATCACCCCCCACCATCGATCGTTCGAGGCGACCGAGCAGGGCAGGGACGCTCTCCCCCCCCCCTTTACCGAGGGGGAGGAGCGATGGGCCTGGGGGGACCTGATCACCTCCCAGGCCAACGTACTTGACGACGCCCTGGAGGTATCAACCCCCAGGGCCCCTGGTGAGGGGATTTGACCGCCCCCACCAGGGATTTGAGAGAAAAAGGGGGGGGGACAACATGTCCGCTGGTCACCCCCCCCCATGTGAGTCTGAGACCGGACCCAGGTTTGCCCTGGGTCCCACCTGGCCCATTTGAGGGGCCAGGGGCTGGCTGCATGAGGCAACCAGCCCGTAAACAAGGCAATAAAGGTCATCATGGCTGGTTGTAAAGGACAACCAGCCAAGGGGATTGAACAGTTAAGGGGCTGGTTCAGCCCCATTGAGGTGGAAACACCAGAAATAACCAGAATAGGCTGGTTGTAAGGGTACAGGGACTGATGCCATGTGGGCTGATTTAGTCCAAACCAAGTAACAAGGCCAGTAGAGCCTGTAGAGCCCTTTTGGGGCGGAAAATTTGCCTTTTGGCTTGTTGTATCATGGGCTCACAAGAGGCCAATCGTTTGTACTTAAGGAGCTCTTCTCCCTGCTGTTTTCCATCATTCATTCATCATCCAATTGAATTCATCCAACATATTGCCCCATTGTGAGAGCCCCATTAGCCATTATTGACACACAGTGTCCAGCATTTCTTTTGCTTTAAATACTGCTCATTTGCCTAAGCTAATTGCTGGCCATAATTATAACAAGTACTACAGAGGAACCAAAGCCTCCCAGACAAACCCCTACTCCTTATGCACCACCATTATTAGGAATGCATAGGAGTTATACCTTTGGGCCTAGTCCTACTCTTGAGATGGAGAAAGCTCTCAAAATGTTACCCCCTATTTCTGAATGGCCCAAGTTCTCCAGAGAAGGAGAATACAATCATATAAATTTTATTAAATTTATTGATTACACCATTAAATCTTATGACCTACCAGAAGCTATAGCTGTATTCCGGCTACCCAGAATATTTGAAGGAGTAGCATTGGATTGGTTTATCAGTAAGAGAGAAGAAGTAGGATCCTTACCATGGAATTCTGGGAAACTTCTGATCAAAGAACAATTTGGTTCTAGAATGTGGAAAAGGAAAATGATGAAAAATTTTGAAAATTCCTCATTTGACCCCTCCAAGGACAAACCTCACAAATGGTGCTTGGAACAGAAGAAAAGATTGGATTGCTTCTATCCAGATGCTGATAAAGAAGAAGTAAATGAAAGACTCCTCAACCTGTGTCCTGGCAATCTTAACCATAGTGTAAGATGTAAGATGAGTATGGATGCGGACTTTCCCACTCTAATCAATGTGTTAGAAGGAGTAATAGACTTGAACGGGTTGGACAAGAAAGCCCCTTCCAGATCCAAAGAGCAATATACCATCAACAAAACCAGAGAACAACCTCCTCTGATAAATGCCTCTGACAATAAGAAACCTAATGAGAATAGGGAGAAAGAGAGGACGCCTGCAACTTGTTGGAATTTTAACAAGACTGGGCATATGAGACAAGACTGTCCATTACCAAAAAGGAAGATAGCATTCTTGGAAGGAGAAAAGGAGGTTGAAGAGAATCAGAAGTATGAAGACATAGCTGATACTGAAGGATCTCTTTCTGAATGTGAATTAATCTTGACCAATCCTGTTAATTTTATAGAAGGAGATATAGGTACTTCTGCAGAGATCAATAACATCCATGGGGATTCTAGCCTGCCCCAACAATGGGATCCTACTATAGTTCCTAGACATATTATGGATGTCAAACCATTAACAGTTCAAACCATGAGGGGGAAAAGTTGTACCACTGGTCAAACGTGCTATGCAACTGGGTTGTATAAAAACAGACCTATAAGGTTATTACTGGATAGTGGAGGCTTTTTCTCATGTGTCAGTGCCAAATTCTTAAACAAATGGGACCCCAATTGGAGAGAACACCTTTTACCCGTCCCAAAATCCAAGTTCAGCTCTTGCAACTCAACTCTACTATGAATGCTATTGGAGTATGGACTTCTCCTATAATACTACCTCATACTAAAGGATGTTTGAGAATACAAGTGGAGTTTTTAGTATTTCTCAATGGACTATGTGACTACCTGATACTGGGTAATGATGCCTTATGTCTATATGGTATAGACGTGTTCCAGAGTAGAGGAAGATACTTCACAGTAGGAGGTAATTGGGATAAGAAGCTTGAGATATGCACCATTCAGTCTAACTTCCCCTCCTCTACTTACCAGAAGCATTTGGAAGACTTTGACCAAGAATATTTCTCTCAAGCAGCTCTGAATACAAAACTTTCTGAGGAATAGAAGAAAGATATATTAAAAGTCTGCTTTGAGAACCAGAATGCTTTTTGTACTAAAGATCATCCCATTGGTGATATCAAAGGACATAATATGTTATTAAAATTGACCATTAAGCCTCCTTATCCTCCTAACTTAAGAAGGCCAGCCTATCCGTCTAGTCCTAAGTCTAGAAAAGCTCTTGAGGAACATATCCAAGAACTGATAGACTTACAAGTATTAAGGAAATTAGGACATAATGAACAGGTAGATGTGACAACACCTGTAATCATAGCTTGGCATAATGACAAGTCAAGAATGGTAGGAGACTTCAGAATGCTCAATAATTACACTCAAGCAGATTATTATCCTATACCCCAGATTGATCATGCTTTGCATAACTTGTCCAAGGCTAAGTATATCACTACTATGGATATGCTTAAAGGTTTCCACCAGATACCAATAGGCCTTGAAAGCAGGAAGTTTATGAGAATAATCTGTAATTTGGGAATATATGAATATCTTAGGATTCCTTTTGGTATAAATAATGATCCATCTCACTTCCAGAGAACAATGAATAAATTTCTAGGAACTTACATCAGACAAGGATGGATGATGGTATACATAGATGATGTTATTATATACTCTGATGACTGGGATACTCATATTAACCAAGTAAGATAAGTACTCCAGACAATCTCCAAAGAAGGACTAAAGGTTTCCATGAAGAAATGCAACTTTGGCTACGGAGAATTGAAAGCATTAGGACATATAGTCTCTGGCCTAACTCTAGCTGCTGATCAAAATAAGATAGCTGCTGTCATGAATAGACATAGGCCTCAAAAAAAAGACAGAATTACTGTCTTTCATCAGTTTCTGCAGTTATTACAGACAATAAATACCAAAGTTTGCTATGCCAACTAAAAGTCTGTATGAAGTATGTAAGAACAATATATTATTTGAAATGACTCATGAGAGACTAAAGAACTATGAGGAATTAAAAATAGCTATGACCTCTACTCCTCTTCTTATCCAACCAGATAACTCTAAGCCCTTTAAACTATACATTGACGCTTGCATGAAAGGGCTAGGAGCTGTTTTACATCAGGAAAGGATAGAAGAAGACAAACCAGTATTAAAACCCGTACTCTTCATATCTAGACAGATCAAAGATACTGAGAAGAGACATGGGGCCAGCCAGTTGGAATGTTTGGCACTAGTATGGGCTTTAGAGAAGCTACACTATTACTTAGAAGGCACCACTTTTCAAGTAAAACACAGACTGCAATGCTGTAAGAACTCTTATGAACATGAAAACCCCCAGCAGACATATGCTCAGGTGGCAAATTGCTATAAAACAATATAGAGGACAGATGACTATAGTGCATAAAGATGGAGCTAAAAATCAGAATGCTGATAGTATAAGTAGGAATTCTTTGCCTAATTACTCTAACAATCCAGAATATGACCCTGAAGATCAAGATATCTTTCCTATCTTGAATATCAATCTTTTTGCATTGAGTGCTCCAATAATGGGAATCCACTTATGTGAATTAGACACTGCTTTCTTCAACCTAGTAAGGGATAGCTACTCTCCTGCAATCAAGCTGCTGATTACCATTATGGAATGTGAATCCCCAGAAGCAGCTTTGATAAATAGCCTGCCTGCTTCACTACTTAAACCTTTATAAAGCAGGAAGGTTTACCTTTTGGGATGGTCTCCTTTACTATAGACACCAACATTCCAGCGTATTAGTACTGAGCAACAAAGAGCATATACAACATATACTCCAGGAATGCCATGACAACTGTTCATCAGGACATTTATCCACAGAAAGAACCTTAGAAAGAGTGAAACAAACTGCCCAGTGGATAGACTGGAAAGAAGTCACTACAGAATATGTTACTAGCTGGGAAACCTGCCAGAAATCTAATAAAACTACTGGAAAAAGGTTTGGAATCTTACAGAATATATCTGAACCTACAACCAGGTGGGAAATTATCAAAATGGATTTTCTCACCGGCCTCCCCCCTGGAGGTACTCATTCTTATAACTCTGTCCTTGTTATAGTTGACAGATATTCCAAAAAGGCAAAATTCTTACCTAACCACAAGGAAGATAGTGCTATGGACATAGCCTTACTATTCTGTAATAGGATTATAGCTGATGTGGGTATACCCAAGATTATAATCAGTGACAGAGACCCCAAATTCACATCTGAATTTTGCAGGAATCTACATGATATAATGGGTACTACTCTGGCATTTTCTACAGCATACCATCCCCAAACTGACGGATTAGCTGAAAGGATGATACAGACCCTAGAAGATATGCTAAGGAGGTTCTGTAGCTTTGGTCTAGAATAAAAAAACTCTGATGGTTTTTGCCATGATTGGGTAAGCCTGCTCCCAGCCCTAGAAATGGCTTATTACAGCAGTAAAAATTTTACCACCAAAGAAGCTCCTTACATACTAGAAAGAGGATGGATTCCAAAACTCCCTAGGAATAACGTGAACTATAACTTAGCCACTATTCATCAAACATCTCTTGACTTTAAGAAGATAATAGATGTGGCAAATAACCATGCTCAGAAATGTGTGGAAGAAGCTGTTGAATACAACAAACAAAGATGGGACAAATCCCATAAAGAACCTGACTTTAAGATAGGAGACCAGATCTTGATATCTACAACTAATTTCAACAACCTGGCAGGCAACAGAAAACTGAAACCAGCCTTTGCTGGACCATTTTTTTATCAAGAAGATGCATGGCAAAAATGCTGTGGAAGTAATCTTGAGTGAAGAATTATCAAGAAAACATCCGGTATTTCCTGTTAGCCTAGTCAAACACTTTAAACCAAGAGAAGGCAGCAACATCCCTCCAGCAATAATCCAAATAGAACCTGACCCTGTAAAAGAAAAAGGGAAAGTCAGCAGGATATTGAGAGATAAGAAAGAGAGGGTACAAGGAAAAGATATCATACTATACTTAGTAAGATAAAAAGGAGAATCTGCAGAAAAAGATGAATGGTTAACAGAGAATAACATACCTGATGGACCAATACATCTCAGAAACTACAGAGCCAGCAAAAGGAACTGAAGCACATATGCAGTTAATTTTTTTCTCCCAACTTCCTCCAGATTTTTTTCAGATATAGCCATATCTTGGAGTGGGGGAATGTCACCTTGCTACTATTGCAGAGCAAGCCGCAAAAGTAACAAAAATAACATAAAAATAATAATAATACAATTAACCTAAGAAGGAGGAGGGAAACCATAAAAATTATTACAAAAATGGATTCTCCACCCAAAATTAGGTAGGGTCACTCACTGACCCCACCCTTGAAATCCAACTCCTTATATTTGTAAATAATTAAGGAACAAAAAACCAAAATACTAAGGCTCCATTATTGAGCTTTTTGGCCAATTGAATATTTCACACACATTGTCACATATAGGTTTCACACCTAAAATTCAGTCAGAATTGAGGTGTTGTGTATATTTTAGGAGTTACGGGCGGAAATGTGTTTTGTCAAAATTCCTGCACGCAGCCGCGGCAGCCAATGCACCCGCGCGCGGCTGAGATACAGCCCTTTCACCCCTTTGAGGTTGTGTACGCAGCCCCAGGCCTCTGACAAGAACGCAGCGGCGGGACTACGGGCTGACAGAGTGACAGGCGGCCTGAGAGGCTCAGGTACCACGTAAACAGGCTACAACATACACGGGAACTTTCTACATATGTAATAAAGGTTCCCATGGATAGTAGACTGTCTAAAAATACATAATAGGGGGTATCAAAGTTAACCAAACCCGTCATTTTTTAATGGCGGGTTTCAACCCAAATCCGCCATTTCAAACCCGCCATTAAAAATCAAAAAACCCACTTATTTAAGATCAGACGTGTCAAAGTTAACCTGAAATAAGTGGGTTTTTTCAAATAAAGTATTTAAATGCTTCCACCACCTGTCTGCTTCATACACCCCTGTCTTCCCACCTCCTTCTACCTCCTACCTCATCGGAAAATTTTTTACCCCCACCCTCATCATAAAATTGATTGACCACTCTCATCACTTTATCGCTCTCATCACTTGATCACTCTCATCCACTTCATTGCTCTCAAAACTTCATCACTCTCATCACTTAACCGCTCTGATCACTTGATCACTCTCATCCACTTTATCGCTCTCAAAACTTCACCACTCTCATCACTTTATCGCTCCCATCACTTGCGTAGCCCAAACTCTTTCAAATGGCACCTTAGCAAACCTCCCCCCACAAGTCCAACGCACCCAAGAGAACATTGCCAAGGAACTCCACAACAAACAATCCTCCCCCATCAGCTTCCAAGGGCTCAAGTCAGCTCAAGAGAGCTGATCACATCATCCTGGTAAACTGGCTGAAAATCCCCTCCAACTACAATGCCTGCTTTGGATCCGACAACGAAACACGTGTTGGCCAACCTCAATCCTCTAAGGTCAATGGTTATCTCCTGATGGCCAATGAACTCAAGAACAAAACAAAAGGTAGGCTGGATCTTTCATCCAAACAGATGAGGGAGCGGTTCAAAAACTATTGAGCCAAGTACAAAAAGGCCCACTCCATGTCTATCTCCACTGGCTTTGGTATCACCGACTTGGACAAAGCCAAAGGAATCAACTCAGTGGTTGATAAGTTGGACTCCATTTTTCCTTTTTATATTCAAATGGATGAAATCTTTGGAAAGAAGGCCAACATCACCCCCCTAGCTGCTTTTGATGCCCAACAATCCAATTCCGTTGATGCCAAGGACTTGGCTGGGGATGCTCAGCCTACCAACGGGGACCTTGATGAAACCTTGGCCTTGGAGTGGCCCCCATCTGATGACAAGGAGGATATTCAAACACAATTGGCTCCAATCACTTCTACTTTGGTATTGATTGATCAGTCAATCCCAACCTTGGACACCTCACTTCCTTCTTTTGATTGCTCTCTTCCTGGGGCAGAACAACTGGAGAACTTGCCCAATGAGGAGGATGTTATTCCTGGATCACCGTTGCCATCCACATCTGCTCAAGTAAGGAACTAAATTGTTTTCAATTCTGTCTGGTTGCTCCTGACTGATTTACATTGTAAAAAAACACGCTCATCCATTTTTGTTTGGCCAAAAATTCAAGCCAATGGGGCCTCCCACATTGCCTTCAAATACTAGTGAGGACTTTCAGACTCAAACTTCCTCTGCCAAGGGTAAGCAAAAGGCCTCCAATTCCATCAATGTCAACCCCAAAAGTCATCAAAAGAGGAGAAACACTTCCAGTTTTTCAGGCTTTGAAGAAATCATGGAGAAGCGAGATTCATGTAAGTTGATTGATTCAATATACTTGCTTTCAAAATCATTCTCATTGCCATTCCCCTCCAAAAAACAGTCAAATCACAAATTGAATCAGATAAACTTCAGTTTGAAAAGCAAAAGTGGGATCGCAAACTGGCCATGGATGGTCAAAAGCAGCAACCCAAGACTTTGGCTAATCAACAAAAATTGGATGCTGAGTGGAGGTTGAAACAAGCTGAGCTAGAGTTTCAAAAAGAGGAAAAGGAGAAGGATTGGCAGCAAGTGCAACTGGAAAAGGAGAGGGAACAACGGGCAAACAAAAAAAAGGATAAGGTATCAGTAGCTTTGGCTTGCATTGGCAGTGGTAGATTGGTAGAAGAAATACAGAAGATTACTCAAATGCTGGGCTTGTAAATATATTTGCATGGATGAAAGAAAAACAAATTATTTTTTACTACAACAACGTTTGAGAGCATTCTTTTTAATGAACACATTTGATCTTCAAATTACTACCATTTCCAATTGTTTGAAGGAAAAAACATGAACAAACTTGCTAAACTTGAAATCGGACTCCCAATAACTTTGACAGACAATAAATCTCAAATGATATGTAACTGTCTAGGAAGTACTTGGAATCTGGTGCTGACGCATTGGGCAATGAAACCATGGCTAACCGCCTTTTTGAAAAAAAAGGTTATTTAACTAATGAAACCAGCAGCAGTTTACTAGAATTCTCTCAAATTTTTGTTTCAGATTTTGGTGGAATTTTCAAAGGCTGGTTTGATAAATTTTCCTCCAGGTGGGTGTTGAAAAAATTTTGAGGGATGTCACCTTTTGCTTTTTTCCAGATATAAATAGAGTAGAATTGTTTTTTTGGTTTAATTTCAAAAAAGATATCCCTGGTAAAGGATTGGTGATAGAACTTGTAGTTACTATTTCTGAGTGTGAAAGTACCTATCTTTCTGTGCACTGAAACTTTTTCCCATAATAGATCCATTGTGAAACCACTCCCTTTGGTTGAGTAAAAGTTAGTTGTCTTTGGGGGTGAGTCAAGCTGAAATCTATTCCTACCACAGATGACTATCATTTTTGCTTATTTTATTTCTTGGGCTGTGATTATGGGGGGCTTCCATGATTTTCCATCCTCCTCCCCTTTGTATGCGTCTCGCGTGCGTGCCGGTGTGCCTCTTTGGCTTGCTCACGTTTTTGTTCTTTTGGCTTGTCTCTCTCGTCCTCGCTCGTCCGGCCTCCTGCACCTGCTCACACAACTGACTGGTCTCACCACATTTGTTTGTATGTACGTACTCGTCCAACACTTGCCATCCTTCTCTCTTCTGTTTACATACGTCTGCTCCTCTCTCTTCTCTCACCTCTCCCAACCGTTCCTCTCTTCTCAACCCCCCCCTCACTCCCCACCACTCCTTTCCCCCCCCCTCTCTCTCATCGATCCCCCCCTTTGTTTTTTCTAACAATGATCGTCATAAAATAAATAAAAAAATGTTGTTGGGGGAGACAGAGCACACCGGAGTGGTCTCTGGTGGGGGGCTCGAACCCCGGCCGGTGGATCATCTGCCAACCGAGGATCTGTGGGCTTATATCTCTGGCGGGCTGGGCCGCCGGGGACCCAGAAACGGAGGCAGGGAGCCTAGGTAGGACGTGACCTAGGTATGGTCTATCAAGTGCATTTGGGCGCCTTGTAAACTTGGCTGTTTATTATTATTATTATTATTATTATTGTAAAGCGCAATTGGCGCCAAAGAAACTGGAGGGGGGATGGCCATGGGAAATGGCAGCAGGCTTGCTGCAAGCGAGAGGTGAACCGCCCCCCACCAGGCTTTCTGCAAGCAAGGGGGAACGGCCCCCCACAGATGCGAGCATGGCCGATGGAGATGGCCGCAGGCTTGCTGCAAGCAAGGGGGAACCGCCCCCCACAGATGCAAGCAAGGGGGGATGGCCGTGGGAGATGGCCGCGGGCTTGCTGCAAGCAAGGGGGCAACCGCCCCCCACCTGCCAGCTCCGACCAAGGGGGGGGAGGCCGCGGGCAATTTGGGAAGCCTCCTGTTTGCATGTGGCCGCTCGTTCATCACCCCCCCCCATTGGCTAGCTGCGAGCAAAGGGGGAAGTTCTCAGGCCAGGGGGTGAAGCCCCACAGCAAAGGTGGGATTTCATCACCCCCCCACCACCCAGCAACCAAGGGGGGGACGGTCAGCTGTCAGCAGAAATGGCAATGGCTGCCACAATGTCCAAGCTGTCGCCCCGCCCCATTTGACCCGCTCTCAAAGCTGCAGCTGTATCCTGAATCATGACATTTCAGGATAAAATGGCAGTTGCGCTTGAGTGATGCTCACAACAGGCTCAAAAACAGAGTCAATGATGAATGCTTCCAAAGGCTGGTGGACCCCATTGACATTAATATAAAAGGCTGCATCTACTTGCCTTGCATCTTTGCAACATTCTTCCCTTCCCCTCAAGCATTTAAATTTTGAAATGAAGGATCCATCCACTACTCCCTTGAAAAAAGTTAATAATCCCATTCTTCACTCTTTCCGTGTTTTCCTACAAGGTGCTTTGGTTTTTTAACCAAACCATGCTGGAGATTGAATGCCTTGCGTGAATGCGTCCATTAAGGAAACCATGCAAAGTGCTTTCTAATCGATGATGGTATTTGATTGATTGGGCTGTGGCCACGCCATGCCTGAAACATCAATCCTTTTGTTTATTTGCCCCTTGGTTTTCATAATGTCACCATATCATTCCAATAAAATACCCCCGACAGGCATATGAACAAAACTTATTGACATTCCTTTTGTTGAATTAGGGTAAAACATTCAAGAAAACTAGAACATAGAGGGCTGAATTGAACAAGATTTTAGTAAAGAAATAAAAAGATGAGGAAACAAAGAATAAGAAAAGGAAAGAAACCAACATCCGGCAACTGAGTGGGGAGAAGAGGTTGACAAGATCAAGGACTTTCAGGAATTGAGTTGGGGATGAGACACGTGCAGGCCACAGTAAAGATCTTGGAAGAAAGATTGAACCATAGATCAGCCTTGAGGAGTCAGATAGAGACAGCGACAAGTTCTGATCTTACTGGTCAATTATTGAGGAGTGGAGTATTTGAGAAGTTGATTTTTGAGAGGGTTTAATTTGATGTGGATGGTAGTGATGATATTCTGAGAAATAGAAGAAATAAAGAAATGAGGAGAAAGGAATAAGAAACCGTTGAGGAAGATCAAGAAAGGGTAGTTTCTAGTGGTTGAGTACTGATGATCAAGTTTGATGGTTGAGTTCAATGGTTGAAATCGATGGTTGGGTTTGATGGTTGAGTTTGCCTATTCAGGAAATTGGTAGATTCTCCTCTCCAAGTACAGAATTGGATGATCTGATTAGACTCAAGTGAAAGGAGTAGAGTTGTGACATTGATGAGAGCGCGTGCAGGTGTGACAGCTAAGACTAAGAGCAGCGCGGGAGAGATTGAAAGGTGAACAAGAAGAAATGGGAGAAGAGCAGGTGAAGAAGGAAAAGATAAGGAGAAGAAAAAAAGAGGATAAGGAAGATAGGAAATAAAGAAAAGAAGAAAGAGAAGAGAATGAAAAAGAGAGTATCATTGATTTACTCAACACCTTTCTTGATTGGCAGAAAAAAAAATGTCATTGCTCAGTAGTAGCCCTTGAACGCCGTGCCCTGAGACGTCAAGAAAACAATGAAATGCAGAGGATTATGACAGAAATTCAAGCTCAACATCACGTCCATGTCCACTCCATGAGTGTGCATCCACCACAGAGAAACTCTGCAAAACATGTCATTGCCATAGCATTCCCTGAGAATAGCTACAATCATGGGAACCGACAGAAATCATATAAACAGGCCTCAATTGAAATGCTACAGCATTTACCGGGATTGTTGTTTTCTTGCAACCAACCCAACAACCAGGGGTCCATTCAATGTCCAGATGTTCATTCAATCCACCATACACAGGAGGCACTCCAATGTTACAGGTATCTCAGGCCACCAGGGCCTGCTGTTGTGCATGTGAATGGACAAAAGGAAATCGGCCTAGTAGTAAAATTTACTCAATGGAGGGATATGAGTCCGGTTGAATATTCCGACCTCCGCTTTGTCACCACCACCCTTGTTCAGTTGGGATCTTTCTATGGAAACCAGCAAAATGGCTCCTTCTTTTCAAGGATCATGAAAGCATATGGTTGGCGTCCAGGTTATGGCTATCTTGGAGAAAATGCTGGTAAATTTCAAATCATTGTAATTGGCTATATCATATTGGCTGATGAACAATTGTCCCAGGCCAGTATGTGCCAGTGCCAGCTTCAGTAAACACAAACCAGAAACATGCACATTGGATTGACCTTGTGAACTGTCTACCAAGGATTGAACAAATATTGGGGAATTGGTTCAAAACCATGGCACCAGGTTTCCACAGGCAATCTGTTGATCAAATGCATCAATTTTCAATACCAGGATTTGCATCTAGAGAATATGGCTCTGCTGGTGAAGAAGTTTTTGCTGGCAATTTAACTGCCACTTGGAATGAATTTTATAATTCAGCCCATGTTGATAACGACATCAGTGGTATGGCTTATGGTGGCTTCTGACGTATTTTTGAGGAGACAGGGGAACCTGCCCATAGACACCAGGGCTTTGATGTTCAATATGGACAATTTGTCTTGCCTAGGATTTGGACTTATATTGACTTTCAATGCAATGATGGTTGGACTGATTTAATCTGGGCATCAAATTATCTGTTCCATCAGACAGTCCAATCACTGAGACCACCTGGCATTCCTTTCACACGCTTAGGAATCTCAGTCCAAATTAACAAAAACCTGGCTGAGGTTTGCAAGAAGGCACAAGTAACAGGTTCAGGAAATTTTGGTTGACATAGTGCAAGGGAGGAAATTGTTATCAACCGGCTTGCTTCTTCATCCTCATCCAGACATTAGTTTTTCTACCAACAGCAACTTCTGAAAACCAAAAAAAACAAAATTCCCAGTTCCAATCTGCATGCGAGTTGCAGCCAATTGGCAATTGATTGCTCAATCAATGAGAGGAGGAATTGGAGGAGGGGAGGGGCTCACCTTGATGGATTGAGAAATGGATCCAGGGGAGGACTAAAGGTTGAATGATCAAAGGATCAGCAACTGGTGAGGGGAAGGAAGAGGAAGAGGGTGGAGGGGGCTTACCAGGATTAGGAGGAGGGGATTCAGTGAGTGAGGTGAGATGAGGTGGTGGTGGTGAGTAAGGTGGTGGTGATGAGTGAGGTGGTTTGGTGAGGAGGAGGCAGGGTTTGACCGGTGAGTGAGTGGGGTGAGGTTGAAGGGGTTGAGTGGTGAGGGGGAGGGGGGTGGCATTTGGTGAGTGGCAGGGTTTGAGGTGGAGGTTTTTTTGGATTCAAGTCCACTAAAAAAAAAAATAAAAAAAAAACTCAGCCTATGAATCTTGGGTGAAAAACCAAAACCAAAAAAATACGGTGAAGGGAATTTTTACCAATTTCAAAATCAAAAATTACTCATCAAAGCAAGCAAGGGTGAGAGGAAGAATTTGCTCTCTCATAGAAGAAGATGAGGGACCAGATGAGACAGGGATGACTTGAGGCAGATCATGAATATCATCTTGGAATATTTTGTCCCATTCATCTTTGATGTCAGCCAAAAGGTTGTGAAGGATTACACAAGTGATAATCCAGTTGATGAGGAACCTCATATCTTTGGAACATTGGAGCTGGTTTCGCATCTCCCGTAATCTGGCCCATCTTCCTTTCAGAATTCCTATGGCATGCTCAATCCGAACTTGTGATTGGGCAAGATGATAGTTAAAATTGGTTTTTCCTTGATCATTGGACAAAAGATTCCGGTATGCTGGAACTACATATTTCCCACTAGCATAAGCCAAATCAGCCAGAAGGTATTGATCTTGGTCAAAGTAGATCTCTGGTTGTTGGGCAATCCGCATCCAATTGAAAACATATGAATCATGACAAGAACCTGGAAGGCCAGCATGGAGGGAGATGAACTTCTTGTTGTTATTGCAAACAAGTTGTAGTGCCACAGTGTATCTAAACAAAGAGATGGAACATATTTGGTCAGTGTGTGATCCAAAGTTTTATCATAGCAATTGGAAAAGAAATGAATCAATTGCCTTTTCTTACAATCAAAATAGTGGTTGCTATCTAGGTTGTGTTTTTGACTCAAGGGGATGGTGGTTCCATCAACAAAACCAATGCAACCAGGAAAGCCTTCTGTCTCCATTACTTGAGATATCTCCTTGCGTTCTTCTTTGGTTGGCCATGAAAGGACCGAGCAATGGAAAGATAGGATAGCAATCATGACTCTTTTGGTGTATAAGTCAATGCTTCCGTAACTGACTGAGAATATACTTTCCAATTGATGGATTGCTGCTCCATTTCCATTTGACCCCAATCTACAAAGAGCAACGGCAAGTTGGATGGCTGGATCGCGTTGAGGATTGCGAGAATTGTTCTGGAAGATGTGGTGGTCTTCAATCATTGCCAAAAGTTTCATGAAAGAAGGCAACAAAGTTTGGAACAGTTGCTGGAAGCTTAAGTCAGGGATGAGATGATGCTTTTGCCTTTCATACATAGGGTTATGGAGAGTGTGTATTCTTAGAACCATGTATTGCTTTGCTAACAGAGAATTCAAAGCTAACCAAGTTGATTCCAAATTGGAGTCTGAATCAGAGTCTGAATGGGAGTCAAACAGTAGAAAAATTTCAGTCAGCTTTTTTGCGTTTTCAACATGCTGGCGGGATGTTTGATTGGACATGTTGAGAAAGGTGGTGAGTGATGTGGGGTGATGAGATGATGATGGGATTTGTGTGAAGATGGGTATGTGAAGGTATGTGAAAAACAATAGAGATGTGTGTGATGCAATGGAGATGGGACCGGTAGGGATTTGCTGATGTGGATGGGTGTTTTTGATGTGATGAATGGTGGATGGATGATGATGCATAAATGGCGGGTTTAATGGCGTGTTTGATGATTGAAATCCGCCATTTTCATGAAACACGCCATTTTGAAATACACCAGTTAGGGGGTATGTGTATTTCAGAAACCCGCCATTAAGAATGGCAGGTTTTGTCAAAAAAATGTCGGGTTTCTAATGGCGGGTTTGCTAAGTTTGATACGCCCTAATATTATTTCAAAATACATAAATAACCCTTACACGTATTTTTTACTTAATATAATGCAAATTACCAAGAATGTCAAAAATGAGACAATGACAACTTCTAAAAATATATTAAAATACTTTAATACACTTTTATGAGAATTGCTATACATCAATATCTTTGTGACATACTAAGAAGGATAATGATGTAAAAATATTACATGAATTCTCATGACTTATATTCTTAAGTAATTATCTTAACAAATCAAATGGAACTTGAAAGTAAAGAGTAAAACATAAGTATGACTTTTAACCCAGTTATATAGTACATAATGAGAACTTACCTGACATCAAAATGTTCGTAGAAATGTCTATCAATATAATTATTAAATTACTGGGAACATTTACTAAGGATAATTAATTAAAAAATACATAAATTGGACAGATTAGTGTTATTCACACGTCCTAATGTCTATTATAATGTTGAATAATTCCCATACCTTAAGGAATTAGATGCTACCCGGGCTATAGCACCAAAAAAAAAATGACAGGCTACCCCCGGTTACCCTGCTAGCCTTAGGTTCCGTCCCTTTGAGCACCTACAACCCTCAGCAGGACCATATTGGGACTCCAAAAGCTATAAATAAAGAGCTCTTGTGAGGATATTGATGGGCAGAGACCCAGTAATATTCATATCCAGACGCCATGCCAAGGTAATCAAGTACTTATATAAGATAAGTAAGTGATTTATGGCAATGTCTGATCATTAATAACCGTCCTCAAACCTCTTTTTATCAATTAAAACTGCTGAAAAACCTTATAACCCCAGTATACAGGTTTAACCCATCAGTACACGTCTCAAAAAGATACCCAAAGGATTTAATAATATACCAGTGAGTCTTATTATCCTTTCTCTGTCGTGGAAGCTTGGCTACAAGGCCCTACCACTCCATTTTGTATTTTATATACATATTATCTATGGGTATAATAATCTTTAAACTAAAGAACCCAAAGTAACCAGGACTAGGTGTTTTCATACTGAAATACCTGAAGAGAGGTGTTAAAGATCCCCAATATAATTGTGGCCCCTCTATAAATATTTAATAATCAATTTTGATTTGAAACAGTAAACTACAAGCAAACCATTTAACCTTGCAATGAGCCTAATCCAAGTATTCTACGGATTTTTGCTGCATTTATTAAATAATATATTTATTATTTAATCTATCACCTCTGGTAGCTAAAAGATAGCAAGGGTCTTGGCATCCAGTAATCTGACAAAGAAGGTCCCAACAACAAGGCCAAAATTGATGAGGATCAAGAAATGGACTTTATTGATTATGAAGTGAGTAATCTTAACCTAAAAGATGAGAACTTATCAGTGAATGATAAAGCTTCTTCCCCGTTAGGAGGATTGAAGGAGGATGTTCTTGTTTTGATTGATTCTGGTTGTGCAGATCACATTTTTTTTAACCAAATTTATTTTCAAATCTTAGTGATCATGATGGAGTTCTAAATATTGGCCAGAAAGGCAGAACAATTCAGATTAAGGGAATTGTAAAAGTTATTCTTGCAAATCACTTGGGTTTCAAAATTTCTTTTGAGAAAGTGTTATATCTACCAGAGTTGCCTTATAACCTTGTGTCTCTTGGAGTGTTATGGAAAAAAGGTTTCCAGATTTGTTATCTTAAAGAAGATAGGTTTGTTATTGATATAAATGGGAGAACTGTTCTTAGTGGACAAGTTTTGAATAAGCTTCTGTGTGCAAGATTGTTCAAATTCTCATCTCTGAGCACTGTTGCTCACAATAGAAGTGGCCATAAGGAAAAGGACAGAAACTGCAAGAGTTTTACCTTGGGGGCTAAGACTAGAAATGTGTTCTCCAAGAGTATAGATTGCACTGATGTTCCTAGAGAGGAATTTTCCATTGATTTGGCAGGGCCATTTACACCAGAGTCCCTTGGTGGGGCAAGATACTTCATCAATTTAGTTGATACTGCAACTAATTATGTTTGGGTTCAACCAATTTGATCTAAGTATCAGAACACATAGGAGGTTTCTGTAATCTTAAAAGTCTGGAAACAGAATGGTCTGATGAAGGAGATCAAGATGGTTATGACCAATGGAGGGGGTAAATTTGTGAGTAAAGAGTTTGAGAGGTTATTGAAAGATTATGGTATCATTTGTATAATCAATACTGCAAATACTCCACAGAATAATGGAATAGTTGAGAGAATGAATAGGAATTTAATGGACAAAGTCAGAACTATTATGTCTCAATCTGGTCTACCAAATTTTTTATGCGCTGAGTTGTTGTTTACAGTCTGTCTGTTGCACAAAATTCTAAGTGTTAATGGGAAGAGTCCTCATTATCAGTTTTGGAAGTTGTACCCCAAAACATCACACCTAAAAAAAATTGGTTGCTTGGGGTATTATAGTGTCCACCATAATGACATGGTTGGGAAATTAGACCCTAGAGCCACAGCAGGGGCACTTTTAGGCTATGATTTAATAAGTAAATTGTATAGGATCTATTTTCCAGGGACAAGAAAGTTTATCCATAGTAGGGATGTAAAATTTGATGAAAGTACCTTTCCACTCAAAAGGAGTGAAGATTTTGTTGTGAATAAGTCACAGAAGGAAATAGAATTAGCACCTATTTCACCAGCAATGGCTGAGGAATATGTGGTTCCAGAAGATGATGAGATGGCAGACGTTCCGCCAGAGGGTTCAGTACCTGCTTCAGGGGAGTCTGTTAATTCAGAAAATGATGAGCCTCCACCTCCGGTTAGAAGAAGTGGTAGGGTGAGAGTACCAGTTGACAGGTACGGGGAATGATAGTCCCATTATGCTGCTGCAGGATATGAGGAAGATACATTTCAGGAACAGTCACCACAAAAAATGGGGCACCACCCGTATGCAGGTGGCAAGTTTTATCTCACCTGTATCCAAGCTATATCTCAAGAAGTATCTCTGTTGTACCTTCAGTTGATCTTGCCTCCCCCCCTCTGTCATTGACAGAGGTTGTCACATCACCCTCAACTCTAAATCCACATATCTTTACCCTACTACACCTTCAATCTC
Organism: Puccinia polysora; assembly: GCA_025617555.3. Taxonomy (NCBI): domain Eukaryota; kingdom Fungi; phylum Basidiomycota; class Pucciniomycetes; order Pucciniales; family Pucciniaceae; genus Puccinia; species Puccinia polysora. The sequence continues at coordinate 13,095,743 of CM062627.1, read as the reverse complement.
CTGTTGTCCTGGACAGCATCCATGAGTGGAGTTCAATCCACATTTCTCCACAAAGGTCCAGGGGCAAGTGGAAAACCCATTCAACCTCCAAAGCATCAGAAATGCTACCTCCAATTACATAACTATGTAATTGCTGGATTGGGAAAATGAACTGAGGAGTGAGCCACCAACCCCAAAACACTTTTGGAGTGAAGAATTCACTTTTTCAACCACCAGTTTGCAGCTATCATCTTACTGCCTGTTGAACCAGCGGGATAAAAATTCTCTTGCAGGAACATAGTTTTAAATAACACCCTAGTGATCAGTAACCACATTTTTGTTCATAATATGACCAAATAGATATAAGCATTATTTTTGCCTTTGAGAATTGAGCTGACAAGTTGAATTGGATTACAAAATTTGGATATTTCTTTCAAATTCATTTTTGATTATTTATTTTTATTTTATATGTATTTTTTCTCATGGTTTTTTGTCTTTTTCTGCAAAAGTTATTCATTGGATGATGTGGGGGAAAAGTAAATAAGTGGTATCTGCTGGGAAACCCATCCTTGTATGGTGTGCTCTGAAATATATATATTTATATTTTATTATTTTTTTTATCATGTTTTTTTATCTCCTCATGCTTGAAGGACAAATTGGATGATGTGGGGGAAAAGTACAGTGGGTACAAAAAATTCATGGGACTGTTTTTCAAAGCATATTCAACCAGGTAAGGTTTTTTTTCAACATTTTTTAAATTCATTTTATTAATTTATGCACAGCTATTTAAAGTCAAAAGTAAAAAATAATAACTTTTTGAGTCAAAAAAAGAGACAAAATACAGTTGACAATTGGTTGCGCAACCAGCTTTGATTGACACCCAAACCAACTTGGCAAGGCACCAGGCCAATTTGGGGATGGGCCAACTGGCACTTGAAAGGGCACCAAGATCACTTGGCTGGGTGCCAAGCTAGCTTTTTTGGGCACCACACAAACTTTACAAACAAAACCTGGAACTTTTCCAGGCCCCCAGATGGGCTTTATACACCATCAATTTGCAAATGGGGGTGTATATTGCAACCCAAATTTTTATATTTTTGATGAAAAATGTTGTTTTAGGCCTCTCCCATGGCCATATACACATATGGTGTGTAAAGCGCATCTGGGCGCCTGTCCAGGTTTGACTTGGCATGTGCCTAGCGGGTCTTGGATTGGCGCCCAGGGAGCTTGATTAGGTTGGGCTTGCAGGGATTAAAACTTGGCACCTAATCAAGCTCCCCTTGATACCAATCAATGCTGGTTGTACCAAAATTGACCAGCCTCCCTCCCCCCAACTTCAAGCCTGTTTTTTTTTTTCAAGTATGATCATGAGATTGGTGGGTCAATGCAACCAGCTTTGACCTGCACCAAGATAAACTTGGCCGGGAACCAGACCAATTTAGCCAGGCGCCAAGTGGAAATTGGCAAGGCACCAAGAAGGCTTTGCCAGTTGCCAAGATGACTTTGCTAAGTGCCACGTGGGCTTTAGAAAATTTTGGAAAAACTTGGCTCAACACCCAAAAATGCTTTACAGACCATACACATACACCATGGGGAAAACTTGCTGTTGAGCCCCCAGCTTGGTCAACGCTGGTTTGACAGCACTCCCTTAGTGGGAGTGTTCCCGTCCAAATAATGTTGGTGTTCCAAAATGTCAAGCCTGGTCAAGGGCTTGCTAACAGCTTGACGCCAATTCCACCTCCGTGCGGTTGGGCCCTTGTCAAATTGCTGTCAAGTTTTATCTGACAGCAATTCAACTTGAGCGTCAGAAGGTCCTTGTGGGTCAAATCATTGTCATTCTCAACAATGATTCAACCTTTTTTTTTGGTTTCCATTGTTGGTACCGGGGGCTTGCCAGATCAAATAAATCATTTATATTTATTTTATTTTAATTGCTAATGTTTTAATCTGTCATAAATATTAATACATGATTTTTTGTTTTTTGTGGGAGAATTTTACAGTTGTATTTTAACAATCAAATAGAAAGAAATTTACAAAAATTAAAAAAAAACTTTTGTCAAGTTTTCTCATGGGATTGGGATTGTAAAACAATTGGTATTTAATATTGATACCCTCCAGCTCCCCACTACTGTTGATTGCAATCAATTTGTAGAATCAAATCAAGGTTGTTCACAGCTTTCAATGGGTGTGAAGAGGCATGAGATTGAAGGTGTGAATTGATTGATTTGTTGATGATGGCAGGGAGACAACAGACATGTGTTATGGATGGATGATAAGGGTGACATGACCACCTGCAATGGGCGAATGAGAGACTGGGTAGCAGAGAGAGGAGAGAAGGAGATCAGAGGAGTCAAGCAAAGGGAGAGGGAGGGCCAGAGGAAAAGTACTCAACTCATTTCACCCAGTGATGCCATGAAGTTACAAACAACTCGTGGTAGTAATCTGAGTGATTATTGAGTGGTTTCAGTGGATCAGAGAAGGGAAGAAGAGAGGGGGAGTAGGTAGGGAATGAATTTCTCAACCAGTTCCCATGACCAAGAATTCCATCAGGAGGCCAAGGGGGCCACCATTGTTGGCAAGTGATTGAGTGGTAACCAAGAAGAGATCAGTACCTGTGAGAGGGACATTCAAAGGAGAGAGAGAGGGGGGTGTTGGAAGGATGGATGGATGGATGGATGAGGAGGGAAGGAGGGGATAGGATGGTCAGGTCTTGGTTGGTCTAGAGAGAGGGAAGTAGTAGTAGCAGTCCACCGTGGTGGGATGGATCAAGAGAGGTGGAGTGAGTGAGAGCAATGATGATGATCATTGTCTGAGCCAATCAACAGTCAACCAGTAAATAGCTGATTTCATGCGTCACAAACCATGATGTCACATGGATCCACCCTGTGCGTCCAGCTGGTTAATCAACCGTGGGGGTGAGGTGATGTTGCCTTGACCCCAACAGCAAGTCATTGAAAGCCGCCCCTGCTGGTGATTCAACCGCAGGGGCAAATTGCCGTTACAACAACTCTGACCACCCGTCACCAACCAGGCAACTGGTGGATTGACGCATGGGTTGGTTGACCATCATTTGTTGGTTGGTTGATGGTTGGCCCACCCGGTTGTCAAAATGTCATGCGGTTGACACGGGCGCCGTCAAATTGACCCTTTTTGTTGGCTCCGCGGTCCTCAATGGCCAAAATTGGCCCTGTGGTGTACACATACATGCGCATGGTTTCCAAAAGCAGTTTTATATGTCAAAGGTACGTACCACATCAAATAATTGCATGAAGGAGCTTTTATGTCACTGGTATTGGTACAGTTATGTTGATAATAATTGCAAAATGTAGAGTGTATTTTGGTGCAGGGGAAGATAATTAAAATGCTTTGGACATGTTAAACATTTAATGATATTTATGTGATTTTAAAACACAGGTATGTCTGATGAAACAATATATTTCAAGTAGTATCTCCTTGCAAGAGTCCATGGATTAAAGTAGTGAGAGTTGAAAATTCTATTATCACAAGAATCAATATTCAAACATGAATTTAGATCTACAAATAATTCAAGGTATGAGTTTAGACATTATGAAGGCAAGGTCAATTGGAGGCTGCATATCCAAAAGCTGTTTGCCCCCTGGAGAAAGGGAAGAAATCAAATCAGTATGATAACAGTTGCTGGGGAGTCTTGTTGGCACCTTTGTGAGTTTTTCTTGGAGGTTGGAAGGTTTCCTCATCATCCACATTGAATGACCACGTTTGTACCGTCTACCAAGTCTCTCAGATTTCATGTTGTCAAATTTTTTATCTATTTGGTGACCAAGGGCAGAGATACCTTGAGATCACCATTGGCACTGGACCTTCTGGAAGACCTTTTCATTGGAGACCTGGGTTTCAGAGCAACATTGTGTTTCACTGAATATACTGGACTGATTATCTTGTAATCCAAGTGATTCCAAGATCTCTGTTTGTTGATTTGAGAGCTTTAGGCAGAGAGGAAAAACCATATGAAAAAGATGGGGTAAAAAATACCATGGCATCATAGGGAGTAATTGCTTACTTGTTTGCGCCATCTGGATTTTCTTGTCTGATTTTTTTTTGCTGCATGGGCTTCTGAAAAATATTTTCAAGACTTAATATTGGATCTCCTGCCCATGACCCACCTGTTGAGGACAATGGTAAGGTTGAATTTGGTGTTATGCACTGAGTTGAATGGGTAGTTTTGAAATGCATCCTGTGCATGGGCATGGTTCCAATGTTCAATGATGAGTCCCATAAACAGCTGGTTCCAATGCAATTCCCAAGGCTCAGACCAATTGAAACCACAGAAAGGAAAGTTCATTTGTGCAAGGTCTTGAAGAAAAACCTCTCTTGCTAGGGTTGATATTCCATGTAGTAGACATGAAGACTTGGATGGGAATATAGAGGTAGTGGATTGAATCTGTTGATGAATGCAAGATGATGGCAGGAATTGAACCTGGGATTGTTGTAGGGAATTGGGGATATTTGGCCAGTGAGTATCTGTTGACTTGGTGATATTCATCACAACTAAACAGTAGGATGAAAGACATTGAGAGAAGTGGGAGTTGGAGGCAGGGACACTTCTGGAAACAGCTTGATTGAAGAGTCTGGGGTTTTTTGATTGGGCTCCATTCAAGAGGTATTTTACCATGATGGGTTGTTTGTTTTTTGCAATGCATGATTATCAAAGTAGGAGAGCAGGGTCAGCATTCAATAATTTCAAAGCACAGGGGGATGATGACTTGAATGCTAAAAAAGGTGGAATTTTGCCAATGGAAAGCCACCATTGCAGCAGGCTCATGGTCATCAACCATTGGGGCAACCATTGGGGCAAGCTAATGCTTGGCAACCATTGCGGCAAGCTAATGGCCAGCAACCATTGGGGCATGCTAATGGTTGATGACCATTGGGGAAAGCTAATGGTTGGTGAACATTGGGGAAAGCTAATGGTTGGCAACCATTGGGGACAGCTAATGGTCAGCAACTATTGGGGGAAGCTAATGGTCACCAACCATTGGGGCAAGCTCATGGTCACCAACCATTGGGGCAAGCTCTGTTCCTGGCCGAAATTCAGGGCTGAAAAAGCAGTCTTAGATAAGCTGCACTATTTAAGCATTTGTCCGCTTCCATACTTGTTCCTTGATGTCCTTGGGCTCTAGCTTGTTGGCTTTGGAGACAAGGCTCAGGATCTGGAGGGATTGAACCAGGGGAAATTTCCTAATGTCTGATGGTATCAGCAAGAGGCCATGTACTCCTGCTACTAGGTAGGCCACCAGAATGTGGTAGTAGGGTTGGGATGTGATGGTGACCATGATGGTGTTGAACTTGGCCTGCTGTGGTGCCACTGCTGTGGAGGACCCCTCCAATCAAAGTTTTGTCTGCAGGAGAGCAAATGCAATGAGCAGGTTGTAGATGTTGTCAACCAATGTGTCCAGGGAGTTGAAGCCAGATTTGTTACTAGGGCTTTCAACTTGCTATCCTTCAGTCTGAGCCATGTCTTCATGTCAGCCAAGAAAAGCCGCAAAATACTTGAGGATTGAGATATCACGGCTTGCCTCATCTTCAGGACCTGGTGGTTGGATAAATGCTGGTGGCTGGGTGAATTATCTTGAGACCAGGAGGATTGATTGGAACCATAATTGTACCCATCTAACCTGTGAAAACTCTGGAGGGTGAGTAAGGTTGATCCAGAGATTGTGCAGCTTAGACCCTATGGTTGTGGCTGGTGGGGGTGATGACCCAGTTAGAAAAGGCAGAGCAAATACATCTGGCATGTAATATGGCTCAGATGTGCGAGGTGGGAAGGGATTTGCATCTTTAAGAATGAGGAGAGGTTGGCTACTGTGAGGGAAAAAGATCCAAGTGGAATCAAGCTTACCACTTGGAGCCAACTGACTGATCCATTCCTTAATACCAGCACTGATGGTGTTGAAACGGATTGTGTGAGATAGCAATTGAGGGTAAGATCCACATTCTTTGTGGTCTTTTGCACGTAATCAAAAGAGGTGCACTGCTGCCTCAACAGTGAACTTGTAGCACTTTGAGTCAATGATGCCATTTTCAAAGGGTTGAATGGCTTCCTGGAGTTCAGCCCGGTATTTTTTGAACAGTGTGGGTGAATCTATGGAGGGAGCTACAGTGATTGGAAATCAGGGAAGGTATTTGGATGGATGTGATGGAAGTGACTTACCAGGGTCATTTGCAGGATCAGCGGCAGAGGGGGGGGTAGCCCCCTTGGTGGGTTGGGATTCTGTTACCATTGGTGTAGCATTGGGTTCAAGGGGAGTGGTGATGGAGGCCTGCTCTGCTGGGACTTCAGGGGTAAAAAGTGGATGTTGGGATTCTTTGGAGGGAACTTCATTTGGAGCATCTTGTGTTTGCGGAGTAGCGGGGCCTGGGGTACTTTCCTCTTCATCAATTTCCATCAAGGACGCAAATTTATATCTCTTCTTGTTGGGATTGGCAGAGGCAGTTGCAGCCCGTCTTTTGGGGAGAAGCTTCCCTGACCCAATCTGAACCTCCTCCTCAGGAGGGAGGTCATCACCGTTTTCAACCACTGGTGAAGGACACAACAAGGATCAGCCAGGTATTAGACTAGCGTTCAAGTGTTTCAACTCACAGGCCATTGCATCTTAAAGACCCTTACAGGCCTTGAATGCCATGTCTTGCACTGATTGTGGCAGTGATTTGTCATTGGCCATTTTAAGGAGAATTGCCATTTGCTGCTATCTATTAGCAAGGAAGTTAGACTTTGAGACAACCAAGGCTACCTGTGTTCTCATCAAGCCACCGGTCTGGGCTGGGGGTGGGGGTGGGGGTGCAGCATGGCGGCTTGATGATGATTCTGTGCCAACAACTTCAACCCATGGTGGGGTTGGTGGAAGAGAGGATGAGGGAGGTCTGGTCAGTAGTTGAGGAAAACAGGAAAAAGTGAAAAGAGGATTCATGTTCTGGAGTGATGATTTCTGGGCAATCAGCAGTTGGTTGATCTCCATTGGGCTCAGTGGGCTGGGCAAACAGAATTGAGGGCGGGGGTTTGGTGTGTACTGGATCAGAATTTGGTTGATCTCCAGTGGGCTCAGTGGGTTGGGAAGAGGGAATTGAGGGTGTGGGTTTGCTGTGTGCAGGTGATGTGGACGTGGTGGAGAAGTCTTGTGGTGATGGTATGGATGGATGGATGGTATGGATCAATGGATGGATGGATGGATGGATGGATGGATGGATGGATGGATGGATGGATCAAATGATGGGGGGATGGATGGATGGAGGGAGGGATTGAATTGTCAATTGGGTGCACTATCCACCCACACCTTATACACTACCTTGTACGCATTTATGCATTGAGGGGTGACTCACCCTCAATGGTTGCCATCCATTACCTTAGCCTCATGGTTGCTGTTCATTGACTTAGGCTGAGCTTGCCCCAATGGTTGCTGACCATTAGCTTGCCCCAATGGTTTCCAACCATTAGCCTTCCCCAATGGTTGCCAAACATTAGCTTGCCCCAATGGTTGCCAACCATTAGCTTGCCCCAATGATTGCTGACCATTAGTTTGCCCCAATGGTTGCCAACCATTAGCTTGCCCCAATGGTAGCCAACCATTAACTTTCCCCAATGGTCATCAACCATTAGCATGTAACCCAATGGTAATCAACCATTAGCCTGTAACCCAATGGTTGCTGACCATTAGCTTTGCCAAATGGTTGCCAACATGGTCACTGACCATTAGCTTGTGCCAATGGTTGCCAACCATTAGCTTGCCCCAATAGTTGCCAACCATTAGCTTTCCCCAATGGTCGCCAACCATCAGCTTGCCCAAATTTTTTCCAACCATTAGCTTTCCCCAATGGTCCCCAACCATTAGCTTGCTCCAATGGTCATCAATCATTGGAATACAACCCAATGGTTGCTGACCATTATCTTGCCCCAATGGTTGCTGACCATTAGCGTGCCCCAATGGTTGATGACCATTAGCTTGCCCCAATGGTTGCTGACCATTAGCTTGCCCCAATGGTTGCCAACCATTAGCTTGCCCCAATGAATGCCGACCATTAGCTTGCCCCAATGGTCACCAACCATTAGCTTGCCCCAATGGTTGCCAACCATTAGCTTGCCCCAATGGTTGCCAACCATTAGCTTGCTCCAATGGTTGCAAACCATTAGCTTTTCCCAATGGTTTCCAACCATTAGCTTTCCCCAATTCTTGTCAACCATTAGCTTGCCCCAATTGTTGCCAACCATTAGCTTTACCCAATGGTCCCCTACCATTAGCTCTCCTCAATTCTTGTCAACCATTTGCTTTCCCAAATGGTTGCCAACCATGGGAAAGCTTGAAGTTTGTCTGTCACCAAGATGCCTGCACCCTACTTTTTCTGTTTGCAATTCTGTGCAAGCAGCTTGAGAACACAACATGCATAATATCTATGCCAACCCCCCCAGGAGGTTTGTCAAAATGAAGCTTAAAAACAGGTGTCTCTTGAGTTATGCCCACACCCTTGCACAAGCCAAAAAAATTGCAGTTGAGCCCTTGTAGGCACAAATTGCACAACCTCCTTATGTCCTATGCACCATGATCCTTTCAGGAGTTTTATGCTGGCCACCAAGCATACAACTCCATTTTGGGTTCCTTCACAAGGGTGTGGGCATATTTAGCAAGATTTGATCTACAGCTTATTTTATTTCCACACCCTTGTGTAGCACTCAAACGCCAAGCTGGACCTTGGCAACCCACTTGCACAACCTCATTATGTCCTATGCTCCACAGTCCTTTCAGGAGGTGTGCGCTGTCCAACCAGTGTAAAACTCCATGTTATTTTCCTTCACAAGTCTGTGGGCATATCAAGCCAGTTTTGATCCACATCTTATTTCATGCCCACACCCTTGTGTAGCACTCAAAAGCCAAGCTTGACCTTGGCCACCCACTTGCACAACCTCATTATTTCCTATGCTCCATGGTCCTTTCAGGAGTTTTACGCTGGCTGCCCAGCGTACAACTCCATGTTATGTTCCTTCACAAGGCTGTGGGCATATCAAGCCAGTTTTTATCCACATCTTATTTTATGCCCACACCCTTGTGTAGCACTCAAACATCAAGCTGGACCTTGGCCACCCACTTGCACAACCTCATTATGTCCTATGCTCCATGGTCCTTTCAGGAGTTGTACACTTGCTGCCCAGCATACAACTACAGTTTGGGTTCCTTCACAAGGGTGTGGGAATATCAAGCCAGTTTTGATCCACAGCTTATTTTATGCCCACACCCTTGTGTAGCATTTAAAAGCCAAGCTGGACCTTGGCCATGGGATTGCACAACCTCATTATGTCCTATGCACCATGATCCTTTCAGGAGTTGTACACTTGCCGCCCAGCATAAAACTCCATTTTGGGTTCCTTCACCAGCATCCTTTCCATTCATCCCATGTAGATCTTTCAAAAATGGAGCTGTAAGCTTGCCACCCAGCACCCAAGTCCGTTTCACACCCTCTCAAATCAATTTTTGGCAGACCATTTACCACAATTAACGCAAGTGAGACATCAACCCTCCCACCCTTATGCATACTTCCACAATGAGAATCTGCATAACCCTGAATGTAATGACTTCATATTCCACTCATTTCAAGGACTGTATATAGTTTGATCAACAACGGTGTACATCATCTGAATGAGACTAGGCCATGTGTTGACACAAATTCCTACCACAGAGCCAACTCCTGGTCAGCTCAAAGATATAAGTACTCACCTTCACATGCTTTTTTTCCCCTGAAAATCATTTCTCTTCTCACAATATCCCACATATTCCATCCATCCATCTATTAAATCCCTTACTCATCACATTACTTCTTCAAACCTTAGCCATGGCTTTCTTCACTGCTAAATTTCTTGGCCTCCTCAAAACCACCCTCACCTTGATTCCTGAAACTGTTCTTCCCTATCTCATTTCCAACCCATCAACTCATTGGGTCTCCCTTCTTTTCCAGATGGGAAACTTATTTGTCAGAATCCCAACCCTAGATCAACCTGTGGGCTCCTTACAACTTCCCCTGTCACATCTCCTTCTCCCTTATATCCCCAATCAAACATCATTTGGCCCTTCTGGGAAATGCCCTTTGGAATTTCCCAACCAGAAAGCTTCACAGATCTTTTTTGATGCAGTTCTGCATGTCTCCTCCCAGCCTGTTTTCACATTCAATTTGGCATTATTGATATTTTGCAGCAAACATGATCTCATGGCCATCACCACCTCCATTGTTTCCTCATTCATTACCCTTGAATGCCCTCCACAATACAATCCCGCAAAACACAACTACATTTCCCTTTCCAACCTTGCCACAGAAATTGTAGACCTCCAGTCTGCTATCAAAGAGCTAAATTACAACCCTGCTCTACTCAAGGTGCCCAGTGGGTGCAATCTGGACCCTGTTTCTCCTCCTGCCAATGTAAGTAAAGACCCATTGCTACCACATCAGTTTCAAGGACTGGCTTTCCTCCTTGATAGGGAATGACCACGTGCTGCATCCGGCTTGGCTTTGTGGAAGAGGACCTCAATTGATATTGGTGTATTATGGGAGAACAAGATCACTGGTGGGTGCAAAGCTCTTGCAAGGGGTGAGGACATTCCAGAATCCCCACTTGGATCTATCCTGGCCAATGACATGGGTCTTGGTAAAACAATACAATTGATTTCACTTATTGCAACCACCTTGCCGCTAGCCCGGACCTATGGCCTTCCCCTGGATCCCCCCCTGAAAAACCTTTACATCAAACCACACTGGTGATAACCCCCCACGCCTCCTGGAGAATTGGAAAAGAGAGATTATGAAGCATACGCAGTCAAAGGCCATCAATTTTCTCACGTACCATGGAAAATGGCAGCATCAGACCATGGATTGTCAACTGGAACATGCAGATGTGATTCTCACATCATATCACCTGGTGTCATTGGAATACAACAAAATGCAAGCCAACCACGACACCCCACACTCCATTATCTTCTCAAGAAAATGGTTCAGGATTCTTTTGGATGAGGCGCAGTAAATCCAACATTCATTTCACCATCTTTCCTACCCAAGTATTTTTTTTTGGACCAAACTGACTGCAATTAACTTTCATGACAGCACTATCCAAAATACCAAGGCCAAGCTTTCCCAAGCGGTCACCCAGGTTGCCACTGATTGTAGAGTTTGTCTCACAGGAATTCCAGTGCAAAACTACCTTCAAGATCTCCTCTCTCTCCTCAGCTTCCGAGTTATCAGTCTATAAAATGAGTACAGTGACTGGGCAACTACCCTTTGGTCCAACCTAAAAGCAGGGGACTTTGCCCCAATACAAATGGTCCTCCAAAACACCACCCTTCAAAGGACCAAGGTTGATGAGCTGTCAAATCTCCCCAGTATTAGGCAAAACTACATCCACCAGGGCCAAATTGGGGTCTCTGGCTGACCAGTGACATGAATTCACTTTTGTGGCCACTTTTGTCCCCCATAAGTATCAAAACATTCCCCATGAATTCACAATTATTGATTCAATTTTTCACAATGCTGTACACAATATTTCTTGTGGGTTTCACCTTTATGGAAAACAAAAGTCCAGAAGATTTCACTGCTGCTGAAAATGAGAATCACCTTGATTTCACCTTTTTGGAAATTGGAATTCATCTGTATTTCCCAAATCATGAACTTTTAATTCTGCCATTTCCACCAAGATATAACAAGAACTATTTCTGGAAAAAATAAATTTTGTGAAACATGTTGATTTTTTTAAAGGGAAATTGATTTGTAAAGGAAGTTTGTTTGTTGGAAAAATCAAAATGGTTATAAACCGTTTTCAGTTTTTGCAATTCTCAATTTTCACAGCTTGAAAATTATAATTTCACAAAGCTCCGCATCTCCTACAAACAGTTGGCATTTTTTCCAAGGCCAAGATTGCAGGCCATCAAGATCCTATGTAACAGATGTGAGTATCCATACATGAAAAAATAAATGCCCTCCCCATGCCAAATGAAATTGGTGCTGACTTTTTCCCAACAAAAAAATATATAAATGAACAGAGAAAAAAATAAAGCAAGTTATAGCAAAATCCAAAGGAATTTTCTGTTCAGAGATGAGTGTTACACTCTTCCCAGCATTTCACCAAAAATAAATGTAACAAAAAGTGTCCGCCAGTGTCACTATGAATTCACCAGGGAATCACTTCAAATCAGCTCACAGCTCACTTTCTTTTTGCTGGTGCACCTGGTGCACAGGCCCCACTTTACTTTTGGGTAAAAAAGTGCAATCACGCATTGTCCAAGGATCCCATCTTCAAGCTAATCCTTGGAGTTAGCTAACCCATCTGAGAGCTGGAACATGGGCTTTGTACCTGGTAAAAAAACCTTAATTTAGCACATGAATGCCATAGAACTCAAGGGATTTTGAATGACCCAGGAGTATTTTTCAATGCACAGATCTCCCTCATATAATTTCACAAGGGAAAAACCTCAAATAAACTCACAGTTCACTCAAATATTTTAAAAGCTTTTATGGATACGGTTTTACAGGAAAGCCTTTTGTTTCATTCTTCAAATATTTATTCCATGTAAAAAACATGGATATCTCTGCCAGGAAATGCAGAATTTGAATAGATATCTCCCAAAATGTCTCACATGGAGGGTTGAAACAAACCCAAGGTGGCACTTGTAAACAGTAATGGGAAGAAGAATCATACTAGGATAAAACAAGACAGCCAGGCAGAGACTTCCAGAAGAAAAGCAAGGCAAATCTCCAATTCAGTTTAGAGCACCGACTCATTTCAACAAACTCCTGAACAACTGTCAAGGCATGTGGTGGTAAATCTTCCTTTCTAAGATAAAATTTATTCTTCCTCATTCTCCCATCCTAGATGGGGTTATTGTGTTCCATTTACTTCATATCAATCAATTTTCTGCATAAAAGGTGCTAATGTGTTTAAACCACAACAATCATTGATTTTAAATAGCTTTCTCTTTTAAGGGTTTATTTTATGCTTTCTCAATACTCACCTGAGGAGCTGCCTTAGTTGCATTTATTTTGCATTTATTGTTTGATCCACATGTTTTATATAGTTGGATTTCTGCACTAAAATATGTATCATCCTGGTGGGGATATCTTTTTTCAGAAGATTCTCTTTACTCATAATCTCAAAAAAACCCCTTCTATTTCTGTCACTACAACCAATCCAATTTGAACCTATGTTCAAAGGCTAAAAGCTTGGATTTTCAGTCAAAGCCTTAAACAATCATTTGTACAAATTCAAAATGCCCCCCTGTAACATATTTATGCCATTTCCTGCCTGCATTAATTTTTGATTCAAGCCTATTTGACTTCAAATCAGATGTAGGAAGGAATGCCCATTGAGCATGGCGCGGCCACAGCCCAAAGAAAAAATCACTATCAACAACAAAAGCCCACACATTGCACGGTTTCCTTAATGGACTCATTCGCGCATGTGAACCAATGTCTCCAGCATGCAAAGGCCAATTCATATTGACCAGAGCAACTCCCCAACAATCTTTGTTTGACAATATCTTAGACTTACAAAGCAACATTTATTTGATACAAGAAACTTTTTTCTTATAAAAAGAGTGAAGTTACTTTACAGACTCATCATAGTGTGTATTTCATCCACATGAGAGGGTGGGCAGAGGAGGGACTACACTCTTATGTGGTTGTAGTTTCACTGTTGCCAGTGCAGTGATGTGCACTCCCATATAGTAGGCCAGGCATGAAAATTTGGGCTGACAGAACCCAAGTGTGGTCTAGGTGAATTGAGCCCCACCACCAAGGTTAAATTACACAACACCGGTATATGTAAATGATTAAACCACACTTCACTCAATGCTTTGAAAACCACACTCAATTTTGAACAAACCTCACCAACTTTTGAACATTTCTCACTTGATTTGGAACACACCTCAACCTGCTACACCCTCACCCAAGTGGACTTCAACACTCCTCACCCTGCACACCCTCACCAAAGTGAATTTGAACAATTGTTACCCAATTTCTAACACTACTCACCATTCCAACCCTGACAAAAGTGAATTTGAAGAATTGTTACCCAATTTTCAACAGGCCTCACCCTGCTAAACTCTCATCAAAGTGGATATCAACACTCCTGACCTAATTTTGAACAAACCTCACCCTTCTACACTCCCACTGAAGTGGATTTCAACACTCCTCACTGTGCTACATCATCACCAAAGTGTATTTCAACACGTCTCATCATGCTACAATGCATGCATCCAAACAGGAGGATTTTGGTGCAACTTGGATCAAAGCATGGAAGTTGCATGAAAATGTTAGTGTTTGGATGCATGCATCCAAACAGGAGGATTTTGGTGCAACTTGGATTAAAGCATGGATGTTGCATTAAAATGTTAGTGTTTGGATGCATGCATCCAAACAGGAGGATTTTGGTGCAACTTGGATTAAAGCATGGAAGTTGCATGAAAATGTTAGTGTTTGGATGCATGCATCCGAACAGGAGGATTTTGGTGCAACTTGGATTAAAGCATGGAATTTTCATGAAAATGTTAGTGTTTGGATGCGTGCATCCAAACAGGAGGATTTTGGTGCAAGTTAGATTAAAGCATGGAAGTTGCATGAAAATGTTAGTGTTCGGATTCATGCATCCAAACAGGAGGATTTTGGTGCAATTGGATTAAAGCATGGAAGTTGCATTAAAATGTTAGTGTTCGGATGTATGCATCCAAACAGGAGGATTTTGGTGCAACTTGGATTAAAGCATGGAAGTTGCATGAAAATGTTAGTGTTTGGATGCATGCATCCAAACAGGAGGATTTTGGTGCAACTTGGAGGTCTGACCACTGCTCACACTGATGCTTTGCGTCTGAGTCCTCCCATCAGTCCCACATAAGCAAATACATAGAATCCACTTGGGATGGGTAAGACGAGTTCAAGTAATCCAAACCGTCTTCCTTTGATTCAGATAGGTGTCAAGGCCCGCTTATTTTCTCTCTTAGTTTAGGTATCAACGCTCCTCATGTTTGCTTTGTGATCCATCATACACTTCCAAAAAGTACTGAAGGTTATTATCAAGAATCAGGTTGTGCTGGACGTGATGGGCATGTTTTGGAATGTTTGCTCTTTTGGAAAACAAGTGATCTTATCCCACTCTCTGGAATGGTTGCCTCCAAGACTGATGGGATCACAAAACGTATAGGCCTTCATATTCTTTGACATCTTGGTCACAACCCAATTTTTTGACGTGGTGTCTTTCCACCCCCTGCAGTTTACTCTATGGCCCAATACGCTGTTGAAGTGGAACACTGTCGTAGTACCCTCTTTGCCGACTATTTCAAAACCTCCTGCTCAACTTGCAACTCTGGCAATCCTCTACCTTTCTCTCCTGAGCCCTGTAAAAATTGTGACAATTGCAAACAAGATCCTTCTCAAATCCTATACAATGACTTGACAATACAAGCTTGTCACATCTGCCACGTTGTTGTTTACATAACTAGAATGAATGGCCAAATAACAATGATCCAACTAGGGGATTTGATGCGTGGCGTTGGGCCTTCAATCATTCAAATCATTCAAACCCGCCAAGTTGACCAAGATTTCAATGATTCACCAACCCATCTAGCTCCCAAGGTAGCGGGACTAGACAAACTGAATTGCAATAAGATTGCACTCACTAAAGAGGTTGGCTGATCTTCTTAAAGACAGCATGCTAAAAATGAAGAATGAGAACGCTTAACTGCCCAATACTTCATCGTTTTTTTCTTCATTATTTTGATTGCCCTTGTTTTCATCCAAAGCAATTGGAAAACTTAATCCTTCACCTAATTTTGCGAGGTTACCTGGCGGAAAAGTTTGTTGCTAGTACGTCAAATCAAGCCTTGTTTTTCCTTGATTTTGGCGAGAGTTGTCTGAAGATTGAAAAATTGTGTCTACCACTCCCGCTCGACCAGAGCTGCTTACACGGTCAACAGCTATATCATGCTTGAAACCAAATCTTGCGACTTGGAACGTTACCGTGACACTATCATGACCGTGTAAAAGCCTTGGTCCTCCAAAAATCAGATTCCAAACCACGTCAAAATCATTATTCCTTTGGTATCTGCTCCGAAAAGCAAGCAAGCGTCCAATTCAAACTTGAAGACTAATGTCAAAGAACCCAAGAAACAAAAGACAACCTACAGTGTTCGAAAGGGCAAAACAACCACCAAGATTGCCGTAGCCCAAGATTGTGGTCACTTGATCATATCTGATGATGATGATGATCACAATCACCATAATCACAATAGTAATAGTGACAAGGTGTGCAAAGATGAATCCTCTAAACCGGCTGAGGAATGAACTGATTTGACAAATGGTCTTGCCTTCAATTGCGGATTGAAACAGGTGGGTAAGTGTCCGAGCAGCCGTGAGGATCAAGGTAGAAGTGGTCAAAGACGAAAAGTTTTGTTGATCAAAATCAAATCCGAATGAAGACAATTGACGACTCCACTGGTAGTGAGGTGAAGAAACTCAAGGGTTGAAGGAAGGGATTTCTAAGTGTATGTACGTACGTACGGTGGCTAGATCAGAATAATGGGACCAATTGACCTTAAATTGGTCCATTCATGCTTGGGCTTCTCTTTCAAGGCTAAATTTGATTGTTCAAAAAAAATAAATAATAAAAGGCATGTATTATTCATTTTCTTTTCTTGGGATTTAGATTGTTTGAACGTCTGTATGTACTCTCTACTTAACAACACAATTTAAATTTTTGGAAAAAATATCAAATCAAGCATAAAACTCCAAAAAAATACGCTGGAGGAAAAAAAAAATTGAAAAAAATTGAAAAAATTGAAAAATCGAGTACCATCAATATTTTTTTGTTCTTGTTGATGAGGGTGTGAGTGAGAGAGTGAGGATTGCAAAGGGGAATGATGTTGAAGAAAAGAAAGATGAAGTCTCTTGAAGAGATTCTTTTTCTTTAAAAAAAAAGGGATTCAAAACCATTGGTTTGATGTTGATGTTGATGGTGGCTTGGTAAGAAGATGGTGATGAGAATTTTGAAAGTGATAGGTTGGGAGTTGTGGAAACTGCTGCAAAAAAAAACACACACACATTGATTGATTGAAGGACTTTAAGAATCTGATATTTTTGTATTCTGAGGTTGAATTGGAGTTCAGGTCCATTTAAATCATTCTAAAATCAATTCTGATCCTTGCACTTTTGACCCTCCTCCTCTGATGTGGTTTGACCATCACCCTTGATCTTCTGAATCAATAAATTTCTCAAAAGAAGACTATATATATCAAAAATGAGAATCCATAAATCAATAATAATAATAATCACTTACCATGTTTGTTTAATTGTTTTTTTTTTTTTGAATCAATTGAGTAGTCAGAAATTGAGATCAAAAAAAAAAAAAAAAAAAAAAAACACCAAGTTTGTGGTAATGTGGAAAGTGAGAGCATGCAAGAATTTCACAACTTTGTGCAGAGGCAGTCCTGAACATCCCATTCCAACCGTGGGCAGTTCCCTTCAAAAACGTGTAAATAGCAGTAGAAAGTATCCTGTAATGAGTTTTGGAAGATCTAAAGAGATCATTGATGCACAAGAGAGAAAGACAATTGATATAGGTTTCAAAACCTGGCAGGCTAACACCCCAAATTGGTCACAAGCCTGATCCTAATTTGACTGATGATCAAAGAACCTTCCCAGTTTTTGAGCAAGCGGGAGGATGGGAGTCGTGGATGAAGGGGAAACAATCAATGAGTGGAAGAACATCCAGTAGGAGCCGGATTGGGTGACTCTCTTGATGTCAAATCAAGCAACCACATGTCATCAAGATTGTGAAGATCACTCAAGGCGTCTAACTCTCTCTCCAGCTTCACCTTGACACCCTCACTCACCTTCAGCATCAACCTTGATGCAATCCTCTTCTTCATCCCATTGATTTGAATTAGGATCAATACTTGCTGGACAAGACCAATGGGCCATGGCAAGATTCCCGGGGTAAAAAATGAAAAAAAAGCTGAGTGACTCGACAACAAGGATGAGGCTCCTATTGCTGATACAATTCAACCTCAATTCTGGGTTTAGGATACACCTTCTATTGTTTATCTTTGCAGATTGCCCTCCTTGGTTTGAATTTTCTTTATTTTTTTTTTCTTGGACAGTGGAACATTGATGGTTTTACCCGGCTGGGCGAGTAGGGTCCAATTGGGAAGGATAAACTAAAATTGATTTGGAGCTGATTTTTCAGTAATGCAACCAGATGTGAAACACAGCTGAAAGACTGGAAAAACACCAATGAAATTTGTACTATAGAAGTGGTAGTGTTACATAAAAGTGATATGAAATAAACTGTAAAATAATTTTTTTTATGAATACTGGAATTAATCAGAATGAAGCTTTCATTGCATTGTGGAAAATATTGATCTCTGAAATTGTAGCTGGGATATCAAAATATACAACATTTAATTGGAAATTTTTATTCCATAAGGAATTTAAAGTGAGTCCCAGTTGAATCAATGTGAACATTCAAGTGAATTCAGGTTTTTTCCTTGGGGAATTACAAGTGACATTCATTTTCCACCACGGTGAATACAAGGTGAATCATATTTTCTTTTTGATGTAAGCTGAGGTGAACTCAAGAATACTCATTGGTGAAGAGAAGTTTCCCATAAAGGGATTCAATTGGCCAGAAAATGGGACTGGATGGTGACATGAAGTCACTGGCCAGCCAGAGACCCCATTTTGGCCCTGGTGATCAAGACACCACTCTCACCTGCAGCAGAAGACTTCTACTGCCAACTCCAGGACCAATTCATTTCTAAGATCAGGAATGAGCTGCCTGCTGATGGATCCAAGCCAATGAGGCTTTAGCTCCTCAAAGATCTTGGCCAGCTCATAGGAGCATGTAATCATCCAGTTTTGGTAGACCCCAATGTCATCATTGACCAAAATGGACGATTCATCCTCCCAGAAGAGTCAGGTCCCAAGGATCACAGCATGGGAGTTGAAACAATTGTCCACCACATTGATATTGACACCTGCCTTGAGAGCTCCAAAATCAAACAGCTTGTAGGGATGATTCAGCCAGGATCAGTGGTGCTAGCTGGAGAAAGCAAAGTTGTGGTCTTCTTGTGTTGGACACGTTATCTTGATCTGTAAGCTGGCTGTCTTTTTCTCCTGTTTCCAATGAGAACCCATCCAAAAGTCCATTTTCTCCCCTCATGTGCAGGATTTGAATGACACTAGATGAATATTGAATATCCTCCTTTTGTCTGGATGGAGGGTTAACGGCAAAACAGCAAGAATTGACTCTTAAGCAGTTTTCAGCAAGTAGCAAAACTTATGTGCTTCTTCCCTCCATTCAGGCAGCTGGTGTTGGAATCAACATCACATCAGCAAATGTTTTATTCATCATGGTAAGCACCCAATAATTTCTAGAATTTTTCCGATTACTTAGTCTACATTCATTTGATCTACATAGGAACCCCGTTGGAACCCCACAACCCAGACACAGGCAGTTTATTGGCTGCATCAAATGGTTCAAACAAAGCCAGTGCAGTTTTATTGCCTCATTGCACCCAATACCATTGAGGAGAATATTCAAAAGTTAATTTCCTCATACTCCACTCATCATATGCACCTCACTGAATTTTCCATCTCTCCTTCAGATTCAGAAACGCAATGAGCAAATATCCCAGTAAGTATTTTTTTCCTGGAAATATATCCACCAACCTTACAGATGGCTGATTCAGGAAATTGTGCTCATATCATATTCAGGTCAACTATTCTCACCACCAGGGATTGGAGGGTAGTGTTCCAATCCCTGCAGGATGATAACTAAATCCCCTCTCCCTTAGCTTCTCATCTTCTTCTTCCCAATATCACTCATATGGTTGTTGTCTTACCTCCTCACTATCCTGTACATTACTCTTGCATCACAATGCTTGATAAGTACAATTTTTCCACTATTCAATGAGTAAATTTGCTCACAATTCACATCATGCGTGTTGTGCCACTGCGTGTCACCAATACTCCCATATGTGTAGATAAGATGTTACACTGTGTGACATTGTGTGGTACACTCTTGTCCTTGATGTTACACTGGCAGGAGAATAAATGGTTGGAAACCATTAAGAAGAACATTGGTCACCATCCTTGAGGTATTCTAATGGTTGCAGTTGCTCATGAGAATCAATTCTTGCCATCCATAAAGAACTGCAATGGTTGGCAACCATTAAGAAGAACATTGCTTGCCGTCCATGAGGCATTCTAATGGTTGCAGTTGCTCATGAGAATCAATTTTAATCATCCATAAAAACCTGCAATAGTCGCGGACCATTAAGAAGAACATTGGTCACCATCCATGAGGCATTCTAATGGTCGCAGTTGCTCATGAGAATCAATTGTCATCATCCATAAAGAACTTCAATGGTTGGCAACAATTAAGAAGAACATTGGTCACTGCCCATGAGGCATTCTAATGGTCACTGTTGCTCATGAGAATCAATTTTCATCATCCATAAAGAACTTCAATGGTTGGCAACAATTAAGAAGAAAATTGGTTACTGTCCATGAGGCATTCTAATGGTCACAGTTGCTCATGAGAATAAATTGTCATCAACCATAAAGAACTTCAATTGTTGGCGACCATTAAGAAGAACTTTTTTCCTTGATGTGACACTTGCAGGAGAATAAATAGTTGGCAACCATTAAGAAGAAAATTGGTCACCATCCTTGAGGCATTCTAATGGTTGCAGTTTCTCATGAGAATCAATTCTTTCCATCCATAAAGAACTGCAATGGTTGGCAACCATTAAGAAGAACATTGCTTACCGTCCATGAGGCATTCTAATGGTTGCAGTTGCTCATGAGAATCAATTGTCATCATCCATAAAAAACTGCAATGGTTGGAAACCATTAAGAAGAACATTGCTTGCCGTCCATGAGGAATTCTAATGGTTGCAGTAGCTCATGAGAATCAATTTTCATCATACATAAAAAACTGAAATGGTTGGCAACCATTAAGAAGAAGATTGGTCACCATCCATGAGGCATTCTAATGGTTGCAGTTGCTCATGAGAATCAATTGTCATCATCAATAAAGAACTGCAATGGTTGGTGACCATTAAGAAGAACATTGATCACTGTCCATGAGGCATTCTAATGGTCATAGTTTCTCATGAGAATCAATTTTCATCATCCATAAAGAACTTCAATGGTTGGAAACCATTAAGAAGAACATTGCTTGCTGTCCATGAGGCATTCTAATGGTAATAGTTGCTCATTAGAATCAATTGTCATCATCCATAAAGAACTTCAATGGTCAGGGACCATCAAGAAGAACATTGGTCACCATCCATGAGGCATTCTAATGGTTGCAGTCTGTCATGAGAAGCAATTTTCATCATCCATAAATGTGCTAGATCATTTTTCAGCTAATTAAGCAAGTCATCAAGGCTTACATATGCACAGGTCTATCCCCAGATAATGCAAGCCACATGCATTACACCAGCATGACACAAAAATGACTATGGATCTGCATGTTGGATCATGTAGACATGGTCAGCAGCCATGTTTGTTTGGTGGGTTGCAGAAAGAAAAATGAAACAAGTCTTCTTGTCAATTGCTATATATAACCCACCCTTCCCCCAGGTTTTTCCCCTTTTCTCCATTCCCCAATACCCCTCAAGCCAGCTTCACATATTTTTCCCATCTATTTATTAATCCACTCACAATGGCATCCACTGCTCCTACACAAGCAATCCCACCTTCAGGTTTCTTAACCCATTGTTTTTTATTTCATCAAATTGAAAGAACAATCCCTACCAACCTTGGCATCCATTGACTAATGCCTTGGCATAATCAACAGAGTTCTCACCATCAACTCATGAAGATGACTGACTCTCAGCGCCTGCAGAAAAGTCTGAACTGGCATCAGAAGTCCATGAAGCAACTGAGGAAGAATTCTATCAGAATGTTGATACTATTCAAGAGATGGTCACTACCTGTGCTTGCCCCAGGATCCCCAGGTCAATCCAAGATACTTTGAACAGGTTAAAATCCAGCTTGAGTGATATCCAAAAAGTTTAGTTTTTGTCCCACTTTCATTCTTCACATTTGCAGATTTGGAGGTCTGATTGGTTTGTTTTCCCTTAGAATACAATTGTAAAAGGTGTCTCCCCCGCAGAGATTGGCTGAGAATCACACCCAGATCCTCATTGTCCCAACAGCCCCATTACAGCCACCTCCAAAAGGTCCACACTTGACTCATCTCCATGTGGACATGACCCCACATCTACAAATCATGGGAAATGACAATCCAGCCCCCTCCTCCCCTGATGCAGCATCAAATCATCAAGCCATTGCACCCTCCCCTCAACCAGAAATCAAAATAACTCCTGAACCTTCCCTATGTGCCCAACCCACTGCAACCATGGAGGAACCCCAAGTCACTTCTGAGCAATCCCAGGTGGCCCCAGATCAACCTGATGTTGGGCTCTTGATCTGAGGAATAACAGATTGAGAGCAAAGAAGAAGGATGAGTTTCATAAGTAAAAAGAAATAAATAAGAAATGAGACAAGAATAAACAAGAAAACGGATCTTACCTGAGGAATAACAGATTGAGAGCAAAGAAGAAGGATGAGGAAAGATCCTCTTCTTTGCTTGGCTTCTGCCCTCAGGTATACATCACTGATTGACATATCACACATGTTGTGACATGATAAGATTGTATATTGAATATTGAATATTGAGACTGAAACAGGCGGAACTGATGAAACAGGCGGAGCTGAGATGAAGCAGGTGACAACTGAGATAATGGAGAATTGATAACTGGGATAATAAAAGAATATATGTATAGTTCAAGAAAAGATGAACTGATAGGTAGAACAAGTATGAAGATGGGAATATATTCCAACACCCCCCCTTGCTAGCCAAAGCCGGTGAGACTAAACATTTGTTGATGAGTTTCAAGGAGAACCCTGGATAGAGGCTTGGTTAGCATATCCGCTAGCATGTCCTTTGGGGCAATGTGACATACCTTGAAGACGCCTCTTTTGATACACTCACAAATGAAATGATGTTGGGCATCAATGTGCTTTGTACAGGAGTGATGTTTGGGGTTTTTGGCAAGCGCCTCAGCTCCTTTGTTGTCAACAAGTAGCCGTACAGGGGAAGCGTCCCGGAGATTAAGCTTGCAGAGTATGTTGCAAAGCCATAGTCCCTCCTTGCACAAGTCGGACAGGGCCTTGTATTTGGCCTTGGTACTGGAGAGTGATACAGTGGGCTGCTTCTTGGACTTCCAAGAGATGGCACCTTGCCCCAGACGGAAGGTGTACCCCAAGGTGGAGAAACAATCAGACTTGTCTTTGGCCCAGTTGGAGTCGGAGTAACCTGTAAGGTTGATGGTAAAGCCACCAAGAGTGAGGTGACGGTTCTGAGTGGTGTGGAGGTAGCGTAGAATGCAGAGAGAGGCGTTCCAATGATTGAGGGAGGGTTCTTGGAGAAATTGAGACAGTCTGTTGACAGCGAACGCAACGTTGGGGCGGGTGCATTGAGAAATCCAAAGTAGGGATCCTACAATTTGGTTGTATTGGGGAGGGGATGGGGGAGAACCGGAAGTGCGCTGAACGAGATCCTTGAAGTTAGAATCAGTCAGAGTGCGGATGGTGGTGGTGTCGCTGGGGAGAAAGAATTGCATGATAGCAGCAATGTAGTGACCCTGAGAGATAGAGACTGTGCTGCTTCCGGGATTACAGGCAATGGAGATGAAGAGGAAAAGGGAAAGATCATCATCAGAGCCAACCTTGAAGCGTTTGCCAACAGACTGGATGAAGGAGCTGACAAAGGAATTAGTGCCAACAATGGCAAGATCGTCCACGTGTGCGTTAACGGCACCAACAAGTTTGTTGTCAGACAGCATGTAGCACAGGGATGGGCCATAGAGAGATTGGGATAAGCCAAGGGATAGGATGTTATGATTTTGAGACTGAAAAGAATTGATTTCAGAAATGGAAAACACAGAAACAATAATAAAGAAAATAAACAATACCTGAAAAGAACCAAGAACGTGACAAGAGATAGAGAAAGAGAAACAGACAGATGATGACAGGAGACCAGACGCAAGACAACTAGAAAGTTGAGACCGTGAGTAAAAGATAAAGAAAGGAAAAGAAGAAAAGAAAGAGAACAGAAAATAGAAAGAAAACGAGACGTACCCAACCCAAGTGGCAGTGTAGACCGCCCCAAACGTGGTTGAACTCATGATGGGAGAAGCGGGCACTGACTCGCGTCTACAACTGATAAAGAGTGGTATACTCCACAAATGGAGTATGAGCAGTGGAAAATGAAACACAAGCGCGCCGCACCCAGCGACTAGGTAAGAGAAAAGATAATAGACAAAAAGGACACAAGGAGACAATTGAGAAACTAGAGAGACAAAGAGAAGAAAAGAAAATGAAAGACGCCATAGGGAGATTGAAGTTCAGCATGATCAGAGAATCAGAGAATTTCAACACCCTCCAGTGCTGAACAGGCTTTAAGTCAGGTTGATGTTTTTCAAAGATTGAGTTAACTTGATTCTTGAGACCGGTTTCGTGAGAAAATTGGCAGAATTGTTTTCAGATGGAATTTTTATCAACTTGATTTCACCTTTGCTGATTTATTCTTTGATAAAATGTTGACAAATATTGATGTGTTTGGAATGAAATGACGCTTGATTTGCTAGGCTGCTGGCTAATTTGACGCAGCCATTGTTGTCTTCGTATATTGATGTCGGTTTGATGAATTGGACTGCAAAAAGTTCCTTGATTAAACCTTTCAACCAGAGAATCTCTTTTGTTGCGTTGCAAACTGACTTGTATTTGGCTTCCGTAGTTGAAAGCGTGACTGACGGTGTTTTCCTGGATTTCCAGATGATGAGATGGTTATTCCATAGTACAGTCAAGCCGCTTACAGATCTTCGTGTAGACGGACAAGTAGCCCAGTCAGAGTCGACATAGGCCTCGAGAGACTGATCAGGAAAATCTGATTTACTGAATTTGATTCCAAGGAAACGAGTGTGTTGGAGATAGTTTAGAACATTTAGGGCGACCTCATAGTGGTGAAGATTTGGTTTTTGTAGAAATTGAGAGAGATAGTTAGACGCGTATGTGATATCTGCTCTCGTGTTACAGCTGAGATAATTTAGTTCTCCTACAATCTTCCTGTAGTTAAGTCCCGAATCCAGGAATTTTTGGTGCTCTTCATCAGTTGAAGGGATAAGTTTGGAATAGGGTCTGAGTGGAGTCAAAAACTTCTTCCAAGGATCAATCTTGTATTGTTTGACAAGCGAGTTGATGTATGTATTTTGAGAAACTTGATTCTGTCCTTGGATTGTTCCACGTTCATACCAAGAAGAAGCTTGGCTGGACCTAAATCCTTAATTTGAAATTTGGTTTTTAGTTTGTTGATGAAGATAGATGGGGTCTTACTGAAAATCGCAATGTCATTCACATGTACATATAACCACGTATTGCTGTTCCAAAAGACACATCTGTCATTTTCACTTTGGTGAAAACCAATCGATTTGAGCCATTCAGCAAGAGTGGAGTACCATGCCCTAGGGGATTGCTTGAGACCATACAAGGCCTTACGTAATTTGAGAGCCTTGCTGGGTTGGATGTTTACATTAGACAGAGTAGTGATGAAGACGTCCTCATCCAAAGGAGCATTTAAAAATGCTGATTTGACATCCACTTGGTGGAATTGTAGATTGTATTTGGCCGCAAACGAGATCAGTAATTGAAGAGACGATTTGTCGCCAGTCGGGGAGAATGAGTCGTGATAGTTAATACCAAGTTCTTGATTAAATCCTTGTGCACAGAGCCTTGCCTTGAATTTGATAATACAATTTCGCTTGTCCCTTTTTGTTTTGAATACCCAGATACACTTTGCTGGATTGTGAGAGAGAGTATCGTCAACTTCCTCCCACACTTGAAAAGTGAGCATATTAAGGATTTCTCTATTCATTGCTTCGATCCATTCAAGGCGGTTCTTGGAGGCCAAGGCTTCTTTAAGATTTGTGGGATCATCTTCTTTGATGTAGTTGATCAAAGCTGTTGGTGACATGCCGATGTTTGAGTTTGGTCGGCGGGGAAAATTCAGAATGTTGTTTGTGGAGAAGTTGGCAGAGACAGAAGATGGAGGTTCCGAGATTGAAACGTCTTTGAGAACAGTCGATGTAGGCTGTTCTGTCAAGTGGGAAGCTTCTTCTAATATCTGTAGATTGATGATTGGATTTGAAGGTTCAGATGGAAGAGATTGAGACGAATTTTTGGAATGATTTTGTCTACAAGGAAAGAATTTGTCTTCATGAAATCAAACATTTGAAGAGACTAGAGCTCTTTTTAAAGTAGGATCAAATATTTTGTAGTTTGAGAAATTTTTGACATACCCTATCAGGTAGCCAGTGTGGCCAGGAGGCTCCAGCTTGGAGCTTCTGTTAGCCTTGGGAATTTGATAAGTGACCTTACAACCGAAAGGGTGAAGGCAGTTGTAGTTGAAAGACTTATTAGTCCAAATTTCATAAGGGGATTTATTGTCTTTATCAGACAAGGGTAAAAGGTTTGAGAGATGGGCAGCGGTGCTAACAGCTTCTCCCCACAGATATTTTGGTAAGTTACTTTGCAGAAGAACTCAACGAGTCTTGTCGAGGATAGTTTGATTAGCTTGTTTGGCAATGCCGTTTTGTTGAGGGGTGTGAGGGGAA
Source organism: Puccinia polysora (assembly GCA_025617555.3). Classification (NCBI taxonomy): domain Eukaryota; kingdom Fungi; phylum Basidiomycota; class Pucciniomycetes; order Pucciniales; family Pucciniaceae; genus Puccinia; species Puccinia polysora. The sequence continues at coordinate 13,069,026 of CM062627.1, read as the reverse complement.
GAGAAATTGTGGGAAATGCCGGAATTTTTGAGATAATTGCCAAGTTCCTTCCCTATGAACTCGCCACCGTTATCAGATACCAGCGATTGCACTCGATGACCCGTCACTCTTTCCGCTTTTGAGATGTAGTTCTTAATTGCTTCAGCAGCATCATTTTTAGTCTTCAGCAGGGAAATTGACTTGAACTTTGAGAACTGATCCACAATTGTGAGAAAATACAAGAAAAAACTGATAGTAGCTGGACAGATGGGTCCGACAACATCTAGATGGATACACTCTAGAGGTTTGGTGACGCTTTTGAAACTGATTGAAAGGAGTGGCCAAGCATTTGGCAAGTCGACAAACGTCACATCGCAGAAATTCAGAGTCGGAACTGGGAAAAAGTTTTTGTTGGCTATTAATAGATGGATGCCCCAATCTAGAGTGCCAAAGGTTCTCGCTGACAGTTTCAGATAAGTGAGTCGTGGGTTTGGAGAAAGCTTTGAACTGGGTACCGCACAGTTCTACAAGATTGTTTTTAGAAGAACCGATGAGCTGGAAATTGTCCAGGTTAACGTCCACGCCTGAGTAGCCAAATTTAGAGAGTGTCGTCTTATTTTTCATGATTTGAGTCAGCAATAATAAGCATCAATTAAGTTTTGGTACCAAGAGGACATTAGTCAGAATAAGACAACAACCTTCATGATTAATAAGATGGGCTTCTCCCTTGGCAGTGGCAACTAGTACATTATTGGAGCTTCCCGTCCCGATGTTGATTGAGGTTGGTGTGGACTTGATGAGGTACTCGGCACTGTTCACCATGTGATGTGAGGCGCCACTGTCCAAAACCGGAAGAAGATCAGCAGAACTGTTGCCTTGACTCAGATACAGCTGGACGTTCAGGTGGGCTTCTGCGGTTTCTTCTTTGGTTTCAGTATTATTATCTGGGGTATTTCCTTCGTTGAGATTTGATTTTGGGTTATTGTCACGATTGTTTGAAGGACGCAGGTGTGGATGAAGTTGCCAACATTTGTGTTTGGGATGTTTGGCTAACGGATTGTGTTTTCCTTTGGTGCAGGGATGTTTTGGGCCTTGAGATTTTGATTTTTGTTTTGTCTTATACAGGGCCGTTGAGTTTGACTCTTCTGGGGAAGGTTGTTCCGTGGTAGATTGGGATGATTCCAAATGAATTACTTCTCAAAGTTTATTGAGAACGCCCGTTGGATTTTTGAGCAGTTCGTCGTTTAGTAAGATTGTATCCACAATGTGATAGAATTGCATAGGCAATTTTGCCAAGATTGTATAGCTCAGAATATCCTGAGGGACTTCTAGCTTAACTACTGCCAACTTGTTCATAAGTTTTTGACACTTGTTGATATATTGGATGAGACTATTTTTATATTGATAACGTATGAAATTTAACCATAACAGACCTCGATTGTTTGAGGATTGTGAAGCGTATCGATCGTGTATAGCTTTCCACATAAGATACGGTTTGTCGTCATTGTCGGTATTCACTATGGCATCGAAAGCGGTGTCCCCAAGGTGTTGGATAATAATGTCGGCAGCTTCATAAAGCTTTTTCTTGTGCGCCGCTGATATTTGGTCTCCTGGTTCTTCAATGACTATGTTGTAAAGGCCTTTCCTACAGAGATAACTCCAAATTCGAAGGTACCATGCGGCGAAATATTCTTTGTCCAGCAGTGGAATGTTTTGTTTACTGTCAGTTTTCTCTTCTTGTTCAGACATGTTGATATTGATGGTGAATGATGTGAGCTTGGATAGTGGAAAAAAAATTGTTCTCGGTTTGTCAATGAGTGAGTCACTGGGACTGTAAATCTGTTATGATTTTGAGACTGAAAAGAATTGATTTCAGAAATGGAAAACACAGAAACAATAATAAAGAAAATAAACAATACCTGAAAAGAACCAAGAACGTGACAAGAGATAGAGAAAGAGAAACAGACAGATGATGACAGGAGACCAGACGCAAGACAACTAGAAAGTTGAGACCGTGAGTAAAAGATAAAGAAAGGAAAAGAAGAAAAGAAAGACAACAGAAAATAGAAAGAAAACAAGACGTACCCAACCCAAGTGGCAGTGTAGACCGCTTCCCCAACGTGGTTGAACTCATGATGGGAGAAGCGGGCACTGACTCGCGTCTACAACTGATAAAGAGTGGTATACTCCACAAATGGAGTATGAGCAGTGGAAAATGAAACACAAGCGCGCCGCACCCAGCGACTAGGTAAGAGAAAAGATAATAGACAAAAAGGACACAAGGAGACAATTGAGAAACTAGAGAGACAAAGAGAAGAAAAGAAAATGAAAGACGCCATAGGGAGATTGAAGTTCAGCATGATCAGAGAATCAGAGAATGTCAACATAGGAGGATGGAGTTAATTTTGATGTTCCATTGACGTGAAGACTGCTTGAGTCCGTAGATAGACCTGGTGACTTTACAGACCCAGTCCGGGTGGTGAGGATCCTCAAAACCGGGGGGCTGTGCCATGAAAATGGGCTTGTCGAGGTGGCCATTGAGGAAGGCCTTTTTGAAATCCAGCTGGCGGCCGACCCATCCCTTGTGGGCTAGAAAACTGAGAAGGAGGCGCAGCGTCTTGAGCAATAGGTTGGGGGTGAAAACCTTGGAGAAAACCAAACAACGGACCTGTGAGAAACCCATGGCGACAAGTCTGGCCTTAAGTTTTACCATGGAGCCGTCCAGTTGCCTCTTCACCTTGAAGACCCATTTGCTGCGGATGATTTTGCGACCCTTCGGAGGTGGAACTAGTGTCCACATCTTCATGCCCTGGAGGGAGGACATCTCTTCTTTGGCCAAAGCAATCCACCAAAGGCAATGGGGTGAGTGCATGAGTTGCTTCCAGGTCTTGGGGGCAATGAGGTCATCTTTGACAGAAATGCGCCGGGAGAATGTACCCTAGCGGGTAGGAGGACAAGAGACTCGAGATGACCAACAAGGTGATGCGGCACAAGGGGGACGGGAAACATTAGGAGAGAGCAATGGGGGACTTGGAAGAGAGGGGGGGAAAGGGGATTCAGGAGAGGACCGAATCAAAGTTGGAGGGGTGAGGGTAAGAGGTTGGAGAAGAACAGAATCATCTGAGAGGGTAGGGCTAGTGGAGCGCAAGAGGTGAGGCATAGGAACTGCGGAGGAAGGTGGTGAGACATGGTGGGTTACATGTGGGAGAACAGATGGTGGGGGAGGGGGAGGGATAAGTGGGAGAATGGATGACTGATTGTTAGGCTAATTGGGAGGAGGAGATGGCTGAGCCGGTAGGTCATAATGTGGAGCAGGGGGGGAAATAGGCAGATCTTTGGGCCATGGAAGCTCTATGGCCGTGGGAGGATGATACACTTTATCAACAGGGTAACAACCTTAGGGGAAGGAAGAATTGTCAAAAAAACAGTCACGGGATTGTAGTACTTTTTTGGTGACCAGGTCAAGAAGGCAAAATCCCATGTGATCCGCTAGATAGGAGAGTAGAACAGCCGGAAAACCTTTTTGATCCAGTTTTTTTTGTTGGCTTCCGGAACTTTGTACCATACGAGGCAGCCAAAAGGATGGAGGGTGTCAGGATTTATATCCGCCGTTTGGAGGATTGAGTTTGGGGAAACAAAGCCTTGTGGGGTCTTGCATGGGTAGGAGTTGAAAGGATAGGGACAGTATTGGAGGGCATCAGCCCAGAAAGATTTTTGTAGATTTGAGGAAAGGAGGGAGCATTGAATCATGTTGGAGATTGTACAATTTCATTGTTCAGGGACTCCATTCAGCTGGGGCGAGTGGGGGGGCCGGTTTTGTGTAGGATTCCTTTTCCAGCAAGGTATCCCTGCATGGGCTGGTTCAGATACTTGCCTCCATTGTCTGATCTTATTGCAATGATTCTTGAGTTGTGTTTATTTTCAAAAAATGAGATAAAGGACTTGGTAGATTGGAAAAAGTTGGATTTGAGGCAAATAGGGTAAGCAAAAAGGGCTTTGGAACAGTCGTTGATGAAGGTTACAAAATATTTGAACCCTTCCCTGGAGGTGGTTTCAAAACTGCAAACGTCTGTGTGGATGCGTTCTCCTGGTTTTGATGAAAGTTAGCTTAGTCGGGAATGAAAAGGTTGTTGATTCATTTTAGATTGGATGCACATAGTGCATTGCTGAATGTCTTGTTTGTTTCTTGGTTGGGGTGTTATACCATGCAACTTGAGGTATTTCTGGAGTGATTTCAGATTCAAGTGAGATAACCTACAGTGATTGCCAAAAAGACTGTGGTCAGAGGCTTGGGTGATACTTGAGTAGATAGATTCTTTGTTGCCTACGTCAGCTTGTGGCAGATAATAAAGGATTCCTTTTCTGTACCCAGTTTGAAGTGTTTGTTGATTTATATACAAGATTTATTTGTGGAAGATTTTGCAGCTGTCCTTATGAAAAACTATCATCAGTCCAGAGTCGCAGATGCCGGAGATGGAGAGAAGATGTTTGCAAAGTTCTGGAGCGACCAAGGCTTTGAGTTGTCCAAACGGAAAGGAGATAGTTCCTTTTTTTGAGCAAGGATATAGTTGATCCGTCTGCAAGGCGGATGATAGTGTTATTGGTGGCTCTATTTCTGATCTGGTCATGGAATGGAGTCATCAAAAGTGAGCAGCCGGAATCAAGGTTGAAATCGCGTTGTGCGCCATGGGAAGAGGATTTTGAGTTGCATGCGGCTGATCCAGCATGTACTATGATTTGCAAATCAGAGAAATTGTCAGATTTGGAGTTGGATTTTGTTGTTTTGGTTTTAATGAAATTTGTGTTTGCGGGTTGATTTTTAGGCTTGTTGCTGGTTCTCTTCATTTGGTCAAGCGCCTTACAAACCTCGGTGAATCTTGAGAAGGAGTGTCCTTCAATGTTGCAGTGCGTGCAGAAATATGTTTGCGGATTTCTTTATTCGGAGTTTTGATTTGAGGAGGATGCTTGTCTTTGGTGATTCAGTTTGGTTGAATTTGCCATAGCATCTTCATTCCTGGTCTGACGTTGTAGGTGTTCTTTTTTTAGAGCGGCAATGAGTTTTGAGGAGGGAACCGATTCCTCATTCATCATGTTTGAGACACAATTTAGCCAGTCGTTGGGTAGGGAGAGCAGAATGGCAGTTGATTGGAGGTCATTGGCTGTGAGAGGATTTTTGGCTGTAATCAATGATGAGAGTTTTTCTCCATACAAAACTATCTCCGACAAGTGAGTTGTCATATCCTTGTCGTTGAGCCTGGTGAGAAGCAGCTTTCAAAGCAAATACATCCCACCTCCGGATGATTTATCTTGATGAGCATTGCGCAAAGCGTTCCAAATTCCTATGGCGCTCTCCTTGTGCTTGCATATAAACTGAAAGTTTGATGAGGTGATAGATCTAGAGATTACTGAACACACGGCAAGATTGTCTTGTGACCAATTTTCTTGATTTGATTTTTGCGTTTTGTTGCTGATCAGGTATCCAACACCAGAGGCTCAAAAGTGGATTCAAAGAATCATCAACCAGTCGAGGTAGTTTTATTTGGAACCAGGAGCGTTGAGAGGAATAATTGCGGGTTTTTTCAGTAATTGGTGAGAAGAATTTGATTCTTCCATTATTGAAGAGTTTAACGTCACTAGTGACTTGACGGATCCTTCTGAGTAGAGATTGGAGTATTGAGTGCGTTCAGTTAACAAGGTAGATCTGGGCTCATAACCTGTTGGGCTCTTGATCTGAGGAATAACAGATTGGGAGCAAAGAAGAAGGATGAGTTTCATAAGTAAAAAGAAATAAATACAAAATGAGACAAGAATAAACAAGAAAACAGATCTTACCTGAGGAATAACAGATTGAGAGCAAAGAAGAAGGATGAGGAAAGATCTTCTTCTTTGCTCGGCTTCTGCCCTCAGGTATTGATCACTGATTGACATATCACACATGTTGTGACATGATGAGATTGTATATTGAATATTGAATAGTGAGACTGAAACAGGCGTAACTGATGAAAAAGGCGGAGCTGAGATGAAACAGGTGACAACTGAGATAATGGATCATTGATAACTGGGATAATAAAAGAATAGATTTATAGTTGAAGAAAAAAAATTATAGGTAGAAAGAGTATGAAGATGGGAATATATTCCAAAGCCTGAGACATTGAATCAAGCATTAGTGATTGAACAAGACTGAACCTCTCCCCAGCCCATTGTTTCTGGTACGGATGCTCCCCAAAATTAGGACCCCACTTATGATTTTGATGATCAAGCAAGTAGAGGTTATTTTACCATCATTTACCACAAAAGAATAGGCAAGGAGCTTCATTCAAGCACTCAATCTTTCAAGGGTAGGAAATTTCCAAAGAAACTCCAAATGGGATGGGATGCAGTGAAGAACCTTTTGGATTTCCGTCTCCAGGCCACCACTACTATTTAACCACCAGGAATGTGGTACATCTCCCATTCAGCCAATTTTGAGTATGGTAACTGGGTTTGGCAGATCCGTGAGCAAGGTTAGTTTTATTTGAACATCCCATCAACTTGCAAGATTTCTTTTTGCTAATGACCACTTTTTCATTTCACAGCAACAGAATTTCTACGCTTGGATGCACATGAGCCATGGTGGGCACCAGAAATCATCAATTTTCCTGCCCTCAACCACCTGCAGAACAGCCATTCTAATTCCACTGGTGCACCAACCCTAGATCAGAAAACTGCTCATATAGAATCCAATCTGGTGCGCTTTCTTCATGCCTTGGACCATCCCACTGGGAAAGCAATCAATAAATGGGCTAAGACAGTGGCTTTCTCAGTTCAAATAGTTGCCAATGAACTGTGTGCACAGCCTCCCCATCCTCTCAAATTTCCAGGCTCCAATTTCAAGGCAAACCTACAAATGGTTATGTGGCTCCAAAGCATTAAGAAATTTCCAAATTCACTGAAGCCCTTCTCAATAGAGCATCACAGGGTTCTAGACAATGAGGCTGACACCAATCAGTCAGAGGCTATGCCCACCAATCAGTCAGAGGCTATGGACATTGAGCCAAGGGACTGTCTTCAAGAGCTATGCAGCATCATTATTGATATCATGATCAGCTTCACCTTACTTCAGGCTCATTCCCAGAAAGAACCAAAGGAGCCCTCCACCAGCAAGAAGAAAAAGAACAAGTGCAAAGACCCTCCAGCATCCACTGTTGACCACTCTTCCATTCCTGTCTCAGAGTTTTCAAATGAAAAATGTTGCACTGAATTGACTCAACTAGAATGACGCCACAATTTCCTCCCTTTTGTCTTCTACCTGCTTTCTGGCATCTGGGGGTCTTCATTGCTTCAAGAGACAGAAGGATTGCTTCTTTATGTGATTGTCATGAACTCCTCTTTTTAATTCAAAGAACTCAGTCTCTCTCAGATGGAAGACCTTCAGCCAAGGAACCCATATGGGCTCACCTTCAAATGTACATTTGATCCATCATGCTCAGTATATCTGAGAACCCTCAAGATACTGAAAAATTGACAATAACCACCTGGCTTGATCTAGCCAAGGCTATTGCTCATGACTACATGAAACACATGATGAAAAATTCCTGTTCCAACATGCCTTTCAGCCTAGAACCCCCCCAAATCTCTGAGTTACCAAGCTCAAATGGTTAATATGAGTGCTGTCATTTCTTCTCTGAGTTTCTCTAGCTTTACTGTGTCATCTTGCAAGTTATTTGAATACTTTTTTCATAATTTTAGCTGTATTTTTAATCTGCCACATTTCTTAAAATTGTTATTTGCATTATAATTCATAATTAAACATTTCAAAAGAGTGATTTTCCCATAGTTTTCAAAACTGCAAGCCCCAGTCACAAAAATTTTTCTATCATCAAACTTCAAAACATCACTTTTCAAGTGTCATTGATACCAAAATTCCAAAAAATCAGTCCCCAAACATTTTCCAATCTATGAACAGAAGGAACCCCACAAGTAAGCCACTACAAGAAATGACCAGCCCTGTGAGTAAAGATCTTGTTCAAAAGTGTTTATTTTTTTTATTTGAACTGGGGTTCATTTATTTATATACCCTATGATTTTTCACATTCAAGCCATCAATTGAAGAGTTCCATTTTTTTTGTTTTCTTTTTTTTTTTTGCTTTTTGGTTCTTTTTTTTTGGTTTTTTTCCTGTTTTTTTTTTGGTTTTTCTTTGTTTTTTTTTGTTTTTTTTTGGCTTCTTTCCATTTTTTTTTTGGTTTTTTTTGGTTTCTTTCTGTTTCTTTCTTGTTTTTTTCTTGTTTTTTTTTGGGGGTTTTCCTTTTGTTTTTTTTTGTTTTTTTTGGCTTTTTTTTTTCTTTTTTTGTTTTTGTTTTTGTTTTTGTTTTTGTTTTTTTTTTTGTTTTTGTTTTTTTGTTTTTGTTTTTGTTTTTTGATTTTGGTTTTTTTTTGGTTTTTTTTTTGTTTTTTCTTTGGTTTTTTTCTTTGGTTTTTTTTATTTTTGTTTTATTTTTGGTTTATTTTCCGTTTGTTTGGTTTTTGTTTTTGTTTTTGGTTTATTTTTTTTTGTTTATTTTTGTTGATTTTTAGTTTATTTTTTCATTTTTTATCTTTGTTTCATGTTTTTTTTTTTCAGTTTATTTTCCTTTTTTGTTTTTGGTTTATTTCCCATTTTTTTATGGTTTATTTTCCTTTTTTTGGTTTTTTTGTTTCTTTTTTTGGTTTTTGTTGGTTTATTGTTTGGTTTATTTTTTTGGTTATTTTTTGTTTATTTTTTTGTTTTTGTTTTGTTTTTTTTTTCTGCTTTGCTTTTGTTTTTTTTTCATTTTTTCTTGTTTTTTTTTTCAGTTTTTTTCTTTTGTTTTTTTTTTGAGTTTTTTTTTTTTTTGAGAAAGCAATCAGGCCGGGAGGGAGGGCGTGGCTCAGTGGGGGGATTTAATCACCCCCAACCAAGCAAGCGGCAAAGGGGGGGGCCAGACCGGATGGGGGATTTCATCACCCCCCAACCGAGTGAGTGGCAAAGGGGGGGGCCGGAGGGGCTCGCGGTGGGGGTATTTCATCACCCCCCAACCGAGAAAGCGGAAAAGGGGGGGCCAGCCCAGTGGGGGGATTTAATTGTCCCCAAACTGAGTGAGCGGCAAAGGGGGGGACGGAGGGGCTTGCGGTGGGGGGATTTCATCACCCCTGACCAAGAAAGCGGCAAAGGGGGGGGGCCAGCCCAGTGGGGGCATTTCATCACCCCCCAACCAAGTGAGTGGGAAAGGGGGGGGCTGGAGGGGCTTGCTGTGGGGGGATTTCATCACCCCCCAACCAAGCAAGCGCCGAAGGGGGGGCCAGCCCGGTCGTTTTTTTTTCCCATTTTTTTTTCTGTATTTTTCTTTTGTTTTTGTTTTGAGTTTTTTTTTGGAGAGAGCAAGCCGGCCGGGAGGGAGGGCGTGGCTTGGTGGAGGGATTTCATCACCCCTTAACCAAGAGAGCGGCAAAGGGGGGGGCCAGCCCGGTGGGGGGATTTCATCACCCCCCAACCAAGTGAGTGGCAAAGGGGGGGGCCTGAGGGGCTCGCGGTGGGGGGATTTCATCACCCCCTGACCAAGTGAGTGGCAAAGGGGGGGGCCAGCCTGGTGGGGGGATTTCATCACCCTCAAACCAAGTGAGTGGCAAAGGGGGGGGGCTGGAGGGGCTTGCAGTGGGGGGATTTCATCACCCCCCAACCAAGGAGCGGCAAAGGGGGGGGGCCGGTGGGCCTTGCCGTGGGTGGAGTTGATCACCCCCCCGCCCGGAAAGCAAGCAAGGGGGGTGCAAGCCACTGCCTTGCAGTGGGAGCAAGGGGGGGGCGGTGGGGCTTGCGGTGGGAGGGAATTGATCACCCCCCGCCTGGCAAGCAAGCGAGGGGGGTGCGAGCCACCGCCTTGTGGTGGGAGAAAGGGGGGGGGGCCGGTTGGGCTTGCGGTGGGGGGGACTTGATCACCCCCCCACCCGGCAAGCAAGCAAGGGGGAGCAGCCGGTGGGGCTTGCGGTGGGGGGGACTTCATCACCCCCCCTCCCAGCAAGCAATAAAGGGCAACATTGAGAAGGGTTTGAGGGGGGGTTGGTTTCAAATCTGCTCCCCACCTAGCAAGGGCGCGAGGGGGAAATTGAGGAGGGAGGGAGAGGGGGTGGATTTCAAATCTTCTCCCCACCTAGCAAGCAAGAAAGGGGGGAGATCAAGGGTGGAGGGAGGGGGAGGGATTTCAAATCCGCTTCCCACCTAGTGACCAAGCAAGGGGGGAGATCAAGGGGAGAGGGAGGGGCAATTTCAAATCTGCTCCCCACCTAGCAACCAAGCAAGGGGGGAGATCAAGGGAGAGGGAGGGGGGGATTTTAAATCCGCTTCCCACCTAGAGAGCAATCAAGGGGGGAGGGAGTGGCTTTGTGGGGGGGATTTTGAATCCCCTCCCCACCTAGTGAGTGACTTAGACACCTGCACCACACTTGGGGTCTGTCAGCTCCAATTTATGGGTCTGTCCTACTATGAGGTGAACCACCTCACCCACCCACTGACACCCACCACCACCCACCAACACCCACCAAGACCCACCACCACCCACCGACACCCACCACCACCCACCACCACCCACCAACACCCACCAACACCCACCAACACCCACCACCACCCATTAAAACCCACCACCACCACAACCACCACCCCATTGGTAAGTAACATTTTTTGTTTTTTTCTTTTTTAAAAAAAGAGGGTATTTATTGTTTTTAGATAACAGGCTTTTAGATATCAATCTTTATGGAATTGAATTTGGAATTGAATGAAGGCATGTCTGGTAAAAATGGGTATGGAATTTAAATTTTATTCCTCAATATTGTTCAACAATAAAATTACTAATTGAAATTTTGATTCTGCATTATTTTTCTTTTGGTTTTCCATCCATGTTGTGGTTCCTGGGTGTCATCCTGAAACACAGTTTTTAGTTGTGATGAGCTTGGCGTTTCAGGGGATGCCAAGGAGAAAAAAAATGCATCAAAACCTCTTTTAGTAGGAAAGTGACACAGGCTATTGAACAAAAATGTTACTTCAACATCCACAAGTAAAAAAAAGTTCAACTGTGCCAGGAGACATTTTGTACAAGAATGTGATGAGCAAACATAATTTGTCACACTGCAGGACAATCTTGCACCCAATCATGTTGTCTTACCGCGCATGTGCCCTCACATGCTGGTTAATTCTGCCACAAACCACCAGTTTCAGCCCTACTTCATTCATAAATACCACAGTTTGAAGGCCACCAAAAGCACTCCACAAATCAATACTTTGTGCAACATTGTCTTGAACTTGTACCAGATGGCAAAGAACCACCATTCACTCGGCAAGACAAACACAGCAGCCTTGACTGGCTGCGTGAATGTCATTGGGTTTTGTGCTGGAAGTGATAGAGGTGTCTCTGCAGGTTTGTCCTGTTTATGTCAGGTTTTGTCAAAAAATTCAAAAAATTTATTGATTTTGACTTCATTTCAAAAGATAGGTGTCTTTTCTCACAAACCAGGTTTGAATGAAGAGATAATCAAGAAGGATGATGAACTGTGGGACCGTCTCCCTGCTCACAACAAATTTTTCTTTGGAAGGATCCAATCACTGTGTAATTCAGCTCATGCTCAAAACAAGAAAGTTTCAGAAGAATATCTAATCCCAAACTGGTCTTCATCTGAGTGGATGGAAAAGGAGCAATATTTCTGCATGTTTTCAAATGTGGTTGTGACATTTGATGACTTCTCAAACAAGCTCCATAGTGATAAGAATGACTTGAATGGTTTTAAATATGGGATATTTTCATAAATCAACAGATCTACAGGACAGCCTATCCTTCCTCCCTGCAATGATTTGGTTCATGGTTTATCTTTTCCAAAACTTGGTTGTATTGTTGACTTTGCAAAAGCTGAGGGCATTATTGAAATTCTTTGGCAGCCTCAATTTTTTGATCATCAGACTACATTTCCTCCTCCTACTTTAAAACCCTCTTCAACCCACACTCACTTTGGCTGCTCATTCCAAATTAATAAAAAACTAGCCAATGTATCTTTAAAACTCCAAGATTGTAGTCCTTCAAAAATTGATGAAATCTTGGGAAAGAAGGCCCAATATGGTTGAATTTCTTTCTATTGTTTCTATTGTATTTTTTTCATTTTTGAAAGTTTTATCCAATCAATAAATCAAATATATTTACAAGCCCAGTAATTGAGCAATCTCCTTGAGTGCCTCCACTGTTAGGAAGCAATGAAGTAATGAAGGGATGTGATGAAAGTGGGGATGAAGTGATGAGAGAATGGATGTGATTTAAGCAATAATGTGATGAGGGTGATGAAGCTTTTTGAGAATTCAAGTAGAGTGATGAAGCAAACAGGATAGGAATGGAGGTTGAAAACAGGGGTGATGATTTCAAATGATGGTTTGAGGTGGTGAAACCCTTTAGATACTTCATTTGAAAAAACCCATTTATTTTCAGGTGACTCTGACAGGTCTGATGGGAAATAAGGGTATTTTTTTGGATTTTTAATTGTGGGTTTAAAGTGGTGGATTTGGGTTGAAACCCACTATTAAAAAATGGCAGGTTTGCTTAACTCTGATATGCCCTAATTTGACCTTTTTCCTGTGGTAAAGACATGTCCTCTCATGGCTTAATTTTCATAAATCAATTTTTGATTGAGTGAAACTTTGTTCTTTAACCAGGGATGGTAGTCAAAATATCTGCAGTTGTTGATTGCATGCCTTTGTGACTAGCCCAATTCCCACTCAATTCATGTCTTCCTTTTCTTCCAAAATGGATTCCCTTCTGCTCAGGCCAGAAATAGTTCAATGCATTTTTCTATTTTTATAAATTTCACCTACCCTGGCTTGTCTACATTGCAAAAAGAAGCCTGCCTCTTGCGTTGGTTTCAACATTCTTCCTCAAAAAATAAAATAACCTGCCCTTATGTGCAGACCAGGGATGGTGATCAACACATCTAAGTGAGGATATTGAATTTTTTTCTTTTTTCTTTTGTTCTTTTTCCTTTCTTTACTCCCTTGGTCTTTGGTGATCTTCCATTTCAAATATTCTTCATTTTTTGAAATTTGAACAAAAGATTTTGGCTTGGCTTTCTGTATTTTCCCTGATAAAAAGTAGAAGTATAAAAAATAAAATTACACCAACATAGGCTATTGAATAAGAAACCAACAGAAAAGAAGCCATCAATGGCTCATTTATATAAGGAAAGATTTGTACATTTCTAGGAGCATGGTGTGTTAGTATTATCCTAAATAAATTTTTATACATTTTATTTTTGGCTTTGAATAAGAGGACTTACCCAGTTTTTGACCAATGAATGGAAATTCCAGTCTGGAAACAATCAGCCTCTTCTGTAATTTTTGAATTTCACTTTAAAGGAATTCCCAAACACCAACTGCAGTAATTTTTGGATGATATGTGGGGTGCTTGTGAAGCAACAGATTTTCTCATATCTAGCTTTCCCTTGAAAATCTATTATGAACTAATGAGCCAGAAGTTCAGCAAATTCTCATCTCTAGTCACAATATTTCACCACCTGCTGAAAGTTAATGATGAGATACAGCATCACATAACCCTGAGATATCAATGGGATACAGAAATGCTACCTGCATACTGGTGGCATCCATTTTTCTGTGGTGAGTGTATGCTCAATGAATTCCTGGAGTTGAGTTCAGAAATGGGTAACAGGGTTAACCCAAATAGCTTTGGCCAAGCTATGAATTCTGATGAGAGAGCCAACTGGAAGATTGCTATTTTTGAGGAGTTTGCTTCTCTAGAGAATAATAGTGTCTTTGAAGTGGTTAAGCGGGATTCAATTCCAAAAGGAAAGACCATTGTGGGGTCTAGATTGGTTTTAAACAAGAAGTTTGCCAAAAATGGAGTTTTGTAAAGGTTCAAAGCTAGATGCGTTGCACAGGGCTTCAAGCAGAGAGAGGGTATTGATTACCAAGAAACTTTCTCACCAACTGGAATGCTTTCCACCTTCAGGTAAATCATTGCTCTGGCAGTGGAGTTGGGTGAAGAAATCAGACAAGATGTTTTGGTAACAGCATACTTGAATGCAATAATTGGAGAGGAGGAGACTTTTTATATGTCAATTCCTGATGGTTTTTGTGAATGTTTAGTAGAGATTAAACCAGAAACCATGAAGAAAACCTGGGTTAGAAGTTTTCTTTGAGCAGATAAAGGGGAGTATGTCCTCAAGCTTTGTAGATCCCTGTATGGATTGAAGCAAGAAGCTAGGTTTTGGTATAATACCATGATTGAGAAACTGATACAGATTGGTTTCAAGAAGTCTGAGGCCAACCCTTGTCTCTTTGTGAGAAAGGATGCAATTTTGTTTGTATGGGTTGATGACATTATCATTATTGGGAATGGTAAAGAGAGAGTCATGGATACACTCAAAAAGGAATTCAAGATAGAAGATCTTGGTCTGGCGCACCAGAGACTAGGAATGAAAGTCAGTAAGAGAAAGAATGGTATTAAGTTAGAACAGAGCCATTATGTGGAAGCTTTTCTTAAGCAATATGACTTAGAGGATGCAAAGGAGTTTGGTACTCCCATGCAGTCAAAAATTCTTTTGAGAAGTCTACAGATGAGGAGTATCTGGAGTTTGTTCAATCTGGAAAAGACTGCAGGTCAGCTGTTGGATCACTTAATTATTTTGGGCAGTGTACAAGGCCCAATATTGCCTTTGCAATTGGTGTCTTGTTGCAACACTTCGAGAAGCCAAGCATGAGGAATTTGTCAGCATTTAAGAGAGTTATGATGTATCTTAATGTAATGCAAAGTCTGGGACTGTTGTTCACAAAGTCAGAAAACTTTCATTTGGTTGGTTATTCCAATGCAAGTTGGGCAGATGGTAACACTAGGGAATCAAAAAGTGGTTTTGTATTCTTCTTAGATAAGAATCTGGTGTCATGGATGTCCAAGAAGGTATCAGAAATAATTCTTTCATCAACAAAGGCTGAGTATAGAGCTTACTTAGCAGCTTCACAGGAAGAAAAATGGTTGATAAAAGTCTTAGAGGATACTCATAAACCACCAGGGTTTGCGTGGTTGTATTCTGATAACCAGAGTGCCATTGCCTTGGCGCAAAACCAAGTGTTCCATTCAAGAACAAAAGATGTTGATGCTCACTATAGCTATATTTGCGATGCAGTTAACTGCAATGAGATTTTGTTAAGTTACATGCCCACTGGAGAAATTATTGCGGATATCTTGACTAAGGCATTAGATAGAAACAAGCATCAAGGCTTTGTGACAAATATGCGGATGTCACCCCTTTTGGATTAAGGGGGTGTGTTAAAATACATATGCACTTACCCGTGTGCTACGTATAAGTGTGATCCAAATGGGATGCACATATGGGCCTCTTCCGCCCATTGGAAACACACATGCACCATACGGGCCCATGTGGATGTCATGGATTTGGGGAAACTGGCCTCAAAATGTGTTAAATAGTCCCATTGGTACACGGGCCCGAATGGGCCCAGTGGGGTATTTGGGCAAATACAGCCAGATGGGCTTGTATGGGCATAATTGGGCCCAAGGTTTATTTTGGACATACTTGGCCAGACGGGCTGGCCCGCCAAAGTATGTTAAACTCACTTTTTGGGCTTGGGGCAGCCCAATGGGGCCACCCCCCGTGTTGCAGCCCATTTGGGGCTGCTTCCCGTGTTTTGGCCCGCTTGGGGCCGCTTGTCTCCCTTGATTTGGCCCCTGCGGGGCCGAATGGCCTGCAAGGGGCTGTTGCCGCGGCTGAGGGATCCCAGGCGGTGCAACGCTGCACTGGCCCAGCCGGTCGCAACCAGCGGTCAGTTTCACAGGAGCCGGGGCCAGCAGCCCTGGCTACCCTCCCTCCCCTTGCTTTCCATTGCAAGAGGGAAGGAGAAGGCTGGCTTGGTTGAACCAGCTAGCAACCAGCTGCAGGAGGGCGCCAGTCAGGGTGAGGGGGATTTCATCACCCCCTTGCCCAGGAGGATGGCTGGGCCGGTTTCAGCAAGGCAACCCAGGGTGGGGGGGATTTGATCACCCCTCCACCATCAAAGCAACATGGGTCCAAGGGGCGCTCTGCCCCCCCTTTTACCAAGGGGGAGCAGCAACGGACTGGAGGGGATTTGACAACCCCCCAGCCCACTTACCTATGACAACGCCCTGGTGGTATTGACCTCCAAGGCCCCTGGTAGGGGGATTTGACCACCCCCTCCAGGGATTTGTGAGAAAGATGGGGGGGATGGCATGCCTGCCGGTCACCCCCCCCCAAGTGAGTCTTAGACCGGACCCAGGTGTGTCCTGGGTCCCACCTGGCCATTTGTATGGCCAGGGGCTGGTTGCATGAGGCAACCAGCCAGCATGTGAGCTAACAGGGCCGGTTATAACAGACAACCGGCCAGGGGATTGAACAGTAAAGTGGCTGGTTCAGCCCAATAATGGTGGAAACACCAGAAGTGACCGGAATAGTCTGGTTTTAAGGGTACAGAGACTGATGCCATGCAGGCTGATGTAGCCCAAACCAAGGAACAAGGCCAGTAGATCCTGTAGAGCTCTTTTGGGGCGGAAAATTTGCCTTTTGGCTTGTTGTATCATGTGCTAACAAGAGGCCAATCTTTTGTACTTAAGGAGCTCTTCTCCCTGCTTTTTTCCATCATTCATTCATCATCCAATCAAATTCATCACTGATATCATCCAACATATTGCCCCCTTGTGATTGCACATTAGCAATTATTGACACCAGGTGTCCAGAATTTATTTTTATTTAAATACTGCTTATTTTCCTAAGCTAATTGCTGGCCATAATCATTAAAAAGAAGACACAAAAGATACAGAGAAAGAAGGAAAAGAAATATTTTTGGATTTTTCTGTTTTGACATGTTTTTGATTTTTGTTATTTTCTAGTTTGGATGAAAAGATGAAAAGAATGAAAAATAAGCCTAGGGGATAAGATTTGACCCTTGAGTTGAAGTCTGAGGCTGAAAAGAACTACAACTATCTGTAGGATAAACTGTTCCCATAAAAAATGAGAGGAATTGGAATTTTCCTTCTGCTTCCCCTTAACAGATGATTTAGAAGAATGAACAGGAAAATCTATTTCACAACAACCGGAATCCAAAGAACAGAGAGGAAATTCAATTTTTCTACCATAAGCATCAGGGATAATAATTCTCTCCCCAACTTGATCAGAAAAGATCAGGGTAGCACCAAAATCCATCAAGAAAGGTTGTCCCAAAATCATAGGCTCTTCCAAACAAGTGATCCAAAAGTGACAGTTTCCAACAATATTTTGACCAATCCTGACTGGAACATCTTCAGCAATACCAACCAATTCACAAGATTGATTACCTATCCCATAGACTGCAGAATTGAGCTGACCCTAGGACTGAGTTTGAGTTTACAGGTCATAGCATCCAAAATTAAGTTGAGCTGAGATGCAGAGTCCACAAGAGGAGAGACAGTTTTAGCTGGGTCACCAAGATAACAGGGGAGGAAACCAAGAGGAAGGGAGTAAAAATTTGAATCTGAAGAAGGAATAGTTCCACCAGAGTCCTCTATCAAAGTGCCAGAGGAGACCTTTAATTTTTCAGGAACAATCTCCACGACCCATTTCTTCATTTCTTCAGCAACAGATGGAGAGATTGACAGGAGTTCAACCACAGATAGATCAGGAATTTTTAAGATCAGAAATTTTCTTTCATACTCCTTCCACAGAATTGGGGTGTTCTTTTGAGATTCCCCTTTCAAATAAAACTTTGGGCTGGGTGGAGGGAGGAAGTTCAGGTGAAGCAGGAACTAAGATGGGATCAGAAGGTTGAGGTGACTTGGATGAAGGAGAGGGATCTGAGTGATCTGGAAACCTTTCAATGAGTGGCTCCTTTTCCACCACCATGTCTTCTACATCAGAGGAAGGAGCCTCAGGTGAGCATTGACGTTTGACTGGTTTTTGAAGGATTGAACTTGGCAAGGAAGGGGCTTTGTGGGGTTTAGATTCCTCATGTTTTTTGCTGGCTGGATCTGATTGATAAGAAGCCCCAGAAAGACTGGAGGAAGAGATAGCTGGAGGGTAGCAAGGTTAAAGAGTACCACATGAAGATTGGAAATTGAAAGAAGCAAGGGATGCTTTCATTGGAGGTGGAGGCTGATAAGAGGCCACCACATGACAAATAGGGCGAGATGAGTCAAAAGGGATTGGAGCAACATTAGGAAGAAAGAAATTGTTCCCCTTCTTCTCCACCATCTTTTCCTTTATATCCTTGTGGAGTTCCAAGCATTGTCCAGTTCCATGGCCTTCCCTATGACAGTAATAACAGACCAGGGTAGATTTAGGGAAAGAAGTAGAGGGTTTAGGAGTAAAAAGAGAAAAAATCTTTAGATTTATTTGGTTCTCAAAATCTTGAGGCATATTGGTGATTTTGTGTAGAGTATTAGGTTCTTGATTAGAATTAGGATCTGCTTTTGGTCTTTTATCTGCCATAATATTATTCATAATATCATTGGAATCTTCAAAAGAACAAGCATGGACTGGTTCAGTGGTTCTAGGTTTTTCAAAATTTAAAGTAGCTTGACCTTTCATAACTTCATCCACAGTACTCCTAAGGATAAGGAAAACAGGGATCTTGAATTGATTATCCCTGGTGGTGATCATAGATCCAGATTTGACCAATTTTTCCTTAATCCTTTCCTGCACAGCCAACATGAAAGATTGGAAGAATTGTGTTCAAAATTTGTCCACTGAATCAATGTGATCCTTTTGGATAAGATAGTTTTGGATAGGGTCCCAAGACTTCCTGAAAGACTGGTAGTCAGAGGCTGAAGAGAAACCACCATTTGAGATCCATTGAGAGACAAGAGCATCTAAGTTGGCAAAGTAAACCAAGCTTCATGTATTTTACCCCAATATGCAAACATTACCTCCCTAAGAAGCATCCAGTCATGGGATTTGAATTATTTGAATGACTCAATTACTTCCAAAAATTGATCAGAGGAGATAAAGAATTGTAACTGGTAGGCCATATTGTATTTGCTTGCTCCATCCACTTCAGCAGACATTTTGTAAGAGTCCAAGAACCATTTTATTTACCCCATGGAAACTTAATTTCTTGTTCTGAGGTTTGATCTTGACCACCTTTGGTCAGGCTAAGATGGTTGTAGTACCAGTAGATGCCATTTCAAATAACAGAATTCCTAGAGGGTCCAAAGAGCAGATTTCCAAAGTGGCTCCCAAGTGTGGCAAGAGTAGGGTTTCACAAAAAACAACAAGTACCTTGCCCGGATGGTGCACAAATTGGGAGGACTTACTTCTAGGATAAGTTGTCTCGATGGATCAGGTCTGAGAAGAGAGAGAAATAGAGAAGAAAAATTGGATTTTGAAGTTGATTCCAAACGTTGACATTGGGACTGGAAATCCCAAGGTTGCTGATTTGATCCCAGCTTGGGGACCAAATGTAAGACTCCAAACAGTGATAAGCCGCAGGCAGTTCTGTGGAGGGGAAAGGTTCTGTTTAGGCTGCCCTCCTAAGAGTTACAATAATATTTAAATGTAAGCAGAATCAAGTTCCAGGAACTTGCAAATAAGGAATCAATATAAGAGATGAGTTTGGGAATAGTTAATAGCAAAGGACACAACACCCTCCGAGGCAAGATGGTGGAGGGAAAGTCTTGAAAAAAATAATTAAAAGTTCTGTTCAGAGCTTAATGTAAAAAGGCAGTTGCAAGTAACAAAGCCCACAAGTTAGTAACTCTGGTTTTCAGCAAAATATTAGGAAAGATCAACTCAATCCAAACCAACCTCCAGGCTCTCAATAAAACTGCCCAACTCTCCCCAATCAAGCGCTTGAAGGGTACCATAGAACTTTGGGTGGCTGAAAAAAAGCAATTTGTTTTTGAAGCTCTAGAAGCAAAGCAATAACAGATTTAAACAAGAATAACCCAAAACTTCTCAAGGCACTCAAGAGTAGCGTGGCAGAATTCAACTTTAAAGGATAAAGGAAGGTATAAAAATCCAGGTTTTAAGCTTAATAAGACCTCTTCAATCAATTGTGATTGGCTCCAGAAAGATGATCAGGAAGGATCAAGAGCAGTATGTTCAGAAAAAGGGATCAGGAGTGGTATAACAAACTCAAGAATTACAGAAGATGGAATTCTCTTCAACCAGCAGGGCTATGGTTGGTGATAAGGATCAAGGTTAATAAGATTTGATTTTATTTCTGGAGAAATTTTAACCATCTGAGCTGGGAAATCAAAGAGAATCAAAGAGAAGCATATCAGATGGAGACTTCAAAGGAAAATAAATAAATAGGAAGATACAAGTGTAGAATTCTACAGCTTAGATCAATGAGCATTGTTTAATGAGACAGCTTTGAGTTGAGGGAGATCAATAGACTGAGAGACAACGGAAGAGAAAAAAGGGATAGGATTTCAGTATAGATGAAGATGGACTATTCATAGTATGGAGTCCGACTGGGTTCAATGAGGCTTTGTTGGAGAAGTTGATATCTTACCGGTCAGAGATTGGCGTATTTGGGTTGAGAGATTATTTGATGGAGGAAAGTTGATTTTTGAGGAGATTGGAAAAGGAAATAGAAATAGAAGTGATAAGGAAGAAAGAAAGAAGAAAATAGACAGAAGAAAAGGAAGATAGAAAAATAGGTTGGTGAAGATCCAGAGATTGGTAAGAAAGGATGAGACCAAGTGTGAATGAGAAGAACACGTCGGGGTCCCCATCATAGACTCAGTGCGCACCCGCGCACAGAGGCGCGGTCAGAAATGAGAGCGGAAAAGTATTCAACTGCGCATAGGCGCGGTAAGAGATGAGAGTGGAAGAATACTCAACACGCCTTGTGACTGGTATGATGAGATTTGGCTTAGTACTGATTGGATTGATTAGGAAATATTGTTTGTTGAAGAAGTTGAAGGGCTCCAACAGAGGAGGCTTTAGTTAAAGGATTGGCTATCATTTCTTTGGTGGGGACAAGATGGAGGTCAAACTTGGCAAGAGAAAAGTCTTCATGTAGACCTTTAGTTTTAATGTTGATGTGTCTTAACTTGGAGTGTGACCCGAATTTTTTTATTTTATTGTCTAATCCTTTATTATATACATATATTGTTGGTTTGTTAGAAGAAGAGCCATGGATTTCTTTCACAAGGTGGGTGATCCACTTCAATTCATGGTAGAAATTGAGTAAGGCGTTGAGTTCAGATTTGGTAGAGGAGTATGTTAAATTCCGCTGTCTTGAGGAATTCCAGAGGACTGGACTACTGTAGTGTAGTACCATATACCCAGTTTGAGACTTGCAAGAAGTGGGGTTGTTGCCCCACGTAGCATCACTATAGCCCAAGATACTGTCTTTGGCTGAGTCGTATTTCAGGGTCAACTTGAAGTCCCTAGTGGTCTTGAGGTATTTCCATACCTTGCATACTTCTTTCCAGTGAGTGAGTCCCAGTTTTGCATTGAATCTTGCTAGAATGGAAACGGCAAAGGAAATATCCAGACGAGTGTATCAAGAAAGATGATTCATAAGCCCAATTGTAGATCGATAGTTGATATTTAGTTGACAAAACTGAGCATGGTCTTTATTGGAAGCTGGTTTGAGATGGAAGTTTTGAGTCAGAGGCATATTAATGTTTTTGCATTTTGTGAGACCCAATTCTTCCAGGCCCCTTTTGATATGTTTTGGTTGTCTTAGAAATATGCTGTCTCCGTCAAATTGCATTAGCATTCCAAGGATTGTATTTGGCAAGTTAAAGGAAGAATTTGAGAATCTTTTTAGGAAATTGACTGCAAAAAAGTCAGATTTTCCTACTAGGATCAGATTGTCAAAATGGAAGTAAAGGACTTTGCCTGACTTAGAATTGAGATAAAAACATGGATTGCTGGTGGATTCACGGAATCCTTGAAATTTGATCCACACGGTAAGTGTCTCATACCAATTCTTGGGTGATTGACATTAACCGTAGAGTGATTTCTTCAATTTGAGATAGGGAGACTTTTGATTTGATCCTTCAGGAGTTTTGATTATCAAAGTTTCATTCAAGGGAGCATGGAGGAAAGCCCCTTTAACATTGAACTGAGTGAATGTCATTTTATTCTTCAAGCTGTAGATCAGAGCAAGACAAAGGGATCCAAGTTTCGCCGTTGGAGCCCAAGTCTCTTCAAAATCTACACCTTGAACCTGGTTGAATCCTTGCATGCATAAATGTGCTTTATATTTCACGGGTTCTCCGTGGCAATTCTATTTCACTTTGAATGCCCATGTTGTGTTTAGTATATTGTTGGGTTTTCCGTAATATTCTTCCCAAATCTCTTGAGTTTCAATTGAGTTGAGTTCTTCCTCTGAAGCTGCTGTCCACCTATTCCAATTGGAACATTTTTGGGTGGCCTTATAAGAGGGAGGTTCATAATAATGGTGAAAGCCCTATCTTTGGTGTTTCTGAAGTTCATGTATGGGAAGTAGATTGGTTCGTTGCCGAGGTGGTTCTGGTTCAGAATGGGAAGGAGGAGGCAGAGATTGAGGTGTAGAGGGAAGAATATCTTCTCAATCAGAGTCAGAATCAGAGTATTCAAAGCAGGTTCCCTAATCAAGTATTGTTTTTAATTAGTGGAGAAATTGGTTTTGTAGGAATTCCAATCAGGTTGAGAGAAGATATCCTGGCCTGGAGATTTGAAGAAAGGGAATTCATTGAGTTTATTCTTGAGGAATTTAAACTTTTTAGTTTCTATGATGGTTCCAAGCATATTTATAATTAAGTAAGAGTGAAAGATGGGGTTGAATCCGACTAGGACTCTTTTGAGACCTTTTTCATTGAATTTTCTTCCTTTTTGAAGAAAATTTTCAAGGTAGATCACAGAAGAACCTACGTGTTGTAAGTAATTGGCTGGGAGGGTCTTACCAAACATGAGTTCCTATTGAAAAAATTGGTTACCTTCTTGAGGTATCTGGTTTAACATAAAGCAACAACTATGTGTTACTACATGCCATTAATTCATGGCTAGGAGAAGGTGGACTGGGCGGATTTGATGATTGTCCTATTAGCTCTTTCAACTTTTCTGTTATGTTGAGGATGGTAGGGTTTGGAAGTGCAAAGTTTAATGAATTTCTTTTTGGCAAAGTCTTTTAGGGTAGAATTGGTGAATTTGGTTCCTTTATCTGAGAATATTTCGGAAGGATAGTAGTTTAAAAGTTTATATTCAGTCTCTAGAATGTTGATAATTGTTTTGGGAGTCTGGTCTTTAGAAGTTAGAGGAAAAAATGTGAGATAGCCAGTATAATTGTTGACCAGAGTGAGTAGGTATTCATGGCCAGCCTTTGATTGGGGAGTAATTGGTCCAACCAAGTCAAGATGGATTTGTTCTAAGGGTTTACCAGCGGGAGTAGAAACATTGGAAAATGGAGATTTGGTGATTTTGCTCTTGACGCAGCTGTCACATTGAAAAGTCTGGAGCTTGTCATGGGAGAAGCAATCCTTTTGGAGAGGTTTGATTGTGGAGATAGATGCGTGGCCGTACATTTTGTGTAATTCTGATAGAGTATAGGAAGAGTTAGTGGATTGCTTGGTGACATTCAAAGAATTTCTCTGGCCAGCTGATCAAGGTTTTTCAATGAAAAACAAGTTGTCTCTTATCAAGCCCTTCAGCAAGATTTGATCTCCTTGAGTCACCTTGAATTTATCGCGGGTTTGAGTGAGGTTACAACCTTTCTTTGCAAGAAGTCCAGGACTGATCAGATTGAAAACTATGTCTGGTACATAAGCACAATCTTCAAGCGTGATCACCAAATTGTTCCATTCTAGTTTGACTGTTCCAATTCCTTGTATTTTGAGATTGGCTTCCAGTTTTCCCATCTTGATCTCTTTGGAATTGTTTTGAAGTTCTATGGATGAGAAAAATTTTAGATTGTTAAAGATGTGGACGTTAGCTCCGGAGTCCAAGAGTAAATTAGGATTGTTATCCACATTGATCCAGAGAGTCAGTAAGGCTTGATAGTTGATTTTTGGATTCTTCTTAATCTTATTTTTCCAATTGTTTTGTTGTTTGATCCACAATTCAGAGGCAATTTCAGGGTGGAGATGAAAGCACAAAGACTCAGCATGAGGTGCGTTGGGATTGTGATATCCTTTGCAGCATCTCATCTTGGTCTTCTTCTTTTCATTATAGTTCCTCGTCTTGGTTGAAACTAGTGAGACATCCGTGGATGGTTTATTCAGGTTGGATTGTGCCTTTCTCTCATTGTGGTATTGGGTAAGATGGTTGAAAACCACGTCCATTGTCAAGTTCTTTTCTACTTGCATAATTTGTTGCTTGAGATTTTTGAGTTTTGGAGGGAATTTGAATAGTAGTAGGTACGCCAAGATATCATTAGGCAGTTCAATCCCAACATCCTTCATCCTCTTGATGGCTTTTCTCATTTTGGTGATGAAACTCTTGATGGCATTTTTGCAGAAGATGGAATGGAGGAATTGATTGAATAATCTTGCTTGATTTTGTGTCTCTGAGGAGGAAAACCTTCTTGTAATTTTGGCTCATAAAAGCTTAGAAGAAGAGATGTTTGTGGAATTAACAACATTTTCATGCGTGGTGCTGTCAAGCTTGGATAGTAATATTGCCCTGATTTCTCTATCTTGTTTTGATGACAGGGGGCCTGAATTTTGAGTGATAGCGTCCTTAATATCCTTGAGGTTGAACAGCATACGCATCTTGTATTGCCAGATAGAGTAGTTCTCTTCATTCAAAGTGGGTATAGCATTGACAGATGCGTTCAGGTCAACTTGATGAAAGTAATGGTTTTCTCCAGCTGGTTTGTTCAGGGCTTGATCAATTAGATTTGTAGGTAGATCCTTTGGCTTTTAACCGTAATAAGATTTGATTTTATTTCTGGAGAATTTATAACCAGCTAAGGCTGGGAAATCAAAGAAAATCAAAGAGATGCGTATCAGGAGTAGACTTCAAAGGAAAATAAATAAATAGGAAGATAGAAGTGTAGAATCCTACAGCGTAGGTCAATGAGCATTTTTTAATGAGACAGCTTTCAGTTGAGGGAGATCAATGGACTGAGAGACAATGGAGGAGAAAAAAGGGATAGGATTTGAGTATAGATGAAGATGGACTATTTGTAGTATGGAGTCCGACTGGGTTCAATGAGGCTTTGTTGGAGAAGTCAATATCTTACCGGTCAGAGATTGGCGTATTTGGGTTGATAGATTATTTGATGGAGGAACGTTGATTTTTGAGGAGATTGGAAAAGGAAATAGAAATCAAAGTGAATAAGGAAGACAGAAAGAAGAAATTAGACAGAAGAAAAGGAAGATAGAAAAATAGGTTGGTGAAGATCAAGAGATTGGTAAGAAGGGATGAGACCAAGTGTGAATAAGAAGAATACGTTGGGGTTCCCATGATAGACTCAGTGCGCACCCACGCACAGATGCGGGGTCAGAAACCAGAGTGGAAAAGTACTCAAGCGCGCATAGGCGTGATAAGAGATGAGAGTGGAAGAATACTCAACAAAGGTCACAGATGGATGGATCAAGGTTTGAGTATGGAGACTCAAAGGATCAAGGGGCAATCAACAGATATACCCAGGATGAAGGTTTCAGATGAAGGGGAAGAGGCCCTTTGGAATTATCACATTATTTATTACTATGTGGGATGGATCAGATGATCTCCTGCAAAAAGGCAGGGGAGATCCCCTCCTTTTATAGACCAGAGGCCTGTAGACTATTTACAATAGTTTTTTCAAATGAGAGCAGAATTTTTTTTTTGCAGATGAGCGCAAGCAGTAGAGTAGCAAGTGAGAGGCCGGCGGACATGCTGAAGGGCCCAGGCAACCACTAAGAACCACGCGGGCAACAGACAAGCTGGGAGACCAGTGAGCTAGGAGGTGGATTGAGGAGGTGTATTTGATGGCGGGTTCATTGGAGGATCATTGGAGGATTGTTGTTCCTGCGTGCAATGGAGATGGTCTCGCGCGACCGTCAAAAATTGGTGCAAAGGTTTGGACAGTTTCAAGCAAAAATGTTGGTTTGCGGCCGTCAGAGATGGATTGGAGAAGCCAATTTTTCTGAATCTTTGGGAAAATTGGTTGAAGCTGAGTTAAAAGGCACGTTGGATGAAGGCTGTTGCAAGAAAAAACTGCGTCATTGGTGTCAACCTTGCGGTTATGTTGGTGCAAGTTTGCCAACGGCAAGGATGATATTGGTCATAAGAGTGATTTTTCCCATGACTGATTGGGCACAGGTGATCAGATGGGTGATGGGGGCTGGCCATGGGTTCTCCAACAACCGCAAGCAATGCTTGCAGTCATTGGTCAATGGCGGCAAGGTTGGAAGGGTTTCTGGACGGATTATTGATTGAGATCTGATGACCAATTGAGATTCAAGAGGTCCTTGGAGGGGGATGATTGGATGGAGGTTATGGGTTGAGGAGGCAATGGCCTCCCACGCGTGCTTTGCCAAAAAAATATGGGTAAAGGGCGTCCAAGAGGGGGATTTGAAAAGGTGAGGGAAAGGGTTGGATGGCCGGAAGAGGCCTGCCTAGACCACTAGGACAGCAAAGAGCTGATAGAATGGGAAATAAATAGGTAACCATAGAAACACAGGAAATTTATTTTTTAAGTTGTATTGATGGATAAGGGAATGTATAAAAAAGTGAAAAGTTTCCATTTTCCATCAGGTGTCCCAGATTGGTCTCCACAACAATCACCTGACTGCAAAAATTGGATGATGGGGATCAAGAAAGAACTTGATTGAATTGAAATAATTAAGGTGTGGACCCAATTTCACTCTCTTACCAAAGGAAAGAGAGCTCTCTCAACCGTCTGGGTCTTTTGTTTAAAAACCAAACCCAATGGAGACGGCCTTGTACTTAAGGCAAGACTCTGCATGCAAGGATTCTGTCAAAAAGAATTCCTAGACTATGGTGAGACCTACACACCAACTGGTCAAATAACCACCCTTTGAACGCTATTAGTATACTTTTACCATCAAAACCTACCCATCACTCAAATGGATATAAAGTCTGCCTTTCTACATGCTGAACTAGACAAAGATATCTACATCAAATCACCCCCCCCCCTATGAAACACCATTTCCCTACCTCAAATTTAACGGAGCTTTATACGGACTGAAGCAATCCTCAAAAACCTGGTTTGACACCCTTAAACAATGGATTGTGAGCCAAGGATTCAGCTTCTCCTCAGCCAATCCATGTCTCTTTTTCAATCAAACTGCCCAAATCTTCATCTTTTGCTATGTGGACAACTTTGTGGTCATTGGCAATTCAGTTAACTTTTTCCAAGAACTTAAGTCCTGCTTTTCAATCTTGCATGAAGGGCCTTTATCAAAGATCCTGGGAAATTCCATTGTCCATTCATTGTCTGGACCCTGTCTCCATCAACCTGCTCACATAGAAACCGCCTTGTTAGAACTAGGACTCACTGATTCAAAGCCCATCAACACTCCTCTCACATCCAACCTCATCCTCAAGCCCGCTACTGATAAAGATGCTGCCAACTTCTCAAATCTAAAAATCAATTACCGCTTTTCCTCCAGCTACCTTCATATCATTGCAACCAGAACCCAACCATACCTCTCCTACGCTTTTTCCTCCCTATCACAATTTAACGCCAAGCCCGGCCTGAGCCACTGGACGGAAGCAAAGCACGCCTGGCAATACGTCAAAACAACGCAAAACCTGGGACTCCACCTCAGGAATGATTCCTTTAAATACAACCTTGAAGCCTGGAGAAATTCAGATGGAGGAAATGACCCAATCTCACAAAGGAGTCACAGCAGGTTTATTATTTTACTCTATGGCTGTGCCGTCTCCTGGAACAGTAAGGTTCAACCAGGAGTTTTTCTTTTGTCAACCAAAGGCAAACTCAAGTCTCTAGTCCTGGCAATGCAAGAAAAGATATGGCTCCTGAATCTTCTGAAAGATCTTAATCCCTCAATCTCAATTACACACTGCTCTTTCATTGACAACAAGGCCCTGAACAACCTGGTCAACTTTGAATCTCACCACAGTGCACTTAAACATGTCAACATTCAACTCAAATGGCTTTGAGAGAAAAATTTGTCAAAAGTACTTGTCAAGGATCTCATGAATTCCAAAGCAATGCTGGATGATTCCCTCACAAAACCTTCCATCAAGCCCTCCGTCACCAAACTGACATCCTCTATCCTGAAATCTCTCACCTCAACACGGCGGCCTGCTGGAAGGAAATCACTCAACCAACCTGTCCTCTGCGCAACTGGCCAGCATTACACAACTTTCACAACTTATTTCACAATTCCTCCAATTCCAGGATCTCACTCTTAGCCTCATTTGTTCCTCCATCCTCACCCCATTCTGGTCACCCCATTTCATCATCAACCCTTCTCCGCTTCCTCCATCTCATTCTAGCATCAACTCTTCTCCATTCCCTCTATTCCTCATCAACTATTCTATTCCTTCTATTCCCTTCCATCATCAGGTTTGACCTCTGCTTACGCTTAAAACTCACATTGATGGTCCTCAACTTTCTCTGCGCTCCTCAACCATAACGCTCAACCTACCAACTTGACCAACAATCAACCTACAACTCACAATCAGCCTACAATTTCCTTCCTTGTTTGTTCAACTGCAAGGTTTCCCTAGTTTCAAATATTCCACAAACTCAACTACTCACTTACCTTTACGCTTCCAGACTGATTTCCATCTTCTGCCTTCTATTCCTTCTGTCATTTGTTGTCCATATTCTCACCCTCTGTCCTTTGAGCCTCAGAATGAGAAAACCACTCATTTTTTCTTCATTCATTTCATTCTCCTGTCTTTATCATTGTGTTGAAACTCTCCTCTCAGTCTGTTGGTTCAGGTAATTCAAAAAATTAAACTCTTCAGAAAAATCCAAAGTTGTTTGGTGCCTTGGGGTGATCATTACCAATTGCCAATCTACCTCAGGGTTTCAGAAATGGAGGAATTCTGTACCTAGAATAATATCTTTTTTTGGGGAATTATCAACAACCAGGAAATCCAATTCTAAGTTGGGAAAGGTAGGTAAGGGGAAGTTGAAGGACACCTAATGAGTGATTTCCTGAGATGGAGAGTTGGAAGGAATAAATTTTAATAAAAAAAAGGAGTGGCTAGAGGTTCAGGAGACAAGGAAAATTTAGAAACCATATATTCTTTGGAAATGACAGATTGAGTTGCTTCTGAGTCAACAAGTACACTGTAGGCCTGATTATGGAGAAAAAAATGAAATGAAAGTCTTTATTAGGGGACTCAGATGCTTCCCCTTCCAAATTATTTACTCAAGTATTGGAGGGGTGATTTTTATGAGGTACCAAATTCACATCACCTAGTTGTTTCCCTGTTTGGGCTTGGAAGGAGTAGGCTTTCAAACAGGCTTGAAATTGGGAAATTTTCTGCAGAGCCTGAATTTTTGAGTACCTCCACAATAGTTGCACAAAATTTCACACTTCAAGCTTAAGGGTTATTGTCTTCCTACTTTGAAATACTCTTTTTTCTTCAAGTACCATCTACCTCAGTCCATAAGCATGAAAAATTAGAAGCACAACATCAATGGTGCCTTCTGCTAATCAACTCTGGATCACATAAAAACCGTCCATTCTTGGCAACTGACTCAGCATCCACTTTCAAACCTTGCAGTCAACTCTGACTTGGTTGATCATCCATTGGGGTTCCCCCATTTTGACCCTAGGTATCTATAACCCTTGAGTTCCCATTTCCAGTCACATGCTATTGCTAGTTTGCACTCATGCTAGTCAAGCCATCTCAACTGTATAGTTTGCAAATGGACTAGTCACCTACCCTGAATAACCTACACCTTCATATTCCCATTGCTTCTGACATCATTCACTCATGTCTCAACCATTACATTCCAATACATTTGTCCCCTATTGTCTTGCACATACGCTAAGACCTCAGAAACAATTCATACTGTCATTTCATTTTGTAATCTGTCCATGTCATTCATTTTCTCACTGATCGGAACTGTAGTTGACCATCCATCAGGATGTATCTAGTCATCTCCGATTACCTTATAAAGGCTACTCCTTTTTCCTGAGTATTGTCTCCTCAGTTAGTTAATTTCATACATTCTTGCGTTTTCTAAATCCAGTCATCACATTGGGCTTGGGTTTGGTTTCCTTCCATTGGAATATTCATCCTTCTTGCTGTGTTTTGAGTTACTCCACCATAAGTCTGCACTTTAAAGTTAGCCCTTGCTACCTTGCACTTGCCCTTGCACTCAGCTTTCCTTTTGCACTCACAATCATCTAAGATTGTGCTATTGTACATGGAGTGGTAGTGTGACAGTAAATTGACTAACTCAACTCATCTATTGTAGCTTGCCAAACTACAATAGATTTCTTTTTACAATGTCACATACTTGCCCAACCAGGAATTCTTCTCTCACCCCTTACAATAATGATATCCATCAGGTAGGGAGATCAAGCGTTTCTTGGGCCAGAGAAACTTTAGATCCTGTCCCTTCTTCTAAATCTCCTTTTGTTTAACCTCTTGATGATCCCTTGCTCCCTTTCAGGAGGAAGTGGACCCTCTCAAAGATATTGAAGACTCCTCCAATGAAACCTCAACTTGTGGTAGATTGAAGGCTTGCACCAATGCTCCAAAACCCGGTGCCTCAACCTTACTCACAACTCTGATCCAGGCACTCAATCAAACTTCCTTGCAATCTGGTCCAAGTGGTCCTAGTTTTTGCACCCCAGGCATCAAGCAGCCTGATAAATTTATTGGGGAACACCCTCATAAGCTTAGATCCTACCTACAGTCCTACAAAATCATTTTCTCAAACAATCCTCATAATTTCCCTACTGATAGACTTAGAGTTATGTATGCATCTTCCTTCCTTGGTGGAAGAGCCTTGCAGTTGTTCAAACCTTAACTCAAAATATTAGATAATAATAGCCCCACTTGTATTCTCAAAAATTGGGGCAAGTTCAAGCACAGCTGTTCACCCTGTTTGGCAACCCTAATGAAGTTCAAAACGCAAATGAAAACTCAATAATCTAGTCATGAAGGAAAATAGTAGAGCTCCTGTTTATATTTCCAATTTTCAAACTCTGCAGTCTTGCATCCAGTGGAACAAGGCAGCCCTTCTATTTCATTTTAGAAATTTTTACCTGCACGCCTAATTAAACAACTCGCTGTTGGGGGACATAAGACAACCTCCCTTCAACAGTTAATCGACCAGGTGATTGAGCTTGATAATGGTTATCACAACAAGAACCACTCTCAACAAAACAACCATGGACCATCAAATTTGACTCCAAAGACAGAAGAATCCTTGAAACAATCTTTGAAGAACCCAAAGCAATCCAGACCTAATCCAACCTTGCACTCCAACCCAAAAGGAAAATCTGTTGCCAAAACTCCAAATTTCCTGGATAAAGGAAATGGGATTCTCCGTAATGAGGAACGGTTAAGGAGGGAAAAGAATGGGTTATGTATGTATTTTGGAGCTAAACATGATGTTGATAGTTGTGCAAAGCAGCTAGGGCATGAAGCGGCTAAACAGTCAAAAAATTAGCTTGTAGTTTTTCTGACACTTGAAAGGAAGGCTACACATTATCTAAATTACAGCAAGTCAATCTTTGCACTTGCAAGACACCAGGTGCTCAAAGTTCAAGATTTTTCATTTTCCATTCCAACAAATCTCCTTATTGAGTTTTACTCAATTCTGGCGCTAATGTTTATTTTATAAGTGAATCTTTTGCAACTCACAAAAACCTTATGCCTTCCAAGATAGACAGGTTTACTATCTTTTTGGTAAGTAGTGCAACTGAGCCGTCTCATTGGGTTTCCCAAAAGGCAAAATGGACCTTTGCATTTTCCAATTTCCCCAGCTTCAAATGGGATTTATTTGTCTTGGATATTCCCAGAATAGATGATACCATTCTAGGCCATGATTCCCTAGTCCACAGGAATCCAGATGTGAGTTGGCAAGAAGTGTTAAAATCATACTCTTATTCTTACTCACTCTGTATGATTATTACTAAAATTGATGGTTATAAATTTCAACCAGCAAGACTAAACAGAATAATCAATCAATGAGAATCAATAATCAAATGAGATAATAGAACAATTGAATAGAAATACCAACACAAGGATGATGATGACTGGACTAAATCACTATGAAGTTGAGAGGAGACTAGGAGAGAACATGATGAGGCTAAACAGTGAGAGAATGTTCAGAGATTGATTTGTATTCCAACGATCTTGAATGTGGATTGGTCTCACCAGTTAGAGAGGCAGAGTTTTGATGATTGACGAATGATTTGTTTGAACACGGAGGTCTATGGTCTTGAGTCTCAGCTTGAGGTTGAATGATTTGAGAAGAGAGTCTTGGCTTGAGTTTGAATGATTTGAGAAGAGACAGGGGTTTTTAGATCGTATGTATATATATAAGAGATACCAAAGGAGAATTTGAAAAGAAATAGAAAACAAAATGAAATTGAAAATGATCAAAGAACCTCCGAAGAGGAGACCCTGAGGATTCTCTTCCAACACTCATCTAACAGTGCGGCTACTGATGTGCATGTCACAACCGTGACCTCCTTTTGGAGTGTTCACAGAGGGATGTGTACGCGCGGGATTCTTGAGAACTGTGAGAGGATGAAACCTATCAAAAGTCTCCTCTGTGATTCACCACAATGATTTCTTGTCTCATCTTAGGTATGATTTGATGATCATCACGTCAACTTTGTTCTTTCATTGCTCAACCAAATGCATCTCATAGATGTGTGTTCTTGTTGTTCTCTTTCTACCACTTGTTTATTTGTTTATTTCTGCTTATTTCCTGTTCCATCTCCTACTTGTTGTACCTTCCATCTACACCACACAACTCACCTCATTTTCAAATACCTTGGTGCAAATAATTCAATCCGCCACTCATGCAAATACTTGATTCTTAAATCAACCACCCAATCCAGGGAGGAGCTTCAACTCAAACTGATGAATTAACTCAACCAATCTCACCAATTCTCATCTTCAACAACAACAACATTGCTCCCCTCAAACAATACCTCAACTACAATCAAGAAATCTTGCAATCACAACTCAAGTGCACATTGGATTAATCTACAATCTATAGCAGCCAGCGGGTTACCTGTAAGATTTGACTCTCCAACTCCTCAATCAAAGAATACTTATCTAATTCCCATACAGATCATTCAAGGTTAAAAGCCTTCCCGTTTGTATGGATCAACCAGGGCTGTCAACAATGCCAGGACCAGGGGGGAACTCCTCCATGAACTACCAATCTCTTGCCATCAAGTTGTTAATTGAGTCTATTCCACTACTCACAGCGGACAACTACAGCATGTGGAGGAAGAAGTTTGAAAAATTATTTAAATTGCAAGGAATTTAAGACACAATGGATGATCCTGACGTGTCAATGCGTCTTGATGCAGAAATCAACCCCGAGTTTGTAGCACACATAATGGCAAAACTAGATTCTAATACCTATGACAATGTGATTGACAACTGCAATGAAGACAATGCAAAGCTGATTTGCATCTCGACTCAGAACCATTTTGCTTCTTCTCAGTCAGCAAATTGAGCAAGGGTATTCAATGGATTATCAAATCTTACCATGGACTCAAGTATTGACAATTTTG
Organism: Puccinia polysora; assembly: GCA_025617555.3. Lineage (NCBI taxonomy): Eukaryota > Fungi > Basidiomycota > Pucciniomycetes > Pucciniales > Pucciniaceae > Puccinia > Puccinia polysora. The sequence goes on along the minus strand of CM062627.1, from coordinate 13,035,420 downwards.
TTACCTTGATAAAAATTTACCTTAAGAAAATTTCCAAAGTAGGTATAGAACTTCCCTCAGACATTATTGCCTATCTCTTCTTTTTCAAATTCATGTCCTCCATGCAAAACATTAAATTGCAAATAATGTATACAACAAACAAAATGAAGATTTATATTGTGTTAAACCGTCTTTTTCAACATAAAAATGAGGTGATAGCTCAAGAAGATTGTGATGAACCTGTCAACATAGCCTTAAATTGTGGTCTGAGATGCGAAAACGCCAAGCACAATCCTGCTGTTACTTCTCACTTGGCCAGCTCCTGTTGGTTTGAGTTCACTGAACTCAAACCTACCAACAGTCACAATTGTGGCAAGAAGACCAAATCAAAGCCATCAAACAAGGCACATTTTTACTCCTTCTTCTGTGGAGTAAGCACCAGTCCAAGTAGCACCCCTGATAATCTTTAAAGTAGATTCATCTGGGATTTGGAATGCTTGGTCCATATGATTATTGACAAGGATTACTTCAACTATCTTCATCCTAGTAATGCCTTGGAAAAGATCCTCACGGGGAAGAAAGATGCAGTCATCACCATCAAAGGGACCAGTGAAGCAGCAATTGCTACCAAAAACTTGTTCTTACCACTATCAAATGCTGTTTGGGTTCCCAACTCAACCATGAATCTGATCTCCCTGGGTGCGCTTATTACAAAAGGCACTTCCCTCACCTTTAACTCAAGAAGTAATCCCAGCACCTTTGAATTTGGCAAAGATGGAAGAATTCTCCTATTCCAAAAGATTTCCAACAATCTTTTTATCATTGATACGTTGTCTGAGGCAAGAGCGTCCTATTACCTGCAGGACAATCTCATACGGGTTCATCAATCAATTGGACACGCTAGCCTTGGTAGGATGGAAAATTTTCTCAAATGCTCCATCCCGTCAGTCAATAAAGATCCATTCAAATGTCTTGGTTGCAACAAGTCAAAAATCAGCAAATAACCATTCAATGGTAAACAAGATATTGCTTCTAAAAGCTTTGAGAAGATTCATCTAGATCTTATGGGTCTGATAAACCCCACATTGAAGGAAGGATATAAGTATATACTTAATCTTATTGACTCATATTCCAGCTATTTAGAAAGTTTTCCCTCAAAATCAAAAAGAAACACAGCTGATGTGATTATCTTTATTATAGAGAATCAGAATCAAAAAACTGGTCGGTATCCAAGAGAGGTGTGCTTGGACAGGGGGGAGAATTTTTTAAATCCAAGGTTCAAACATATTACCAAAATCACCACATCAACCAACTGATCAGTGAACCATACCATTCACAACATAATGGTAGATTCAAACAAGCAAATTGGGCAGCTATTGAGCCAGCAAGAGCCACTATTTCCAATGCATGATTACCAAAGTCTTACTGGAATGAGGTAGTGAAAGGCTGCTGCTTGATTCTTAATCAAATTCCAAAAGAAAAAGATGAAGAATCACCGTGGACTAAAATGCACAACAAAAGTCTGCCTAAGGACTACATCAAACCAATTGGATCTTCCCTTACCTATAATTTGAATAGCACTGACATCCACTCTAAATTAGACAAAAGAGGAGAATCTGGAGTTTTAGTAGGTTTCAATCCTCAGTTTCTGTCATATAAAGTTATGAATTTTTCTGGCAAGACCATAGACACTAAACATGTCATATTCATCAATCAGAAGCCTCTTCAAATCTTGGTTGAGGATGATAATATCCAAGTCTCCAAGGAACACATCAATACCTCCAACAGCCCGCCATCAATTCAACAAGTTGTAGAAATCAATTACAAACCAATTAGTTATAGCTTGGTTTCTGAAAGCAAGACAAGCTCAGTCAATGAATCTTAAATTGAACAAGACCTTTGATCAACCTTAAGATGCAGATAGAAAATTTCAAAAACTTATTGATATGGCTTTATGGCAGATAAACTGCCTACAAATCTCATCAAAGCCATGCAAATTCCCCATTGGAAGGAGTCAGCTGAGAAAGAATTTGCTACCATTGAAGATCAAGAAGTGTGGGAAGAAGCCAATGATGATCAAGTCACTAACCCTCTCAACACTGTTCCTGTCTTCAAAATCAAGCACAATTCTCATGGTGAGCCTGAGACTTTCAAGACTTGCCTTTGCATTCAAGGTTTCAGCCAAAGATATGGCCTAGATTATCTTGAAACCTATTCTCCAACCGTTAAATTGGCCTCATTACAAGAAGTCCTTAACTACGCAGCTGACAAGAATCTTGAGCTTCTAAAACTCGACGTCAAGGGTGCATTTTTTCATTTGGAAGTTGATGAAAAAGTTTTAATCCAAACTCCTTATGGATGCAATTGCAACTCAAAATATTGTTGACTCAAATAATCTCTATACGGACTGAAGCAGGTGCTGAGAAATTGGTATTTCATGCTGAGCAACTGGATCAAGTAGCAAGGATTCTCCAAGTCTAATTGTGAACCATGTTTGTACATTTGACATGATGGTTGCTTGATAGTTTTCTTTCATGTGGATGACTTGGTCATAGCTGGAAATGTCAATCATTTTAAGCACGCATTTATTTCCAAATTCAAGAATTCTTCAACTCACAAACAAAATAAGCTAATCGGAATGAAGATTAATTGTGATGACGGCCTCGTCCATCTATTGTTTCCTTTACATATTGAAAAAGGGTTATCTAAACTCAATATGATCAACTGGTGTCAAGTTTTCACTCCCCTTACGCCAGGTCTACATCTTACACTGGAAAGTGAATATGATCATCAACAATTTGTCAAGCTTCAAACCAACTATAGGTTGCCCATTTTTTTGGCTAAATTATATAGCAGGTCTGGCTTGCCCCAATATCAGCTTTGCTGTTTTGAGCTTAGCTAGATATTTCAAGTTTCCAAATTCAAAAATTCTTCAGCTCACAAACAAAATAAGCTAATCAGAATGAAGATTACTCGTGATGACGGCCTCGTCCCTATATTGTTGCCTTTAAATATTGAAAAAGGGTTATCTGAACTCAGTATGATCAACTTTTGTCCAGTTTTCACTCCCATTACGCCAGGTCTACATCTTACACTGGAAAGTGAATATGATCATCAACAATTTGTCAAGCTTCAAACCAACTATAGGTTGCCCATTTTTTGGCTAAATTTTATAGCAGGTCTGGCTTGCCCCAATATCAGCTTTTCTGTTTTGAGCTTAGCTAGATATTGCAAGCGCCCAGTCATGAGTCACTGGAACAAGGTGCAACATGTTTGGAAGTATTTGTCAAATACTAAGGGCCTCACTCTCACACTTGTTTGACAATCAATATCAGACAAGCTCATCTGCTTCAGTGACGCTTTCTGGGGCAATGACCCAACCTCAAGAATTTCTCAAACTGGATTCATATGCTCTTTCAAAGGCAGCCTTCTTTATTTGATGAGTAAAAGGCAGCAAAGTATTACTCATTCATCCACGGAGTCAGAGTGTGTTGCTCTGTCCAGCTGCCATCTTGAGGTTTGTTGGCTACAGCAACTGATTTAAGACGTGTATTGCACCAAGTTCAAATTTCCCCTCCATCTTATTGATAACAAGGGACTTGATGAAAAATTTAAAAAATTTGGCTCCATTTCTAAAGCTAAACATATAGATCTCAAAACAAAAAGCTTGAGAGATGATTTTGAAAAAGGGCTGATTGAACTTAAACTGATACCGTCTCACTCGATGACCGCCAATGCCCTGACCAAAGCCGCAAACAAGACCTCAACTGTCCATCTTGTAAATGCCTTCAGTTCTCTGTTTCATTGATTGATGAGTTGAGGGGGGCTGTTAAAATCTTACTCTAATTCTTACTCACTCTGTATGATCTCTTGTCTCATCTTAGGTATGATTTGATGATCATCAAGTCAACTTTGTTCTTTCATTGTTCAACCAAATGCATCTCATAGATGTGTGTTCTTGTTGTTCTCTTTCTACCACTTGTTTATTTGTTTATTTCTGCTTATTTCCTGTTCCATCTCCTACTTGTTGTATCTTCCATCTACACCACACGACTCACCTCATTTTCAAATACCTTGGTGCAAATACTTCAATCCGCCACTCATGCAAATACTTGATTCTTAAATCAACCACCCAATCCAAGGAGGAGCGTCAACTTGACCTGATGAATTAACTAAACCAATCTTGCCAATCCTCATCTTCAACAAAAACAACATTGCTCCCCTCAAATAACACCTCAACTACAATCAAGAAATCTTGCAATCACAACTCAAGTCCACATCAGATTGATCTACAATTTACAGAAGCCAGCAGGTTCCCTGTAAGATTTGACTCTCCAAATCCTCAATCAACAAATACTTATCTAACTCCCATACAGATCATTCAAGGCGCATCTAGACAACCTTTGATGTATCCTGCAGGGCTTCAATCTATATCATCCAACTGATCTTCTACAATCATGTGTCTTTTATTGTTACATCTTATCTCAGTCAGATTTGACCTCCGTTGGTTCACATTCATTTTTATACCTCTATTTTTTTATTATTCTTTGTTTCAACTCAATACTCACTTCCTTCATATTTTATGCAATCTATTCCAATCTGGTCTTGGTGATCAACTAAAATTTCATCAAGAAGGAGTAATTGAACTTTGAAACCTGCAACCCCAGGAGACTAACCCTTCCATCAAACAGGAATAAAACATCCTTCCTGACACTGTCATTGATTTGGATGAAACTTTTCCGCCAGGATATTTGCAATATCCTGACCTACATTCCCAAGTTCCCTCTTCAGATTCAGGAGTTATTGCTGATTTGTTGGACTTACCTCTTCCTCATTTCTTCAAAGAGAAACAGGCACCAACCAAAATTTGTATTTTGAGCTCCCTAATCCTCTTGCATAATGTGAGCACTTTAAATCCTGTGCTTGAAGATGACAAGATTGAAGATTTAGAAATCATTTGAGAGTCTTTACCTTCTGTTTATCATGAATTTGCTGACGTCTTTTCAGCTATAGAGGAAGATAAACTTCCTCCATTCTTCTCTTGAAATGAAAAGATCAAACTTACTGGCCCACCACCAGCTCCCAGACCAGTCTACTCTCTCTTGAAGCAGGAATTAACCATGCTTCAAGAATACATTGTGGAAAATGTATCAAAGGAATTTCTTTGACCAAGCAATTCAAACAATGGTTCACCCGTCTTATTTTTACTGAAGAAATATGGGGGACTTTGCCTTTGTGTTAACTATAGAAAAATGAACCAGGTAACCCCAAACAATGCCTACCCAGAACCGCCTATGTTGCACCTCCTCACTCTCTTTCATGGAGCTGCTTATTTCTTGAAGTTAGACCTTTGAGGCGCCTATAACCTGGTTGGAATTGAAAAAGGCCATGAGTATTTGAATGCAATTAGAACATGGTTTGGAAGTTATGAGTATACCATCATTTTCTTTGGCCTCTGTAATGCTCCTTCTCCTTCTCAACATTTTTTCAATGAAATTTTTTCTGACCTTGTAGAGAAATATCTTGTGGTGTATCTTGGTGATATACTGGTCTACTCAAAAACTCTTGAGAATCAAATTGCACATTTGCAAGAGGTTCTGCAGTGACTTTGCAAGAATTACCTGTTTGAAAAAGCCTCTAAGTGCAAATTTCATACTCCTTCTCTTCAATTTTTAGGTTTCATAGTCTTGCAGCAAGGACTGTCAATCAATCCAGCCAAAAGCCAATCCATATTGTAATTTCCCCCACCTTCCTCTGTTAAATCCCTTCAAGTTTTCCTTGGTTTCAGTAATTTATACAGGGGTTTTATTCAGCATTATGCCAAGAAAACTGTAAACCTCACTAAACTTCTTCAAAAAGAAACTCATTTTTGTTAAGATTTGTTAGGGCTTCTCCCCCTACTGGGCACACTGGCACGGGCACTCGACACTCTGACAGACAGACGGGGAGTGGGGAAACTCCAACTTCCTCACACTCCAAATCCAGCTCATACCCTATCTTCCGGACCTCTCATTTTCTGAATCTCTCATCAATCACCTGGTCTCTTCAGCACCTTGATCACACCTGATCCTCAATCCTGAACCTTGACTCGACTCCTTGTGCCAACTCTCAATCCCCATTCCAACACTCCCTTCCTTTTCTGTTTGTCTGTCTGTCTTGAGCCCTGTCTGTGTGCCCGGTAAGATATTTCTGCATTTCTATTTCTTCTTCTTCCTCAATCTTTCCCAAATCTTGTATTGACTTCACTTCTTGTTGTTTGGTCTTTGTTGTCTCTCGTCTTGTTGCTCCTCATTCAACTCTAGTACCTCAACCTCATCAATGCCAGATGTTTGTGACCGTTCTTCTTTTCTCATGTTTTCTCACTCTATGTTGATTCCTCTTTTCATCAGTTCCCAGTTTTTCAGTATAATCAATTCTCAGTTTAAAATGGTTAAAAGCCAAAATTGGCTCTCCACATTCAACCTCCTCAAAAATCACCTAATAACTGGGAAATCATGGCTGGCTCATCTTTGGAGGGATTCAGGCAGGCCATGCTGAAATCCGCCCTCAATAAAATCCCTAGACTCAGTGAGGACAACTACAGCGTGTGGAAAGATAAAATGGACGCCATTCTTGACGTTTGTGGATGCTCCATACCCATTAACAACAACTACTCCGTTCTCAATCCCGATGTGAACAACAAAATCAAGCTTCTCATTATCTCTAGACTGGAAGCCGCTACGCACGACAACATTGTCACCTCTCTCAACAAGAATTCCGCTAAACTCCTGTGGAAGGCTACCATAGACAAATACGCCTCATTGCAAGCCTCAAACAGAGCCAGAAATTTCAACAAATTCCTCTACTTACCATTTGTGTCGGATCACATAGAAAATTTCATAACCAAAGCCAAGGTATGCCTGAAGAAAATGTCTGAAGTCGGGATCGTCCTTCCAAAAAATATCTTAGCCTATCATCTCCTATTCAAATTTCCCGACTCCATGAGCAACATCAAACGGCAAATTATGAACAAAGACAAGGACTCTCAGTGGATTACGTTCTCAACCATCTCACTCAACTGAATAAAAAATCAAAAGCACAGACAACTCAAGATCACCAACACTCCCGGAAGGAAGTGGCTTTGCTGAACTCAAGACACACAGCTTCTAACCACGCCAACAAATCCGGAGAGCGCCTTTGGTGTACTGAGGGGTACCACAATCCAAAACAAGATAAACACCACTCGCCCAACAACTGCTGGCACCTACACCCGGAAGTTGCGCCTGACTGGTGGAGAGAAGAAAAAGCAAAATTGAAGTCTTGCAAAAACCAATCCAAATCAAACCCAAACCCGGTTGCTCATTATCTCGCATTGCTTTTGATGTGGATCAACCATGGTAACCCCAAATCTTGCTTCATCCTGGACAGCGGGTCCTCTATTCACATGATCAACAACAGTCAAGACTTCAAAAATATTTCTCCGTTTTGGTGACCAATCCGGGACACCACGGAAAAAGAAAAAAAAAAATATATATATATATATTTCAGTTGTACCCCTATGGGTACCTTCATCTCCTACCATCATCTTGGTCCTGATCTCCTCCTTGCTTGTCTTCTCCCTTGGCTATTCAATCGGGTCATCCAACGACCAAGTACACCATCCAATCCCTCAAACCCAACCTTCTCCCCTTGTTGTCATCTTGACCTGCTCAGGATGATGGTGATCACCATTGTTGTTCTTGACTTGCGTGCTTGTCCCGAGACTTGATCCTCCAATCCGACAGCCATCCTGCAGCATCATCATCTTCTTCTTCACTCACTATGCTCATCAACCCAGAACACTTCCAACACCAACCTATCATCATCATCACCACTCCAGCTAGTCACCAATCACCATCACCACTCAATTGATTATCATCCATCCAACCTCACCACGAGCTCATGGTCACCACTAGACCATCTATTCTTAGCCAACCTTTCCCAACCATCACCTCATCCCATCAATCCCGATCACAAGGCTAGTAGTAGTAGTCCTAGTAGTCCTAGTAGTAGTAGGGGCCATAGTAGTAGCAGTCCACTCCTACCCTTCGATCTCATCATCCCAAATCAGAAGCAGCAGCAGCAGCAGCAGCAGCATCATCATCATCATCATCATCATCATCATCATCATCATCATTACCCCCTTGAATCCAACCTGAGCCCATCTAGTAGTACGCCTACCATCATCCCCTTCAATCAACCTCACCCTCATCCACTTTCAAATCCCTCATTCCTCCTTCCCACCACTGATCATCATCACACCCTACCCAAGCACCCAACCAAGCCCCATCTTGACCTCTATCACCACCAGAGCATCGATGATCCCAACCTCTAACCTCACAATCCACTCGATCTCCTTCGACCATCCCCTCCGTCCTCATCCTCACTCACCTTCACCCCCTTTGAGTCATCCACCTACCCTCCTAGTTCCCCCCTCACCTCATCCAACAATCCCAATCCCTATCATCACCACCAGCAAACTCCATCCTATGCCCATCATGCCCTCAAGCGTAAGAGATCTACCATCTCACCCCTCGAGATTAATGGTCATCCTCAACCTATGATCCATGATGAGAAGCTCGACGGGAAGGAGGAAGACCTGAGCGCTCACTCGAACCGTCAACAGACAAGCAAGTCCATCAAACGTCCAAAGGCCAACCAGCTCCCTTGGTCGGGTCCTGGTTTCACCCCTCATCAGCTTCTCTCAAGCTTATTAGCTACTGGTGTCCCAGTACCTCATCCGAGTTCTGAGGCGCCATCCCAAGCTCAAGGCTGGATTGAGAGACTCGTCTGGTTGCTGCTTGGCCGGCCAGGAAGCAATCAAGCATGACGCTCCTATCCTCCCTCTTCCACAACCAATCCACCCTAGCCCTCCTCGCCCATCATCTGATCCAACCGACAACCGCGAGCAACCGCTCGCGGCCGTCGGAACCTTCACCCCGCTGTCGCCGCCAATTGGGCGACGACAGCCGTTGTCGACACCCGCGACCGCTGTCGCGGGTGTCCATCTGGTTGCCCGCGGTCATTCTTGAAGCGGGTGACATTTCTTTTTTTTTCCCTCTCATGTTATTTTTTTTTTTATGTTTTCATTTTTCCGCACCTATTTGTAGTATCACTTGTACATAGTATACAGGGCCTCATGTCTATAAAAGGAGAGGCTCTCCCCTGCCTTTTGGCCCAGGATCCCAGCAATCCATCAGACCATTATCAGAAATCAACTTATCCGTGGGCATCCTCCCCACTTATCTGAGCAATTTATCCGGGTATATCTATGATTGCCCCTTGATCCTTTGAGCCTCCATACTCAAACTCTGTCCCTTGTGACCTTGATCCTTATCACCAACCAATAGCCTTGCTGTTTGAAGAAGAATTCCTGTCTTTCTGAATTCTTGAGTGTGTTATACCACTCTGATCCCTTTTTCCGACCATACTGGTCTTGATCTCTCCTCGATCATCTTTCTGGAGCCAATCACGTTTGATTGAAGAGGTTTTATTAAGCTTAAAACCTGGAGTGTTATACCTCCCTTCTTCTTTAAGGTTGAATTTTGCCACGCTATTCTTGAGTCCCTTGAGAAGTGTTGGGATATTCTTGCTCAAAATTTGTTATTGATTTGCTTCTAGAGCTTCATAAACAAATTGCTTTTGTTTTGTTCAGCCTCCCACAGTTATCTGGTACCCTTCAAGCGCTTGATTGCGGAGAGTTGGGCAGGTTCATTGAGAACCTGGAGGTTGGTTGGGATTGAGTTGATCTTTCCTAATCAGCTGCTGACGACCAGAGTTATTAGCTTGTGGGCGTTGTTACTTACAACTGCCTTGTTCTATTGAACTCTGAACAAACCTTGACTTATTTGTTCAAGTCTTTACCTGCACCATCTTGCCTCAGATAGTGTTGTTTCCATCGCTACCGACAACTCTTATCCTCTTCCCTTACTTTGATTTCTCATCCATAAGGTTCTGGACCTTGATTCCGGTTACATTTAAATATTATTGTAACTCCTAGGAGGGCAGCCTAAACAGCACCTTTCCCCTCCACAGAACTGCCACGGCCTAGCACCGTTTGGAGTCTTACACCGTGCAACAAACAATCAATCAAAACTGGCAAGGAGGGAGCGGAACTCAAGATCAAGGGCAGGGGCACTGCGGTACTGATTTGGGAGAACTTTACTCTTGAACTTTCTAACTTCTTCTATGTTCCTAGTCTTACCATCAACTTGATCAGTCAGGAGCTCTCAATAATTTGTGCTTCTTGCTGAAAGCAAGCAAAAAGGGATTCAAGGTCTCAAGGGATGGGCGCAAAGTCTTTGGTGGGAGCATTGTGGATAACCTCTACACTCTGGACACTCCTTGATTCAATTGAAATCATATTTGAGATCATTCAGCGAACCTTGCATGGACCGCCAAAGACAAGCTAATGGAAATCCACCAAAACTACGGGCACGCCTCCATTGCAAGACTGGAGACAATCACAAAACACATTCCATCCTAGACAAAAGCCAGCTTTGAATGCATTCATTGCCTCAAAAACAAGATCACCAAATCAACCTTCAAGGGGACGTCTGTCAACGCCAATAAGCCTTTTGAGTGAATCCACCTTGATCTCATGGGGCCTCTCAAACCGCAGTCCAAGGGAGGCCACCGGTTCATTCTCACCCTGGTGGACAGCGCTACGGGGTATATTGGCGCCATTCCCCTAGTCTCCAAGTAAGAAACCCCCCAAATCGTGATAGATCTCATAGAGAAAGAACACCAACAAAGGAGGTACTATCCGGCTGAAGTGTGCTCCAATGGCGGATCCGAATTTGTAAATAAGAAGCTGCAGAACTTTTACCACGGGAATCAAATCTTCCAAATCATTTCCAAACCTTATCACCCTGAACACAACAGCAAGGCGGAAAGAGCAAAAAGGACCAATGTTGAATCAACCCGCAGCATCCTCAAGGATGCTTGTCTTCCTGCAAACCTCTGGAATGAGGTGATCAAATCTAGCGCCCTGATGCTCAATCATATCCTGAGGGAAGGCCACCCTGATTTGCCTTGGTCTTGACTACATGGCCACTTTCTGCCGCCATCCTAACTCATGCCAATTGGAAGCCCGTGTGTCTACCTGTTGATGCAAGGAGAAAAAGGGCATAAGTTCAAGGAAAAAGGGGAAGAGGGAACTCTAGTAGGCTTCAATCCTCTTTTTCAATCATACTGCATTCTAAATAAATCACACTTCATTATCTGCTCAAAGCACATGAAGTTTCTGAAGATTCCAACCCCTCAAAATTCAATATTGAAAGTTCCAATGGATGACTGGACGGACAAGGCTCACACAAATGACCCAGCTAGAAACTCTCCCGCTCCTTCAGAGCTGAATCAGGAAGTCTTGCGTCAGCAGGACAACCCATCCTTCACAAATTACAGGAGCGCCCAGGAAAATGACCTATCATCAAACTCAGACGCGAGAACTCCACCCTGCTCGGAATCATCAGACAGGGAGGACTCGCCTACTCCAGTTAACACAGCCCAACCGCAACCTGAACCCATACCGCCAACTCTATCTGTGAGAAGTCTCAGAGACCGGTAAACCATCAAACCCCCTCAACGCTATGGCTTCTTCCATTGCTACAAGCCTAAAAGCTACAAAGACGCTGTAACTAGCAAAGAAAGCATCAGATGGATCTCAGCTATGGACTCAGAGCTTAACGGAATCAAATCCTTTGACGTGTGGGAGGATTACAAGGGACTTGAACCAGCAAACCCGCTTCAGACAACCTGGACCTACAGGATAAAGGAAAATTGCCATGGCAATCCTGTGAAATTCAAGGCAAGACTTTGCGTGCAAGGCTTGAACCAAATTGAAGGCGCAGATTACTTCAAAACATTTGCACCCACTGGCAAACCCTCATCTCTGCGTCTATTACTGCTGTATGCTTTGAAGTCTGCTCAAAAGGTTTTCCAATTCGACGTGAAGAGTGCATTTTTCACTTGCCAATCAAGGAAGAAGTCATTATCAGAACACCAAAAGGCTTGAATTGATCTGCAAGATTCCTCAAATTAAAGAAATTGCTGTACGGGTTGAAGCAATTGCCCAAAAACTGGTATGAAACGCTGACTGACTGGTTCAAAGAAATTGGCTTCTATGAATCAACCTGCGACCCATGCTTGTACCTGTCAAAGGACAGGAAATCACAATTATTCTTTCATGTTGACAATCTAATACTGGTGGGCAACGGCCAAGGCTTCAAAGAGAAATTTGTACGCAAATTTAAGGGATTGACGTGTCAAGATCAAAACACCATTCTCGGAATGAAAATCAAAGTTGGGGCGGACAGAATAATGCTCAGCCAGCTTAATTACATTCAGAATGGCCTGGAAGAACTGGGCCTGGAGGAAGCCAAAGGCTCTTCCACTCCTCTCACGCGCAACCTTCAGCTCAAACCCGCCACCAACAAAGAACATGCGCAGTTCAAGGCATTGAATATCAACTACTGATCAGCTATTGGGTTGCTAAAACACATAGAGTGTTATACAAGGCTGGATGTTAGCTTTGCGGTGTCAATTCTTGCTTGTTTCAACGTCAAACCAGGGATTACCCACTGGAATGAACTGAAGAAAACCTGGAAGTATCTCAAGTTGACGCAACACTACAGGCTGGAACTGAAGCACCTTCCTCATTCAAATCCACTGGAGGCTTTCTTGGATGCTTCCTGGGCCAACGACCCATCCACTCAAAAATCTCAAACAGGCTACCTATGCACTGTTTTTGGGAGCCTGGTCTCCTGGAACAGCTGCAAGCAAAAGAACATTACATTGTCTTCTACTGAAGCCAAGTTGAGCTCTTTGGTAGATGCCTATCATGAAGCAACTTGGATCAAGGCACTAGTTAACAAAATCTTTGACTTGTCCTTGCAAATCAATCCTCTCAACATAGACAACAGCGGACTAGACAATAAAATACGCAAATTCAGGTCGAACTCTAAAAATTGGCACCTAGATCTTAAAACCAAAGGTATGAGAGATGAACTTAGCGCAAAAATAATAGAAATAAAATTGATAAAATCGGAAATAATGTTGGCCGATGCGCTAACTAAAGCATCCTCCGCTCATAGCATTTTTCTTTTGTCTCCTTTTCTTCACTCTGATGAATCTTGAACTTCTCCTTGTTGTTTCTTTTTTTTTCCTTACCACTCTCATTACCTCATCTCAGCTGTAATATCTCACCAGGCATGGAGGGGTGTTAAGATTTGTTAGGGCTTCTCCCCCTACTGGGCACACTGGCGCGGGCGCTTGACACTCTGACAGACAGACGGGGAGTGGGGACACTCCAACATCCTCACACTCCAAATCCAGCTCATACCCTATCTTCCGGACCTCTCATTTTCCAAATCTGTCATCAACCACCTGGTCTCTTTAGCACCTTGATCACACCTTGTCCTCAATCCCAAACCTCGACTTGACTCCTTGTGCCAACTCTCAATCCCCATTCCAACACTCCCTTTCTTGTCTGTTTTTCTGTCTTTCTGGATCCCTGTCTGTGTGCCCGGTAAGATATTTCTGCATTTCTATTTCTTCTTCTTCCTCAATCTTTCCCCAATCTTGTATTGACTTCACTTCTGGTTGTTCAGTCCTTGTCATCCCTTGTCTCGTTGCTCCTCATTCAACTCTAGCACCTCAACCTCATCAATGCCAGATGTTTGTGACTGTTCTTCTTTTCTCATGTTTCCTCACTCTATGTTGATTCCTCTTTTCATCAGTTCCCAGTTTTTCAGTATAATCAATTCTCAGTTTAACAATTTTTTTTTCAAAGAACAAGCTGCTTTGCAGTTTGAAGCTCTAAAGAAAGCCTTTACCACTGCTCCAATACTTGCTCACTTTAACAAGATAGCTTGCACTATTGTCAAAAAAGATGCAAGCAAATATGCAATCGCAGGAGTAATCTTGCAGTTTTCCTCCTCTTCTTCTCTCTGTCATCATGTTGCTTTTGAGTCTTGAAAATTGCTTTCTGCAAATCTTAATTATGAGATTCATGACAAGGAACTTCTTGCAATTGTTTTTTTCTTGAAAAAATGGCATTCATACCTTTTAAGCCTTATGGAAACTTTTGAAGTCTTAACTGATCACAATTCTTTGAAATATTCCATGAGCTCAAAAGTCCTTACACGCAGACAGGCAGGTTGGGCCAAATACCTCTCTGAGTTCAACTTTACAATAATGTACCATCCTGGGAAACAAGCTTTAGTCCCTGATGCTTTGTCACATGGGGACAATGTTTAACCAGGAGGGGGGAGCACCTTTTCCAAAAACAATCCTGAAAGCATTAGGACACTTTTCTCAACCCAGTCTGCCAAACTCAGTTTTATCATCACTCACCTTTGAGATCTGGCTTGTAAACTACAACAAGCTCAAATTGAAAACCTCAAGTGTAGCAAACTTTTCAAGAATGCAAACGTATTAGATAGTAATTAAAGTATTGACAAAAATGATTATTTATTTAATAAAGATTATATAGTAGTAACAGATAATCCTTGCATTAAGTTAGATATCTTCAAGTCAAGGCATGATTCCCCGCTTGCTGTTCATTATGGGCATGATAAAACTTACCAATTGATCGCACAAGACTTCTATTGGCCTAGTATGACCAATGAAGTAAAAGGCTATGTTAACGCGTGCTATGATTGCAATTGGAACAAGTCCTCAAAACAACGGAAGTATGGGATGCTTCAGCCACTTCCAATTCTGCCAATTCCTTGGCACTTTCTTTCAATGGATTTCATTTTGCAATTACCTATTTCTAGTGGTTATGATGCTATTTTAGTAGTAGTGGATTGCTTCTCAAAGATGGCTTTATTTTTTTTCCGTAATGTGACAGCCTCTTCTAAAGACTTAGCTGTAAATTGGAAAATTTTCTACATGATCCACAAGCTCTAGGAGTAGAAAGGTCAGTAGGTTCAGTTATCCCCCTTACTCTAGAGCTATGGGGGACTTCTGGGCTAGAAATGTGAAAAAATAGTACACATTGTGGAGGCATTCTTATTGCTAAGAATAAGGGGTGAACCAAAAGATTTTCTTCACTTAAAGCAAGAAAAAGGATTCAAGATGCTTATACCCAAAAATTGATTGAATATGATTCCAATCAAGGCTTTTAAGTACCTTTTTTAAGTGTTGAAGTAAGGCGTCAAAGGCGGCGTCAAAGTGTCAAACTGTTGAAGCATTGAAGTAAAGGCATCAAAGCATCAAAGATTTGAAGCAAGGCGTTGAAGCAAAACATTGAGGTGTTGAAGGGGGGTCTCAAATGTGGAAGATATGGAGTAGAAGAAGGAGGTTTTTCAAGAGAAGTATTAAACAAAATGGCCACAAAGTCAATATCCAAATCAAGGTTGGGGGTAGATAGAAAAGCAAACAAAAATTTCCACAACTTGGATAGCAAGAATTTATGCATTAAATAGGGTAAGTATTGTTGGTGGGTGAAGGGGACATTATTGGGGAAGAAATCAGTTCAATTTCACAAGGGAGGCTGACATGGAAGCAGGGCTTTGCACAAAGGTGACACAAATCTCAGTAGGCTTGGGGGAAATTTTACTGGAGAAGGCTACAAATAGCACAGTAGGGATGGATTGAAGATAAGGTGCTGATGACACTTTATGGGATGAATTCCTAGTAAGAAGTAGTAAACTGATTTCTTGAGGAAAAATCATGAATGACAAAGAGGAGGCCAGTTTGAATAGAAGAGGGCTGGAACTACAACAGAGTTACAGTTTGTTGGGGCTCAGACTACATATATAATGACAAGGGAGAAGTCTAAGTAACAGAGAGGGCTGATCAGGTATGCTACTACATTGGGAAAGGCTGCTTCTACATTGTGGAAAGGCTAAAGCTCAGTGCTTTCTAAGTTGGGAATTTACAGTTGAAGGATGGAAGTGTACATGGAGGTCATGAAACTATGTACTAAGTAGAGAGAGTAAGTGAGTATGGGATATAATCTGTAAGAAAGTTTCCACAAGGATTCCCAAAGGATAAACAATGACAGAGTATTGGTTAGACAGAGTTAATAAGGTTAGAGCATATGCAGACCTGGGAGATTAAGTATGTGCAAGCCTATGGAGTCTGTGAGCATATTTGTCATGCTCCAAGTTTTAGAGTTATTGTCTTCATCACTGCAAAATATCCTTTTCCTCAGTACCATCTACCTCAGTCCATAAGCATGAAACAAATAAAGAAAAACATCAATGGTGCCTTTGGCTTACTACCTTTGGCTTGTGTAACAACCTTCCAATGTTGGAGACTCTTATATACTTGAAACTCTTTCAGTTATCTCTAATACCTGTTGGCAATCCATTCAAGATTTTCTCTTCTACCATGGGTATCATCAACCCTTGGAATTCCATTCCTTGTTGCACACTCACACTAGCTTGCACTCATGCCTTTATAGCCACATCAACTGCATAGTTTACAAATAGACTAGTCCGTTACCCTGCATAAGGTACATCTTCATATTTGAATTTTCCTCACATGTTATTCCTTCCTATCTCATCTATTATGTCCTTATACACTCATATTCTATTGTCTTGCACCTATGCTACAACCTTGAAAATGGCTGTACTGTTATTTCATTTTCCCATTACATTCCTATAACTCATTGCCTCACTGCTCTCTATGTGTAGTTGACCATCCATTGGCTTGTATGTAGTCAACTTTTGATTAAATTACAGAGGCTGTGTTTCCTGCCTAAGGATTGTCACCTCAGTTAGTTAATTTCATATGTTCTTGGATTTTCTAAATCCAGTCATCACATTGGGCTTGGATTTAGTTCCTTTCCATTCAAACACTTCATCCCTCTTTCTGTTTTTTGAGCCATCAAATCATAATTTTTCATTTTTCAGTTAGCCTTTTTACCTGGAATTGTCCCTTGCACTCAGTCTCTCCCTTTACACTCACAATCATCCAAAATTGCCATCTAGTATGTGGGGTGGTTTTGTGACAGTAAATTTACCAACTCAACTCCTCTATCATAGTTTTCCAACCTATAATAGATTGTTATTTTACAATTTAACTTAATTGCTCAACCAAGAACACTTCCCTCACCCCTTATAATGATGATATTCATTTGGTAGGGAGACCCAGTGCTTCACAGGCCCAACAACCTTTAGATCTTGTTTTCTTCTTCAAAATCTCCTTTTGTTGAACCTCTTGAAAATCCCCTGGATCCTCAAGGGGAAGCTCCAGTGGATCCTCTTGAGGAAATAAAAGAATCATAACATTCCTCCAATAAAACTTTGACTTGTGGTAGATCAAGGTTTTTCACTAGTGCTCCCAAGACCCAAGCCTCAACCCTTCTCTTTACCTTGATCCAGGCTCTCAATGAAAATTCCTCACAATATGTTCCAAGTGGTCCTACTTTCCATAATCTGGGAATGAAGCAGCCTGACTAATTTACAGGGGAACACTGCCATAAGCTTAGATCCTACCTAAAGTCCTGTAAAATCTGTTGGATATTGTTTTTCTGCTCATAGCCTCACTCTCCTCAATTATTATTAAATGTCACTTAACCTGTCAATGATTCATGTTTCTGCCATGGTTGATTATTTATAACTGTCCCCCACTATATTCATTACTGCCTTAGGCCCCCTGTGAGGGGCTCTCTAGTTGTAGGCCCCCTGTAAGGGGCTCTCCAGTTGTCTATTTAAATTGGTCTTTTCCAGGACCTTGAAATATCATCATCCAGTATGATTCTCTCAAATTAAGAGCCACTTATAGTGGCTGGGTCCCTCCTGGCAATCGGGGTTGTAACTTTATTAAGGTATTCCACTGAGAAGTAAATTTCCTCCTATTAACATTTAATCAAGCCCTATGTAGGCCAGCTATCACTCTCTGCTGCTGCAAGACTTCAGTCATGAAACTGGTCCTGCCTTATCTACCCTTAATCTTCTCCACTACATTACAGTCTAAATCCTCTATCCTAATCCTTGCAGAAATCCAAGAGTCTCTTAACTTAATAAAATCATCTTCTCAAACAATCCCAGCAAATTTTCTTACAATAGAAATAAAGTTATGGATGTGTCTTCCTTTCTTGGGGGTAGAGCCTTGCAGTGGTTGGAACCGTATCTCAAAATATTATCCAATACTACTCCCACCTGTATTCTCAACAATTAGGAAAAGTTCAAGAAACAACTTTTCACCCTATTTGGCAACCCCAAGAAAGTGAAAAACACAAAATACAAGCATAATAATCTAGTTATGAAGGAGAATAGTAGATTTTCAGTTCATATCTCCCATTTCCAAACCTTGCAGTCTTGCATCCAATGGAAAGAGGCATTGCTTTTACTTAAATTTTGAAAGTGTTTAACACCATGCCTAATTGAACAGCTCTCAGTTTGGGGACATAAGAGAACCTCTCTTCAGAAGTTAATTGACCGGGTGATTGAGCTTGATATTGTTACCACAACAAGAACCACTCTCAACAAAACAACCATGGATTACCAGGTGATTGAGCTTGATAATGGCTATCACCACAAGAACCACTCTCAAAAAAACCACCATGGATTGTAAACCTTGGCTCCAAAGTCAGAAGACTCTTCAAAGTGGCATTCAAAGAATAAAAAAAAAAAAAACTTCAACCAAAAGGGGAAAGCCTTTGCCAAAGCTCCGAAATTCCTAGACAAAGAAACCGGGATGCTCAAGAAAAAGGAAAAGAAAAGGAGGGAAAAGGAGGGTTTATGTATGTATTGTGGAGGAAAACATGATGTCACTAGTTTTGCAAAGCGGCTAGCGCATGAAGCAGCTAGACAACCAAAAAATTAGCATTTAGTTTTTCTAATACTTGCAAGGAAAACCACACATCATCTAAATTACAGAGAGTCAATCTTTGCACTTGCAAGTCACTTGTTTCTCTGAGTTCAAGATTTTTTCTGTTCAATTCCAGCGATACTCTTTATTGCGTTTTACTCCATTCCAGCACAAAAGATTCTTTTATAAGTTTATCCTTTGCCACTTCCAAAAGTCTTAAGTGTTCCAAGATAGATAATTCTCCCATATATTTGGTAAGTAGTGCAACCAAACCATCTGATTGGTTTTCCCAAAAGGAAAAATGGACCTTTGCATTTTCAAATTTCCCCAGCTTTGAATGGGATTTATTTGTTTTGGATATTGCAAGAATGGACAACACCGTTCTAGGCCACAACTTCCTAGTTTACTGGAATCCAGATGTAAATTGGTAAGAAGAATAATTAATCTTTGAATCTTGAACCTCCTGGATGCTAACCCTTCTGTCAAAAAGTAATGAAACAGCCTACGTGAAACTGTCATTGAGTTGGATGACAGCTTTCTGCCAGGAGATTTGCAATATCCTGACCTTCATTCCCAAGTTCCCTATTCAGATTTAAGAGTTATTTCTTATTTTTCAGACTTGCCCCTTCCCCAATTCTTCAAAGGGAAAAAGGTTCCTACCAAATGGTGTATTTTGAGCTTCATAATATTCTTGAATTTTGTGAGAACTTGAAATCTGGTGGTCAAAGATGACAATATTGAAGATCTAGAAATTATTCAAGAGTCTTTAAATTTGGTTTACCATGAATTTTCTGATGTTTTTTCAGCTTTAAAAGCAGATAAAATACCTCCTTCCCGTTCTTATGATCACAGGATTGAACTGACTGGCCCACCTATGGCACCCAGACCAGTCTACTCTCTCTCAAAGCAAGAATCAACCAAACTTCAAGAATTAATTGCAGAGAATGTATCAAAAGGATTTCTTCAACCAAGAAATTCAAATAACGGCTTTCCCATCCTATTTTTTCAAAATAAAGCCAGTGGCCTTTTCCTTTGAATCAACTACAGGAAACTGAACAAGTTAAACTAGAAGAATGCCCACCCAGCACCACCTATGTTGCACCTCCTCAGTCTCTTCCATGGAGCTGCTTATTTCTCAAAGTTAGACCTTCAAGGCACCTATAAACTAGTTTGCATTGCAAATTTTCATAATTATTTGACTTCAATGAGAAAACAATTTGGAACATATGAGTATACTGTCATATCTTTTGGCCTCTGCAATGGTCCTTCTACCTTCCAAAATTTTACTAATGTCATTTTTTCTGATCTTTTGGAGAAATATCTTGTGGTGTATCTTGATGATGTACTTGTCAACTCAAAAACTCTTCAGGATCAAATCACACATGTTCAAGAGTTGATGCAACAACTTCAAAAGAATAAACTTTTTGCAGAAGCCTCCAAGTGCAAATTTCATACTCATTTTCTTCAGTTTTTAGGTGTCATAGTCTTGCAGCAAGGACTATCAATGGACCCAGCCAGATGCCAAAAAATATTGGACTGGCAAACACCTTCTTTTGTCAAATTACTTAAAGTTTTCCTTGGCTTCAGTAATTTTTACAGGTGTTTATGGAGCATTAATCCAAGAAGACAGTGAATCTTACTAACCTTCTTCAAAAAGAAACTCATTTTGTTTTTAAAGAAAAAGCTGCTTTGGATTTTGAATCTCTAAAGAAAGAATTCTCTACCAATTCAATACTTTCTCACTTTAACAACCTAGCTTGCACTATTGTGGAAACAGACATGAGCAACTAGGAAATTGCAGGAGTAATCTTGCAGTTTTCTTCCTCTTCCTCCCTCTTTCATCCCATAGCCTTTGATTCTTGAAAATTGCCCGCTGAAGAGATTAATTACAAGATTCATGAAAAGGAACTTCTTGCAATTGGTTACTTTTTGAAGAAATGGTGCTCATACCTTTTGAGTCTCATGGAGCCCTTTGAGGTTTTAAATGATCACAATTTCCTTAAATATTCTATGAGCTCAAAATTCCTTACACGCAGAAGGGCAAAATGGTCTGAGTACATCTCTGAGTTTCAATTTAAAATCATGTAACTCCCAGTGAAACAAGTGGTAGTCCCTGATACTTTATCACGCTGGGTAGCCGTTTACCCAGGGGGGGCGGGAGCACCTTTTCCAATAACAACCCTGAAAACATTAGGAAACTCTTCAATAAGTCTTCCAAACTCATTTCAATCATCACTGACCTTTGAGACACAGGTTCAAAAATTCAACAAGCTCAACTTGCTAACCACAAGTGTAACAAACTTTTTAAGAGTGAAAAATTATTAGATAGTGACTACATTATTGACAAAAAAGGTTATTTAGTTTATAAAGATTGCATTTTAGTACCTGATAATCCTGGAATCAAGTCAAATATCTTCAATTCTTGGCATGATTCACAGCTTGCTGATCATAATGGGCATGATAAAACCTGCCAATTGATTGCAGAAGACTCCTATTGTCATGGTATGACCAAGGAAGTAAAATACTATTTTAGTGCGTGCTATAATTGAAATGGTAACAAGTCCGTGAAACACTGGAAGTATGGGCTGCTCCAGCCACTTCCTATCCTGCCTATTCCTTGGCACTTGTTGTTGGTGGATTTTAGTTTGCAATTACCTATTTCTAGTGGTTCTGATGCTATTTTAGTAGTAGTACATTTCTTCCCAAAGATGACTTTATTTCTTTGCAGCACTGTGAATGCCTCTTTGGAAGACCTAGCTAATTTATTCATAGAATACGTATTTTTGAAACATGGCCTCCCCAATAACATAGTTGTTGATTGTCATTCTTTGTTTGTCTCTAGCTTCTGGACCTTCCTATGCTAGCATTTGAAGATCACTCACAATTTTTCAATGGCTTAACAAAAGGAAAGGTGTCTGTTAGGAATGTCACTCGTCCCAGCGGCCAATGTGCAACTACTTCCTCTCCGACTACTGTCTGCGGAGACCGACCCCCCCCGGGGGTCTATGGCGACTCCATAACCTTCCTCCTTGAAGGGCCCGGGATGATCCTTTTCTTTTCTTAGCCTTCCTTTTCGAGTCTACTAAAATTTTCTTTGTCTTCTCTATTTCCTTTTATTGTCTTCTCTATTTCCTTTTTTGTCTCAGTCTCTCTCTTCTCTGTTTTCCAAGATTTGCTCAATTGTCAAGTCATTTGCTCATCAACTGGCCAACTCGACTTCCTCAGCTCTACCAATCTACATAAAACCACTACTTGCTGTCATCCCTTGCCTGGTAAGATGATTTGCGCCTCAACCCTATGACCAATCACCTACTTATGTTTCTGTCAAATCAGCTTGTGTCTCTTCCCTGCCTCAGATCAATCTCTTCCAGACCACTCAGCCTCAAATGTCCAGATTGCTTTCTGTTGGTTCTTAGTTCTCAAATCTTTTCTATGAAATCTTATCACGGTTAAAAGCCAAAACCAGACATACCAAATCACCTTCAAGATGAACAAACCAACAGGAGCAACGGACTATTTTCACCAAGTTGCATTGAAAGCTGCAGTCGATGCAATTCCACCTCTTAAAAAAGAAAACTTCTCGATCTGGCGGGATAAGATTTTGATTCTGTTCAAACTCAAAGACATAAAAGACACCATCACAAGAAACTTGGTTCAACTCTCCATAAAACAGGATAGGGAAATTAGGGCGTTCATTCTTTCTAAACTGGACAAAACCACCCACACCAACGTCCTCAACTCCACCAACATAAATTCATCCAAGCTTCTATGGGCGGAAATCACTCAACGTTTTGCCTCATTGGAGACCCCCAACCAAGCTCGAGTATTCAATTCCTTCCTTTACTACAGTTTCAACGAAAACTCAATTGAAGGATTCGTGACCAATACTAGAAAGGCCCTAACCCAAATGACTGATGTTGGTATTGAACTACCCAACAACATTGTTGCCTACTTGGTCCGCTTCAAATTCCCACCAATTCTTGAGAACTTAAAACAGCAGATCATGCATGTAGAAAAACACTTAACATTAGACATGGTCTTTAATCATCTGATCCAATACAACAACAAGCGCAAGGCCCAGTCAAAAAAACCCAAATCTAACTCGGATCTTACTCTAGTAACAACAAAGGCTAAATCCAAGAAAGAGACAAAAAGGGTCAAAATGCGCTGCAGAGAAGGATACCATGATCCAAACGCTCCGCACTCCGAATCCTCATGCTTTCACCTTCATCCTGAGAATGCTCCAAGTTGGTGGGTCAAACAAAACAAATGGAAGAGCAAAATGAAAAAACAACCTACCATCAACTATCACGCGCTGTTAACCCTCTGGATAAACGCCAACAGCAGCCCCAATCTACTCCTTGACTCTGGTGCCAACATTCATATCTTCAACAACAAGAGGTACTTCCACTCACTCCTGATGCAAGATGAACCGGAGGAGGTGAAAACTGGGAAGCTCAAAGCCAATCTAAAGATACGTGGTACAGGAACTGTGAAACTACAATGGAAAGACTCAGTCATTAACCTAGAAAACTGCGCCTATATCCCTGATATAGTTGTGAATCTTATCAGTCCGGGACTTCTAGCTAGCAAAGGATGCGATCTTACTCAAAGTCAATATCAATTTAACGTCACAAGGATGGGTCAAACTGTACTCAGAGGATCAATCAGAGACAATCTGTTTGTCATAGAGAATCCTAAGATAGTCGGAAAAGGGACTTATGTCCATCTTATCAACCATTCTCCAAATCCGACACCAAACCAAGGTCCGTCCTTAGAAGATATCCACCGGATGTATGGCCACGCCGCAATTTCTACTCTCAAGCCCATTCTCAAGGGCCTCTTCACTAATGACAAACTGGATTGGTTTCAATGCAATGGTTGTGCGAAGAGTAAGATTGCCAGATCTCCATTCTCATTTGTATCTACTCCCTCAAGTAAACCCCTCAAGAGAATCCACCTTGACCTTGTCGGACCAATAACCCCCCAGTCAAAGAGCGGCCATCTATACCTCCTGACTCTAGTAGAAAACTACTCCGGCTACTTATCTGCCTTTCCTCTTGCCTCCAAAGACAAGACTCCGAGAGTCATAATCAACGTGCTTGAGATGGAAGCTAAAAGGCTCAACTACTACCCTTCCAAGATGTTCTCTGACAAGGGCACGGAGTTCACCAACTCAACTCTCAAGGACTTTGCCAGATCAAAAAATATCAAGCTGATAACTTCTGAACCTTACCACTCCCAACACAACGGCCAGGCAGAAAGAGCCAATCAAACTATAATCGAATCAGCCCAAGCAACATTCCCATCCTCCCTCTTACCAAAAACCTACTGGCATATAATCACGAGGAGTTGCTGCTTCATGCTCAACCAAATCCCTCGGGAAGGTAATCACCGTTCCCCCTGGGAACTCATGTTCAATAAAAAACTACCAGCTAACTATCTCAAACCCGTAGGTTCACCCCTCATATATCTCAAGAATTGTGTCCAAAAAGGAAGGAAGTTTGATGAAAAAGGGGACAAAGGGTTACTAGTTGGGTTCAATCCCTCTTTCCACTCGTATATAATTCTTAATTCTCTGGGAGCTATTATTGAAACAAAACATGTTAAATTTCTCAAGACACATCTGGACAATTTTCCTCTCCTAGAATCCACCTGTATCAATCTCTTCTCACATGAATCACAGGAATTCAACGAATCAGACTTCTCCAAAATTGACAAACAGTTTACAATCCAAAATCATCCTAGTACCAACTTGGATTTGGAATCCAATCCCAATTCTCCTGAAGCTCCGGACTCTGATTCAGATTTGCTCAATTCTACTCCAAAAATCCCATCCCTACCGGAACCCCCAAAAATCTCTGCTCCCAAATCTTCTCAAAGTGAAGCATATCAACGACCAAGACATGAAACTTGTAAACCGCAACGTTACGGATTTCACCACTACTATGAACCTCCGTCTTACAAGGCAGCCCGTAACTGTCCTGAATGGCCCAAATGGGAAAAAGCAACTGAAGAAGAATTGGGCTCTATCAAACATCAAGAGGTATGGGAAGACTACTACAAAGAACCCAATAATATCCTCAACACTACCTGGTTCTTCAAAGTGAAGGAAAACTGTCACAGGGAACCAGTCAAATATAACGCAAGGTTATGCGTTCAAGGGTTTGATCAAGTCTTTGGCATTGACTACAATGAGATGTGGGCACCCACCGGAAAACTCGGCTCATTGAGAATCGCTCTCTTGTACGGACTAAAAGAAAAAATGAACTTCACTCAATTTGACTTGAAAGGAGCCTTTCTCCCTGCACCCCTATAGGAAGAGGTCATAATCAAAACCCCTGAAGGATCTCACAGAAAAGCTCCCTATCTCAAGCTAAAAAAGTCTCTGTACGGATTGAAACAATCCCCTAAAAATTGGTAAGAAACGCTGACTGGATGGATAAAGTCTTAAGGCTACCTTGAATCAAGCAGCAATCCCTGTCTTTACTACAACCCTGAATCAAAGGAAGTTCTCTACTTCCACATGGACGACCTTATTCACGTCAGGAAGAGCAAGACCTTCGAGTCAAACTTCTTATCAAGATTCCAAAATTCGTCTTGCCACCCTCCTAACACAATCCTGGGTATGTTGATGGAAGTGAAGGAGGATGAGATCCTCCTAAGCCAACCAAAGCACATAGATCGGGGATTAGAAGAGTTATGTCTCACTGAATTCAAGGACACTTGCTCTCCTCTAACTCAAAATCTACATCTGGAGCCAGCTACCGACAAAGATCACGCACAATTCACTCAAATGAATATCAATTTCCGATTGGTCACCGGTCTTCTCAATCATCTCGCACAGTATACTCAACCCAATATTGCCTTTGCGGTGTGCAGCCTAACTAGATTCAACTCCAAACCCGGCATGTCTCATTGGAGAGAAGCTCGCAAGGTATGGAAATATCTTAAAACTACAAGAGACAAGAAACTCATCCTCCGATTCAACCCAAATGAGGAAGTGATAGCTGGATACAGCAATGCAACATGGGGAGACAATCCCTCTTCTTGCAAATCTCAGTCTGGATTTGTCATTTTCCACTATGGCAGCCCCGTCGTCTGGAACTCGTCAAGGCAGAGAAATATTACCTACTTGTCCACCAAATCCAAACTCAACGCGCTTCTCGACTGTTTCCTAGAAGTCAAGTGGATCAGTAATTTAATAAGTGAAATCTACCATCTTCCTAATCCCAAGCCCGCTCTCTATATTGACAACAAAGGACTCGACAATAAGATTAAACGGTTCGGCTCTCACTCTAAGTCCCGCCACATTGACATCAAAACAAAAGGCCTGAGGGAAGAGTTCCAAAACTGCAAATACAATCTAATCCTAATCACTACGGAGAACATGGTGGCGGACTTGCTCACCCAAGCTTTGTCAATCAAATCCTTGAATCTCCTCCAAAAATCCATCTTTGAATCCACCCTACCACAATCTCAAGAAATGCTCCATCCTACCAGGCACCAGGAGTGTTAGGAATGTCACTCGTCCCCGTGGCCAATTTGCAACTACTTCCTCTCCAACTACTGTCTCCGGAGACCGACCCCCCCCAGGGGTCTATGGCGACTCCATAACCTTCCTCCTTGAAGGGCCTGGGATGATCCTTTTCTTTTCTTAGCCTTCCTTTTCGAGTCTACTACAATTTTCTTTGTCTTCTCTATTTCCTTTTCTCGTCTTCTCTATTTCCTTTTTTGTCTCAGTCTCTCTCTTCTCTGTTTTCCAAGATTTGCTCAATCGTCAAGTCATTTGCTCATCAACTGGCCGACTTGACTTCCTCAGCTCTACCAATCTACATCAAACCACTACTTGCTGTCATCCCTTGCCAAGTAAGATGATTCGCACCTAAACCCTATGACCAATCACCTACTTATGTTTCTGTCAAATCAGCTTGTGTCTCTTCCCTGCCTCAGATCCATCTCTTCCAGACCGCTCAGCCTCACATGTCCAGATTGCTTTCTGTTGGTTCTTAGTTATCAAATCTTTTCTATGAAATCTTATCAGTGTCAGCCTGCTACTTAGCACAGAGCAACCTGACAAAGCAACAACAATAATAATATTAACAAAAATAAAAAGAACAAATAAATAAATAAATAAAATTATTATAAAATGAAGGAGTAAAAAATCCATAAATATTATTGCAGAAATGGATTCCCCACCCAAAATAAGGTAGGGTCACTCACTGACCCCACCCTTGAATTCTTACTCCTTATATTTTTTAATTAATTTAAAAGAAAATGGTAAATGACCACGGCCCCAATATGGCACCTTTTGGCCATTTTAATATTTCACATGATATTTCATGTATAGGTTTCACACCTAAATTTCATTTGAAATCCAGGTGTTGTGTGTAGTTTAGGAGTTACACAGGGAATTGTGTTTTGTCACAATTCACACAAGCAGCCCCGCGTCCCTACAGCGCTGGACTCCCGCACACCCAAACTCCTGCGCCAGTTGATCCCTCCCGCGCGCAGGTAATCCCGTGACCTAGTCATGCGAGCAGCGGATCAGTCCCCGCACACATCTGAATGGACTGATCCCCGCGCCTAGCCTGCCGTGATCATTCTGACAGCCAGGTACCGCTCAGAGGAGCTACAACCTAGTAGGATCTACTCTACACATGTAAAGCTACCACAAAAGCGTAGATCATAGTTTAAGAACCTTAAAAGTCAATTAAAATTAGTTATTAACTAATTTTTAGTATTTTTTATTAATTAAATAAAGATCCAGACTCACCACGTCATGAGCTGATCAGAACCTTCAAAGACCACGAAACTAAACAAGGAGTGGTCGTAAAAATTATTAAAAATTACGTAAAGGATCAGCAGACGATGGAAAATCAATAAACATCCACTTCTGCTCACTTTGGACCAGTACTTACAGTACTAATTGAGGATCAGTGCAGGATCAGCAAAATGATTAATCTGTTGATTAACAGATCCTGCAGCTAAAAAGGAGCTGTTCCTTGACAGATCTAAGGCCAGCAGCCTAACAGAACCTTGAGGACGTGCCAATCTTGCCCTGACTGCCCCCCTAGCTTCAGCCCATGGCTAATACCCCTTCTAGAGGCCCTCAAGAACCCAAAAAGGAATATTTAAACAGGCTCTTTTTGCCCTTTTGTTCCGGAGGATCAATCAGTTATCAGAGATATTATTATTATCAATCAGACATTGTGTCATTGTTAGTCAAGTTCTTATCAAGAAGAAAGCAAGTGATTTATGATCTAGTCTGAAGTATTATTATTATTATTTTCTAAATAACTATCAAGAACCAGAAGTTTTAACCAGCCACCAACCCCATCTGTTCTGAAGCTTCTTACCTGAATCTTTGCAGGATTTCCGTGGATTACTTCCCAAGTAAGTTTTTCCCTTCCTGCTTTGGGTTTGTGTGCTGTTTTTCCTGCCCAAATTAGTGGATAAGGCCTTAGAAGGCACCCATCTTCATTCCAAGGTTATAAACTGCCTAAGGAGGCCCCTTGAGGAGAGGTTGCCAAGTCTGTAAAGACCCCCAGTAGTATATTACTGTGGCCCCTCTTTTTATATTATATTTAAAATATTTATAACCAAACCAATTAAACCTTGCACTTGCTCTTACCATATTATTATTGGAGCTTTAAAGTGTTTATTCTTTGGAATATTATTGCTCCAAATTCCTTTATCACTCTTTGTAGCTAAAGGACTGCAAGGTTCCTGGTATCAGAGAGCTGACAAAATGGAAGGGCAAACCAAGCAAGTTAATCAGATCCTCAAACAGTATGTTTGAATTTATGTTGCCTATCAACAGGACAACTGTTTACACTGGCTCCCATCAGCCAAATTTTCCTACAACAACTGCACTCATTCCTCCACCAAACAGTTGCCCTTCCAGACTCCTTGTTGAAATTTCAGTCCCCCTACATTCCATCTCCTGCGCTCCCGCGGGGTGAGTATACTCAAACATGGGAATCATCACTCTAGATGTAAACCTTTCTTCAGCTGGGTCTCCAAGTTCCTGATTCTGGATTCTTCATACTCTCTTCTTTTGTTTTTCCACTTCCTTTCTCTCTTTATTTTTCTTTATATTTGTCTTTCTTATTTTCTCTCTTTTCACTGAAACTTTTCAATGCCTCTCAAAATACTCCTATTCATACACTTCACCACTGTTGTGGTGTTGTTATATAGTCTTTGATTGGGAATTGCGCCACAGTTGGCAGGCTCAGCATTTGGTAGGTCAGGCTCATAACTGGGATGTGTGTGGTCTCAGCAGTGGCCGCTGCAGGCTCAGCAGCAGCAACATCAGGCTCAGAAGTAGGCACTGTGGGGCTCAACATACTGGGCATGGGTTGGGCTTGATTGGATTTGGTGGGTCGCGGCCCGCTTTGACATTACAGACCCAAGAATGGAGACAGCCCAACCAGGTTTGCGGGCAGATAGTTTGGCAAAATAGGGCGGGGTGATTGGGGCTATGGGCATGGGCTGGGTGCACGCAAGCAGGGGCCAACCCGCGGGGCAGGGAATCACGCGGCACACAAAGTGGATACAGAGAAGCAGGGGGCTCCAAGTAGGGCGCGGTGGAGGGCCGCATCATGAGAAGGACAAACTGGATGTAAGTAACGGTAAGGGGGAAGGGAATGGGTTAGGTTTAGGCTAGGTTTCTGGGCTTAGGGTTTCTTTTACATTTGTTTTTGGGCTGTTATTGCGCTTTTACTTAGGTTAGGGTTGAGAGGGTGGGCATAAATTCTGCACTCTCAACACCAGCTCTGGGAGGGGGTATTATATATGATCATTGGATTGGAGCTTGGGAAAAGGAAAGTAAAAGGAAAGGGAAAGGGAAAGAGGAAAGAGGAAGGATGGAAGGATGGATGAATGAAAGGATACAGAATGAAAGGAAAGGAAATTGATCTCTTTATCTCTCTCTCTCTCTCTCTTTCCTGGAGCATCTTTATCTTTACAGATGCTAGGACCATTGATACCGGAACTCAAGAAAAAATAGGGTAGTATCACCCTCTGTGTTTCCACACCATCCTTGTCAAAAACGTCAAAACTCATCTCTTGATCTCTGCCCAGTAAGATGACTAGCTACTCATCATCTCATAGCCTGGTTTAACCTGACAATGTTATCTCAAAAAAAAGCTCCAAATGCTTACTTCTGTTTCAATCTCTCAGTCCTGAATATCCTTACTCTGCTCTACTTGGCTAATCACTCTTAATCCTTCTATCTCCACTATCTTTTGGTAGAAATTCCTTCTGCTTCATTTTCTTAAGTCTCTATGCTATTTATAACCTTGATCTCCAGTCTGTTGGTTTTAGTCTTCTGCCTCAAAATTGAAATCTTATCACTCCTTATGGTAGTAACCCAAGTTTTTCTTCTATTCACGGAGCACCTTCTCAAACCTCTACCAATTACCTTAATCATATCCAATCCCTTCAATTGCGACTCTGGTAGAACCTCAAAGCAGAAAATCAGCGCTACAAGCTGGAGAAAGCAGATCAACTTTTCACTTTGGCACCAACCTTTGCAGTAGGAGATGAGGTATGGGTTCATTCCTGCAATATTTGCAGTACTGGCCCAACCCAAAAACTCTGAAAGAAAACATGGACCCTTCAAAGTCAAATCAGTCATTTCTTCCAATGCTTTTAAACTTAAATTAACCAAAAAGTTGAAGGGTATCCACCTGGTCTTTCATGTGTCTCTCCTAGAGCCAGCTTGAGTCCTATACCTGGGAAAGACTCATCACCCTCCTGAAACATTCAATTTTCAAGATCATCTAGAGTTGGAAGTAAGCTGTATTATGGATTCTGGTTTTGCAAAGGGAAACTTCAATACCTTTTTAAGTGGACTGGCTTTCAGTCCAACAAAGATTTCACCTTGTTGGAACCAGACATTTACCTTTGCAACTCTCCAGATTTGGTTTGAGACTTCCATGAAAATTATCCTTGAAAACCTCACCAACCCTAAATTCCATCCCATCCAATCCCATTTTTTCTCTCCATGAAATTCCATTGCATTTCCTATTCCATCCAATCCCATCCCATTTTCATTTCTTATTTTTTTCATTTTTAATGCAAACCTTTTTTTTCTATATTTATATATTTCCTCATTCCAAGTAACAAGAGTATTTTATATAAAAAAATAATGATAATAATAATAATGATAAAAATAAATATATAAAAAACATAAAAATTACAAATTTTCCTTTATTTCATTTTCTGCTTCCTCCCAATTTTCAGTCAACTCCATTTTCATCAATTCAAATTCTTCCAAATCCTTATCATTTATCAAACCCAAAATTCTCCGCATTACAAGGACTTGCTTAACCAAATGCTTCTCAAATATCCCCTAGAATTTTGCATTGAAGCCCTCTTTTGAGGGGAATTCCATCCATCCTCCTCCAAGAGTTCTTCATAGCCTATCTTTCTTTGACCTTGCTACAAACCTTCTCCACCATTGCCAGTCAACTGAATTGCATAAGTCTTGATTGGTACAAAAAAATTGCACTTGGATCCCCTTTCTTTGGTCTTTAGTCCCATTTTCTTCCATTCCATCTCCTCCTGTTCCAATCTGTTCCTCCTGTTCTGTTCTGTCCCCTTCCTCCTCTCTGTTTCCTCCATTTCTTTCATTTATCTCTTCCTGCCCTGCTCCAAATCATCCTTCTTCTTTTTTTTGTTCTAATCTAGTTCCCTTGGGAATTTCCTCAATCCTTTCTTAACCTCACACTTTTCTTGACACTGTGGCACCCATTTGATTTTTTTTGAATTTGACAAACAGTAAAAAATATGGTGGTGGTGGTGGTGGTGGTGGTGGTGTACCTACAGAAACTTGGCAACACTACAAAGGACAAAAATTACATTCCATTAGTTTATCTTGTTCATTCAGTCAGTATCTAGCCTAACCCACCTGGATTCTGCACTCCTAGAAATTCAATCTCTGGTAATGGCGGAATATGATAATTCATGCAAGGAGCAGATTTTTGACTTTGGAATTCACTTGTGGAAACCTCTGGGGTATTGAACAATGGTTTTCTATTTAAATTAAAGGTTCAAGCTACTTTTCAATGGCAACATTGTTTGCACTTGCCTCAAATACCACGGGCAGCAGTGCTTTGGACACATTTTTTGTTACGGTGGATAAATTTTTTGCAAAAACACAACAAGGATGAAAAAATAATGAATTATAAAACCTTTCCAAAAGCAATTAATTAGTAGAATAAATAAAGGGTACACAGTAAGTAACAAATTTTGAACCAATGAGAGAGTCATCTAAACACTTGCAGGAGCTTGAAGCTTTATACCTGGGCAACATTCACACTCCAAGGTTAATATTTATTGTCTTCACCAATTCAAAATATGCTTTGAATTAGTACCATCTAACTCAGTCCATAAGCATGACACAAATAAGCCACAAAATCAATGGTGCCTTTGGCTTACTACCTTTGGATTGCGTAACAACCTTTCAATCTTTGAAACTCAGTATATACTTGCAAATCTTGCAGTAAACTCTAATACCAGTTGGCCATCCATTAAAGCTTTGCTCTTCTACCCCGGGTATAATCAGCCCTTGGACTTCCATTCCTGGTCACGCACTCACACTAGCTTACACTAATGCCTAGATAGTCACATCAACTGTATAGTTTGCAAATGGAATATTCCCTTACCCTGCATAAACTAAATCTTCATATTTGCATTGTACCCACATTTCATTCCTTCCTGTCTCATCTATTACGTCCTTGTACACTCATACTCTATTTTCCTGCACCTACACTACAAACTTTGAAATGAATATAATTTTACTTAATTTTGCCATTACGTCCCTATAACTCATTGCCTCACCTCTCTCTGTGTAGTTGACCATCCATTGGGTT
Organism: Puccinia polysora; assembly: GCA_025617555.3. Lineage (NCBI taxonomy): Eukaryota > Fungi > Basidiomycota > Pucciniomycetes > Pucciniales > Pucciniaceae > Puccinia > Puccinia polysora. The sequence goes on along the minus strand of CM062627.1, from coordinate 13,002,775 downwards.
TTATCTGGTCATGTTTGGATTAACTTATAGAGGCTGTGTCTCCTGCCTGAATATTTTCTCCTCAGTTAGTGAATTTCATACTTTCTTTAATTTTCTAAATCCAGTCATCACATTGGGCTTGGATTTAGTTCCTTTCCAACAGAACACTTCCTCCCTCTTTCTGTTTCTTGGGAAATCAAATCACAATTTTGCACTTTGCATTCAGCCTTGCTACCTTGCATTGTCCCTTGCACTCAGTCTCTCTGTTTGCGCTCACAATCATCTAAGATTTCCCTATATTATGTGGGGTGGTTGTGTGATAATATTGTATGAGGTTAGACTATATTTAGATATGTACTGAATGAAGAGACTGAGGATATATAGTTACTGGAGATATATTTATATAAGTCTCCTGAGCCCTAAGGTTGAAGTTCCTTGGGAAGTAGATTAGGCCTGAGTTTTAGACTGAGTTGTGTGTCAGTATGACACCTTCCTCCTCCTCCACCAGTTGCTTGCGCCACTAAGTTCTCCACTTTTGCCCCCCCTCCACCCAAGGGTGACAACACTCCTCAACCATTTTGCATAAGGCTGACGGAATATCCCCACATCAAGTTCAACAACACAGATGTGGAATGCTTCATTTTGAAGTATGAAGGCATTACAGAAGCCAAGGGGGTGTCTGAGTTGGACAAGGCTTTCCTGGTTGTCCTCTTCATCACAGAGAAGGAGAATCTCTAAGATGTGGAAGAGATGGAGGGGTACAAGAGCATTGACTGACCAAAGCTGATGGCTGAGATCTTGATACAGTGGGGAAGTTCCAAAACCCGGTTCCAGGAGAGCGACTTCAAGTGGGTTTAATTTAAGGCGAGATTTTGCAATGGATTTTGTAAGCAAGCAGAATTGATGGATTATCTGGCAGCTTTTGATTAAATATACTGGTATCTGGAAAAGAAAAAGCTGGTTGCGGGTCAAACAGGTTCAAAGAAAAGGCATTTCTTGCCAGGTTTGGAACTCAACTCTGGGTACAGGTGCAACAGCATCTTTACACCCTTGAATTGGTTAGGTTGTCATTGAAAGGGAGCATCACCCTCCTCCCCAACATGGCAACCATCTGCCCAGCAATGGAGAAGAAGATCAATTTGGATGAAATCATTTAGGACATGGCACAGTTTTTTCTGGTAGTTTCAAAGAAGGTGGTTCCTCTTCTGGCACCAGCGCAAGCTGCGGTTCTGTCTGCAACTGAAGTTATGATTTCATTGCAACCTTAAATATCCCCACATGGTGAGGAATTTCACAGAACTCTTGAAGTACCTGAAGATCTGTTTTAGTTTGATGGAAACTTTTTTTTGCAACTTGCTGCCTCACATGGCGGAATTTTTTCAATTGTTTAACATGCTTTCAAACTTTTTCACTGCTTGGGTCTTCAATAACTGTGGCAAGAACAGGAACTGGAGGTTGGGGTGAAACAAGTTCACAAAAGAAATGCATCCAGGACTGGTTTGACCCATAGTCAAAGGGATCATGTTTCAAACAGGTGATCAGATCTTGCTGGAAGCAGATAAGCCCACTCCCATGTAGCAAGTGCAATGTGGTTCTTGAAAAACTAACCTATAGCCACCAGACTCACTCTTCTAGTATAATAACAGTTCCAATACTCAAACAGACCTCAAAAATGGATTCTAAACCTAAAATAACCCCTAGTCACTCAGCAAAAGTATCCTTCTAACTCTCATGGATTAGAAGATACAGCTCAAATCAACCCTGGCCTACCCATACCCCTACCAGGTGTCACAGATAAGTGAAAGGTCATGGACATACCAAGGAAGCCCTCAGTTACATACCACATACAATATAAACCCATACATTACAACAAAAACTTTGCAGCAGTATACAGAATGAATATATGCAAGACACTGCATTCAGCACCAAAAAACCACTGCAGCAGTATAAAGAAGTAATATTTTCAAGAAACTTCATGCAGCACCAAACAAACACCTGGATCAGTATACAGAATTAATATATGAAAGGGACTGCATGCAGAACCAAAAAAAACTCTGCAGCTGTAAACAGAAGTAATATATGCAAGGCACTGCATGAAGAACCAAACAAATTACCAACCACCACTATACACAAGCAATGTATACAGGGGCACCTGTATCAATACAGAATAGAAATTTCTTCAACGGTTTACATGCATGTAAATACTGCAAAGTCTCCTCCTCTGACCAGCCAAAATGCCTCATTTGACTGTATTCACTGTAGTAGGGAGGGCCCCAGGGCAGACACAGCAGCAGACCTGAGGGCAGGATTTTTTATAAATAGAGGGCCTCTCTCCCCCATCCAGGTGGCATCAATCCCCCCATCCCCCCCTCCAGGGATCACCATGCCTCCTAGGTACCCTTACCCCCTACTTTGACCATCCTGAAACCAATATCTCATAACAAATAATGGGACCATCATCAAACCCTTAACCCATACCATCACCATCACCATCATCATCATCATCAATCCTCACCATCCACCATAATCCACCACCATTATCCTTGGCCGTCCATCATCATAACCCCATAATTTTGACCATGAACCAAACCAATAACACATACTTTTGACCATCACCTATCACCACAATTATTAACCTAATATCCCATACCTTGACCATCATCATTGATCATCATCCATCACCATCACCCATCATCATGAACATCCACCATCAACATTACCATCCCTTAACATTACCCCATACCTTCAAGCATCACCACCATTTCCCCATAACCTGAACATCATCAAACCATTACCCCATACCCTCACCATCACCTACCTTCAATGTCAGCTTGCTACTTGGACAGATCAACCTTTCAAAGCAGATTTAAAACAGAAACAAAATAATAGAATTAGAAGGAGTGAGAAATCCATGAATATTATTACAGAAATGGATTCCCCACCCAAAATTAAGTAGGGTCACTCACTGACCCCACCCTTGAATTCTAGCTCCTTACATTTTCAAATAATTATTAATCAAAATGACCAACAGACCACGACACCACCATGGCACCTTTTGGCCATTTTAACGTTTCACACATTATGCCATGTAAAGTTTCACACCTAAAATTCAGTCAGAATTGAGGTGTTGTGTATATTTTAGGAGTTACAGGCAGATTTGTGTTGTGTCACAATTCCCGCGCGCAGCCCCGCATTCATATAGTAAGGGTACACACGCCTGACACTCAATATTTGGGCTCATGTCCAAAGGCCCGCATGCAAAATGACTGACCGGCCGCAGGCAACAGATTCCCGCATGCAGCTGGCAAGCCTGCGCGCGTCAACAAAAATTGTACTAAGCCTGACAGCCAGGTACCGCAAGAACAGGCTACAACCTGCATGCATACATCACATATATTTAACAACTTGACTGCCGGACAGAGGGATTTGTGAAACCTAAGAATATTGAATAAAAATATATGAAAATCAAAATATAAAGCAAATAAATTGTGGGAAACAATAATGAAGCTTGTCACGTAAATGAGATTTCCAAATCTTTATGAACCACAAAACACAACAATGAGTTAACCTAAAAATTATTAAAAATTCCAAAAATGTGCAGAAGATGCCGTAAAACCTAATAATACCCGCTTTCACCCATTTCACTCAAAATAAGTTAATACAACATAAGGAAATGTGTCTGAATCATAAAAATAAAAAATTAACATTTAAACACCTTCTGAGAATTATTTCACAAAGAAATAGGAAATAGAAAAGGCTAGCAGATTGACAGCACCAGAACTATGTGCCAAACTAGCCCTTGCCAGCCTGCTAGCCTCAGCACCCAAGCAAAACCCTCTCTCTGTGCCCTGAGAAGGTCTTATTACCCCAAAAAGGTATATAAACAACCCTTTTTAAGTGATTTAAACCCCAGTAATTTTAAAGTATCAATCCAGACCCCTTTGCCATCCGTGATCAAGTGTTTATTCAAGATAAACAAGTGATATATGGCTATAGTCTAATAGTATTATTAATAATTCTGGCCCCATCATTGATTCCGTGAAGAATATCAGCAAATAATCCAAATAATTGTCCTGATACCCTTCCAACTGTGAATTTCTGCGAGCTTCTTGGAGTAAGTACTTGAACTAGGAAGTTGTATCCTCCTTGCACCCAGGCATAAGTGCTGTAAGACAGCCAGTCCACCCATCCCCTTGAGTTAGTCTTTTGTGAGCAATCATTTAAGACCTCATTGTCCCAAGGTCTTTACATGGTTCAAAATAGCCCCTTGAAGAGAGGTTTTTATCCAATAAAGACCCCCTGTTTTCATGAACTGTGGGCCCTCTTGAAAGATATATATTTAAAAAAATTTAATCCAACCAAACCAACTAAACTTTGCATTTGCTTTCAAATCAATTATTTGAGCATTTTACCATAATTTTCTTGGAATTATTATTCCAACACCAATATCACTTGCTGTAGCTAAAGGAAGGCAAAGTTCCTGGCATCAGGAAGCTGACATTCAACATCATACCATCATCATCATCCATCATCATAATCACCTACCTTGAACATCATCAAAATTGACCATCATCAACCTTGACCATCATCAACCTTGACCATCATCATCCATCATCATCACCCATCACCATCCATCATCATGATCACCTACCTTCCCCATCAATCATCATCATGATAACCATTCTTCATCATTCATACTGTCATCATCATTCATCCCTGCTATGATCATCAACTATCCACCCATATTATCATCATGTACCTCCATCACCATCAGTTATCAAATATACCCTCAAACATTTCAATGATAATCAATCATCACCTGGAAAATCAAAGGAGCATCCATCAGTAACCAAAAAAAAAAGAAAAATATATAAATGATTCTTCCCTTTATCAGCTTCCATCATTCAAGTCACCTATCTCTTCCACCACTTTTTCTTTATCAAGTCTGCACATATTGATCCTAGTTCTGATAGAGACTAATATAGTAGAAACTCTATCTGAAATCAGCCACAAATATATTTACTTTTATTGTTGTGAGACTATTATATTACATAGAAGGGAAGGAAATTCAAAGCCACCCTTATTATCCCTCTATGTTATTAATAGTTTTAGTACTAAATTCCCCCTCATGTGACTTCCAGAAAGCTATTTGCTAAACCTTAACCAATCCCAAAGGAGTTTCTATAGCGGGTGCAGAGCCAAGGGGCAACAGAGACAGTGCAAGTGTTGCTTGGGATTGTTGCCTCTCCCGGGTCATGGCACGCTCTGTGGTTAGAAGCCAAGGTGAGGACATTGGAAATGGACAAAAAGGTCTTAGCAGACAAGATGGACATGTACACAAAGGAAAAACTGTTACCTACCACTCCTAAAATAGGCCAATGGTACAATGCATTAACTTTGCACAGGAGAAGTTGGATCAAAAGTTGTGGCAGTTAGTTTGAGTCTCAATGAAGTTAGCTGGAATTAAAGTGTGTTCAATGCTGGATAGCAGGTCCATGGTAAACTTTCTGCCTTCCAAAATGGTGGAAAAGTTGGGTTTGGTCCAGAAGAAGTGCCCAATGGGGCTTTGGGTGTTGAACAGCAGGGAGTGCCATGTGGAGGAGTTTTTTGAGGAAGAGGAAGTTGATTTTGCAAGGGTTTGGAGACCCTTGTATTTTCTTTTGTTGGAATGAGGAGATTTTATCCTGGGACAGCCTTTCATTTTTGGAATCTGGGCAAAAATGATTTTTAATAACAAGGCATGCAGGGAGGTTTTGATGGTGGAAGAATTTTCCAGTGTGCATTTCAATACAACAATATGCAATTACAGGAACGGGAAATGGGTCCTTGGACCAGTAATTGGAAACAAAGGCAATTCCAACCAAGCATCTGACTGCAATTTTTGGCCCATGGAGGATTTTGCCTAGTTTTCCAAGGAGATGGCGTGGGGAAAACTCTGGCCTTGTGCAGGCATTCAACTAGTAAGGATTCGGGGGAAGATGGTGTTTAAAGGTTGCATGAGGTAGAAGTAAGTTCACTTCCTCAGTGTGAATCTCTGGGAGGTGCAAAATGTTTGAAACCCTACCATTGTGCCACACTTTTGAACAAAGTCAAAAGCCATGGTTTGGTGATATCTAGGACTTATGATGGGGAATGTGTACGGATTGCAAGGTGCAAAACCAAAAATTAAAAATGGGTGGCATAAAAAGTCCTGCTGCAGAAAAAAACAATGCTTCAGGGTTTTAATGGGCTGCTGCAACCAATTACTTGGTCTTGGGATCCCTGGGAATTGAATTTGAAATGTTGAGGTGGGTGACTTGGTTGGCACAGATCACACAAGAATGTTTTGTGGCTCTTAAGTTTGGGCCCCCAGGTTGGTTAAGCATGGAAAAATGGGACTTCATGACATTGGTGCTGGTACTTTACAAGAAGGCCCTTCTGTTTGTTCCCAAAGGGTGGGGATTGCTGAAAGGTGAGATGGGTGATCCCTATGTGATTCCAAATTTTCCGCACAAGAACTGGCAAAATTGGCCAATAAAAATACCCAAGAAGTTCCGGGAACCCTTCCTTGAATTTATTTGCAAGAATTTCAGGACAGGAATTTTAGAACAGTCAACTTCAAGCTACTCTAGCCTGATCTTTGCAGTGGTCAAGTAGGATAGTAATTTTTTGAGAATTTTTCATGATCTAAAGCGGCTCAATTCATTGACAATCTGGGATGCGGGGGTACCTTTGTGTGTAAAAAGGTTCTTGGAGTCAATGGAAGGTCACACTTGTTATGGGTTGGTGGAAATGATAGGCAGGTATGATAAGCAGGAAATTCACCAGAAATCACAGCTTCTGACTGCATTTGAGACCAGCCTTGAAAGGATGCAGCTGATGCGGCTCCCCAAGGGTGAAACTCAATTGGTGGCGGTGTACAAGGCTCATATGAATTGGATCTTGAGGTACAGTCTTCTGGAAGGGGTCAAGATTTTCATTGACAACATGGGAATCAAGGGTCAAAAAAAGGATTCAAAGGGTGTGGCCTTGGCCAAGGCCCCCACCATCTTTTGGTTTTTCTGGGATTATGCGCAAATTCTTGAGTGGATCTTGTTCCTGATTGAGTAAGTAGGGATTACTGTCTTGGGGGAAAATTTGGAAGTTTGCACTTCTGCATTGGAGGCCTGGGGAACATGGTGGCTTTGCATGGCAGGAGGATTTCCAAGGATAAGGGGAACAAGGTTTGTGAGTGGCCAACCCTGAAAAATGTTTTGCACATCCTCCAAGTTCTTGGTTTTGTGTAGCTACATCCACATGTTCATATAAAGATTTGGGGAGGTGGCAAGTCTGATCCAGAAGCTGACGTGGAAGGGGGCAAAATGGGACTGTACTGCTGGTTGCAAAGGTGTTTTCCAGAAAATCAAGCAGATTGTGGGGTGCAAAGTTGTTCTCTGGGACCTTCACTAAAATGCTGTGGGGATACAGTTTGTGGTTGACTTGAGAGATTTTGGTGCGGGGGTATTCTGACACAGGAGGAGGATGGGAAGGATTGGCTTGTTCTCTAAAAGTCTGTTACCTTCACTGCAATGACCAGCCATTATTTGCAGCCAAAGTTGGTATTATTTGGAGTTACCAAGATTTCTCAGAGACTTCAAAATATCCTATGGGGTGTTCATTTTGATTTGTGCTGGTGGAGGCAGAGGAGTTTGTATGGATTATTGATTCACTGGGGTTGCCAAATCCTCCCATGACCAGGTGGGTAGCATTACTTCAAATCTTCTCTATTGCTGGTGTGCATCCTCCAGGAAATGCATTAAAAATACACAAAGGGCTGTTGGGGTACCCTTGGTAGAATCCTCTTGAGGGTGCCAAGCCTCTTGAAATTTGGGAATACAATGAGAAAGGCATTGGGTGGGCAATTTTTATCTGCAAGAAGGTCAATTGTGGCCGCAGAGCACTTGGGTTCCTCTTGTGGTTGCACTGTTGGTGATGGATGAGGAAGTGATCTTGACATGTATCCACAATGACCTTGGCCACCAGAGCAATATTGAGATGTGGAGGAGGGTGAAGGCAAGGTTCTGATGGCCAGGGGTTGTGCAGGCAGTGCAATAATAGGTGAAATTGTGGAAATCCTTTAAACAACAGAGATTGAGGTTTCCCAGGGAGGTTGGTTACCCTACCTTGGGGATACACACTGTTTGGGAAGGTTTCTATTGACATGGTACAAATCAAGGCAGGGAAGCTTGCATATCTGCTTGTTGCAGGGGATGACTTTTTGGGATGTTTTAAAGCATACCATCTGGTGAATCTTTTGGACAAAAAGGTTTTTCAGTTGTTGGAGGGAGGTTTGTTTGCGCAATACAGGTCACTTTGCTTGGTCACAGTGGATGGGCGTGCAGAGTTCTGGGTTTGTCTTATGGCACTGGTATAGAGTTGCAGGGAAAGGTTTGGGCGCATGACAGAGCACTATACAGAAGGTTCTGGAATTATTGAACATGGGAATCAACCAATCAAGGGTGCCCTGGTAAAGATGTTCTGGGAAGATGGCAATAGGTGGCAATAGCATCTTCCAGTGGTCCTCTTTGCAAATTGGATATTGGCAAAGCAGTTGGTGGGATACTTCCCGTATGAGCTACTCTTTGGTCAGTGTCCTTTTCTTCCGGTGGGTATCAATCTGGAAAAATTCCTGAGAGTGGATTGGTGGATGTTTGAGACCTCCGGGTAGCTTTTTGAGTTGTGCTACAAAAAGCTCCTGAGGAGAAATGAGATGCTGCTTAAGGCTGAATAACAGCTGAAGGAGACCCGCATGGGTTTTGTCCACTACTGGGCCAAATTCTGCTCTGACCAGCTCTGGTAGCTGTTTCAGAAGGGTGACTTGGTCTTTTTGTGCAACCAGAGCTTTTATTCTCAGTGTAGAAAGCTTTCTTCCAACCAATGGAACAAACACTTCCATGTTGCATTGAAGTTTGAGGGTGGAATTTATCAGCTTCAGGAGTAGGATGGAACACTCCTCAAAATAATTCCTGCAGCTTTGAATTTGAAGTGCCTATTTGCGTGGGGATACACCTTGTTTGAAAAGACAGCAGGAGAGGATTACAGCTTTGGCAACAAAATCATGTTTTCAGGAAAGGCCAATGGGGCGGACACAGGTTCTTTGTCTTTCAACAAGGGTGCTGGCAACATGCTGCTCTTGTGTAGTACAAGGTTGCAAAACTCTGGGGACAGCTGCCCAGCTTGGGGTGTGAAGAAGCTAGTAATGGATGGGAAAGCCTGATTTTTTAAGGGGGGGATCTAGCCAGTCTAAACAGCTGGAACAACTAGACACCCCAGAATGTTTGTTTCCTTATTGTTCTGATTGGATTTTTTCCTTGGATTGTTGCTTGTTTTGGGTTGTGGATTGTTGCAGAAAAATGGGTGCAGAAAAATTTTGGGTCCATAAATACAAGGAAAAGCCCTGCAAAGAGGACATGGCAAAAAGAAAAAGTTGAAAGCAACCCATCAAAATAATAATAATAATAATAATAAATGGATAGAAGTGTGTATATAGCGTTAGATTGATGCAGGATGGATAGTAGTTTTTTGATGTGGATAAATTCTGAATTGGTTAGGGGTTGTTCTAGCTGGCCTAAACAGTCAGAATGACTACAAAACCAATAATATCTTTTTCCTTATTTTTTCTCTCTCCTGCATGATTTTTTCACCCACTGGAGGTCTGTTTTTTGTTTTTGTTTGCAGAAGGGGTGTGGGGAACTGTGTGGCATTTCTTCTGGGGTGATCCAGGTATCTCTCTGGAAACTTAGGATGGCAAAGTTGGAAGTGTGGTATTCTCTCAAGCATGGAACTTGTGGAGATGCGTACTGTAACTTTGGGCACTTTAGCAGGTTCACTCATGGACAGGCAGATCTTGCGCAAAGCCACATATTGAAACCTGGATTTCTCTGTCTCTCACTTAAGCTCTCTGTCTCTCACTTGGGCTCTCTATCTCTCACTCAGGCCAGAGGCTGCTCTCATGGTGATATCTTATCCAAACTAAGGCATGAAGCAAAAGTATATTTCTTTTGAAGTCAAGACTGCTCCTACAAGAAAAGAAAGAGTAAAAGAAGGAGAAAAGGGGAGCAATTCTCCTACTTTGTCTCCATCACCTCCACCATTTTGGCATGCGTTTCCTAGACCAAGTTGTGAAAGGCCTCCAGTAGTTTGCATTGGGAAGCGGTGTTGTGCATGCAAGGGATTGAGAAGAACCCTTGTAGAAGCACGTTTGACTTTTAGAAAAAGCCATCAAATTTTGCAGCAAGAAGGGCCAAACTTGTTGGGATCTCTGGAATTTCAGGAAAGGCCCTTGGAGGGTCAGGTTTGGCCAGAGGTAAAAAGGAAATGAAAACATGCTTGGGGGATGGTGGGCCTGGATTAGCCACTGGCAGAGACAAAATGTGGTCCTAAAGTTCCGATTCCATCATTGGGGTGGGCAAGGGTAATAAGGGAGCAGGGGCCAGAGTTGGGGCCAGAGCAGTTCCAGGGGTCATACAAGGTTTAGTTGGCAGGGGAGGATAACCAGTCTGTTGTTAAAAGATTTCCTCAATGAAAGGGTTTGTTGATCCCTGATTGACAAGGATGCAACCTGCATGCCATTTTTTTGTGGTTGCATAGTCATCCTTGTGGGGTGGCCCATCCCAGTTCATTTGTAATCCTTAGTTGCAGCTCTCTTGGTATAGATGTGGAGGAGGAGCACAAGGATGGCCAGAAGAGGGGGATCCGCAAAGGGTCCGCAATTGCTTGGGGATCAACTCATTGCTTGATACCACAAACCAGTCATGGCAGGCCCTCTTGTGTGGGAAAGTTTGGGAATGAGGATGGGGCATACCCTTGCTGAGTGGGCAACAAAAATGGCCTGCACAGAAGATGTTTCTGTTAAAATAAGGATGCACTCAGGTAATGTGCATATTTTTTTGCAATCCAAGTGGGATGCACAAATGGGCCTCCACGGCTCATTGGACATAACATGGGCCACGTGGGCCTATGTGGATTTTATTGATTTTAAGAATTTGTGCACCAAAACAAGTTTTCTAGTTCTTTTGGGAAACGGGCCCTGATGGGCCCTCCAGGGTGGATTGGCCACTTTAGCCAGATGGGCTTATTTGGGCATCACTGGGCCCAATGTTTATTTTGTGCATACTTGGCCAGACTTGCTGGCCTGCCAAAGTACCTATTTTATGGTCTTTGGGCCTCATCAGCCCATTAGGGCCGCCGCCTGTGTTGTGGCCCGTTTGGGGCCACTTTTTTCCTGCCTGGGCCCATTGCGGGGCGGTTTTATGGGGCAGAGGACTTTTTCTGGAGTCCTCCCACCCGCTGTGTGCAAGGCCGCAGCCCCATTTGCGCCACCCGGCTGCTTGCGGCTGCTGGGGGGGTTTCAGCTGCGTTAGCTGGCAGCCCCTTCCTCCCTCCCTCCCCTTGCTTGTTTGTGACGGGCAGGGAGGATGGCTGGTTCTCCCCCTCATTGGGAACTAGCCAGTGGCTGGTTGCATGTGGCAACTGGCCAGGGTGGGGGGGACCTCATCATCCTCCCACCTGTTGGTGGTTGAGGGAACAAGGCGGTGGGGGGGATCTGACCACCCTCCCACAAAGCAAGCAGGGCGCTAGCCCACCCCCCCCCCCCTTATTACCCAGGGGGAGGCGCCAAGGGCCAGGGGGACCTGATCCCTGTCCAGCCCTTTTGTTTTGGATGGTCTTCCTGGGGAAAATTGTGTCCTAGGAGGGTATTTTTTTGAATGTGTGAATTGAATACACTGAAAAAATGGGAACTGATGAATAGAGGAATCAACATAGGAACAGGAAACACGAGGAGATGATAAAGATCACAAACATCTGGCATGGGCTAGGTTGAGGCGTTGGTGTTAAGTGAGAAGCAATGAGATGAGAGACAAATTGAACTGAACCAGAAGACTAGTTGTCAATACAAGATCAAAAGGAGATAATAAAGAATAGGAAAAGCAGGAATATCTCACTGGGCACACAGACAAGGCTTGAGGCATCCAGACGAGCAGACAAGAAAGGAAGAGAAAGAATGGATAGATGAGGAGATTGAGGAGGAGATTGAGAAGTAGACAAAAGGTTGAGATGATCAGAGGTTGAGATGGTTGAAGGTTACAATGATGATGGATGATTTTCCAAGGAGGAGAATCCCAAGACTCAGAAGAGAAGTCTTCTAAGTCTGATCTGGATTTGAAGTGTAAAGGAAATTAGGGTGTCTCCACTCCTTGTCTGTCTGTCCGCGTGCTGTGTATGTGTACCCAATAAGGGGAGAAGACCTAACATATTAACACCCCACCATGCCCAATGAGATTTTACAGCAGAAAACATGTAATGAAATAATCAAAGAAAAAGAAACGACAACAAGAAATTTAAGATTTATCTGAGTGGAGGAAGGGAGAAAACAGGGAAATACTATGAATGGAGGATGCCTTAGTTAATGCATCAGCCAACATTTTTTCCAATTTTATCAATTTGATTTAAATTCTTCTTGCCCTAAGTTCATCCCTCATACCTTTAGTTTTTAGATCTAAGTGCCGTGTCTTTGAGTTTGATCCGAATTTGCGTATTTTATTGTCTAATCCGCTTTTATCAATGTTGAGAGGAATTGCTTGTAAAGATAAGTAGAGAATTTCATTCACTAATGCCTTGATCCATTTAGCTTTGTGATATGCATCCACCAAGGCATTTAACTTGGCCTCAGTAGAGGACCACGTAATTTTCTTTTTTTTGCAACTGTTCCAGGAGACCAAGCTCCCAAATAAAGTGCAAAGATACCCTGTTTGGGATTTACAAGTGGAGGGATTGTCTTCCCAGGATGTGTCCTAGAAAGCCTCAAATGGTTTTGATTGGGGTAGATGCCTGAGTTCCAGCCTATAGTGCTGTGTCGACTTAAGATACTTCCAAGTTTTCTAAAGTTCATTACAGTGTGTAATCCCTGGTTTGACATTGAAATGCGCTAGACTCAACACTGCAAAACTGACATCAGGCCTTGTATAACAAGCTTTGTGGTTTAGCAACCCTACAGCTGATCAATAATTAATATTCACCGCTTTGAATTCTGCATGTTCTTTGTTGGTGGGGGGTTTGAGCTGAAGATTAAAAGTGAGAGGTGTTGATGAATCTCTGGCTTCCCCCAGACCCAATTCTTCCATACCATGTTGAATGTGATTTGGCTGGCTGAGCATTATTCTGTCCACCTCGACTTTGATTTTCATTCCGAGAATGGTATTTGGATCTTGGCACATCAATCCCTTGAACTTGTGTACAAATTTCTCTTCGGAGCCTTGACCATTGCCTACCAGTATTAGATTTTCCACATGGAAGAATAGTTGAAATTTTCCGTCCTTTGAGAGGTACAAGCACAGGTTGCAGGTTGATTCATATAAACCAATCTGTTTGAACCAGTCATTCAAGGTTTTGTACCAGTTCTTGGGTGATTGCTTCAGCCCATACAGTGATTTCTTTAATTTGAGAAATTTTGCAGATCAATTTGAGCCCTTTGGTGTTCTGATAACAATTTCTTCCTCAATCAGCAAGTGCAAAAACACACTCTTCACGTTGAACTGGAAAACTTTTTGAGATGACTTCAGAGCATACAGGAGAAATAGTCAAAGAGATGACGGTTTCCCAGTAGGAGCAAATGCTTCAAAATAATCTATTCCTTCAATTTGACTAAAGCCCTGCACACAAATTCTTGCTTTAAATTTCACCAGATTGCCATGACAGTTTTCTTTCAGTCTATAGATCCAGGTTGTCCAAAGAGGGTTTGCTGGTTCAGGTCCCTCATAATCCTCCCATACCTCAAAGGATTCAATTGAATTTAGCTCCGTATCCATAGCCAAGATCCATTTGGTTCTTTCCTTGCTTGTTACCGCGTCCTTGTAACTTTTAGGCTTGTAATACTGAAATAAACCGTAGTGTTGAGGAGGTCTAATGGCCAATCAATCTCTGAGGCTTTTCACCAATTGAGTTTCTGGTATTTTTTTGGATAGCAATTGAATGGTCCTGACTGGAGTAGGCAAGTCCTCTCTGTCAGATGATCCTGAATCCAATGATGTACTGATGTCAGAACTTGAGGATAGGTTGTTCTCAGGTACGTTCCTGTAGTTTGTGAAAGATGGGTTATCTCATTGATGCAAAAATTCACAATTCTGGTCTGATGGAGCAAGAGAATTTCTAGCCGGTTCACTTGTGAAAGACTCATCCGTCCAGTCGTCTGTTGAGACAGTTAATATTGATTTTTTAGGATTTGGAATCTTCAGAAACTTCACATGCTTAGAGAAAATTATAAAGTGAGATTTTGTTAGAATGCAATACAAGCAAAAGAGTGGATCGAAGCCTACAAGAGTTCACTCTTCCCTTTTTTTGTTGAATTTATGCATTTTTCTTGTTGCATTAACAGGTACACACATGGACTTCCAATTGGCTTGAGATAGGATGGCGGTAGTGAGTGGCCATGTAGTCTAGACCACAGCAAATCAGGGTGGTTTTCCCTTGGGATTTGATTGAGCATCAGGGCACTGGATTTGATTACCTCATGCCAGAGGTTTGCAGGTAGACGGGCGTCCTTGAGGATGGTGCGGGTTGATTTGATGATAGTTCTGTTTTCTCTTTCTGCCTTGCCGTTGTGTTCAGGGTGGTAAGGTTCTGAGATCATTTGGCATATGTGGTTCCTGTTGTAAAAGATTTGCAGTTTTTGATTGACAAATTTGGATCCACCATTGGAGCATACTTCAGACGGATATTACCCCCTTTGTTGGTGTTCTTTCTCTATGAGATCTATTATGGTTTCAGGAGTTTCCTCCTTAGAGGTTAAGGGAATTGCACCAATATACCCTGTAGCACTTTCCACCAAGGTGAGGATGAACTGGTGACCTCCCTTGGACTGCGGCTTTAGAGGCCCCATGAGATCAAGATGGAGTTTTTCAAAGGGTTTATCAGCATTGACAGACGTTCCCTTGAATGGTGATTTGGTGATATTGTTTTTAACGCAATGGATACATTCAAAGTTGGTTCTGATTTCAGATGGTATATGTTTTGTGATATTCTCTAGTCTTGATATTGAAGCATTCCTGGAGTTTCAATGTATTTCCATGAGTCCCTCTTTGGAGGTCGAGGCAATGTTTGCTGAATAATCTCAAATCAGAGCTTGATCAAACCTAGGAGTATCTAGAGTGTACAAGTTGTCCACAATAGTCCCACCAAAAACCCTGTGCCCATCCTTTGAAACCTCAAATTGATTTTTGCTTGCTTTTAAAAAGCATCCCGACTGATTGAGTGCTCCTGCACTTTTCAAGTTGATGGTGAGATTAGGAACATAGAACACATTGGAGAGTTTGAGCATAAATTCATTCCAAACCAGCACCACTATACCCCTGCCCTTGATCTCTAGTTCTACCCCCTCCTTGCCAGTTTTGATTGATTGGTTGTTGCAAGGAGTCATATTTTTGAAGTATTGACTGTTGTTAATCATGTGAATTGAAGCACCTCTTTCCAGAATAAATCATGATTTGGGACTTCCATGATTGATCCAAATTGAGAGGAGTGCAAGATAATGGGCGACTGGGTTTGGGTTTGATTTGGAGTGATTTTTACAAGACTTCCATTTAGCCTGTTCTTCTCTCCACCAGTCAGGCCCAACTTCCAGATGTAGGTGCCAGAAGTTGTTGGCTGAGTGGTGTTTAACTTGTTTTGGATTGTGGTATCCTTTGGTACATCTATGGCGCTCTCCAGATTTATCAGCGTGATTTGAAGCTGTGGGTTTTGAGTTTGTCAACACCACTTTGGTCCAAGGATGCTGATGATCTTGAGTTTTCTGCGCTTTTGATTCATTATTCAGTTGAGTGAGGTGGTTAAGAACGTAATCCACTGAGAGTTCCTTGTCTGTGTGCATAATTTGTTGTTTGATGTTGTTCATACAATCGGGAAATTTGAAAAGAAGGTGATAGGCCAAGATGTTGTTTGGAAGGAGGATTCCAACTTTGCAAATTTTCTTCAGAGAGACTTTAGCATTAGTTATGAAGTCATCAATGTGGTCCAACACAAATGTTAAGTAAGGAAATTCATTGAATATCCTAGCTCTATTCAATACTTGCAAGGAAGTGTATTTGTTGATAATAGCTTTCCACATAAGTTTGGCAGAATTCTTGTTGAGAAAGGTAACAATGTTGTCGTGCGTGGCTGCTTCTAGTCTAGATATAATAAGGAGTTAGATTTCATCATTCATGTTGGGATTGAGAACCAAAGAGTTGTTGTTAATGGGTATGGAGCATCTGCAGACATCAAGAATGGCGTCCATCTTATCTTTCCACAGGCCATAGTTTTCCTCACTGAGTCTGGGGATTGTATCAAGGGCGGTTTTCAGCATGGCCTTCCTAAATCCCTCCAAAGTCAAGATGGCCATAATTTCACAGTTATTTGATGGTGTTTGAGATTGAGAGTGGAGAGTTGATAGGGTGTAGATTTGGCTTTTAACCATGTTGAATGTGTGAATTTAATACACTGAAAAACTTGGAACTGATGAATAGAGGAATCAACATAGGAACAGGAAACACAAGGAGATGATAAAGAGCACAAACATCTGGCATGGGCTAGGTTGAGGCGTTGGTGTTAAGTGAGGAGCAATGAAGCAAGAGAGGACATGAACTGAACCAGAAGACTAGTTTTCAATACAAGATCAAAAGGATATAAGAAAGAAATGGAAAAGCATGAATATCTCACTGGGCACACAGACAAGGCTTTAGGCATCCGGATGAGCAGACAAGAAAGGAAGAGCAAGAATGCAAGATGAGGAGATTGAGCAGGAGATTGAGAAGTAGACAAAAGGTTGAGATGATCAGAGGTTGAGATGATTCAAGTTTACAATGGTGATGAATGATTTTCCAAGGAGGAGTATCCCAAGAATCAGAAGATGTCAGCTTGCTACTATTTCAGAGCAAGCTGCAAAAGTAATAAAAATAACATAAAAATAACAATAATATAATTAACCTGAGAAGCAGTAGGAAAACCATGAACATTATTACAGAAATGGATCCTCCACCCAAAATTAGGTAGGGTCACTCACTGATCCCACCCTTGAAATCCAACTCCTTATATTTTTAAATAATTAAGGAAAGAAAGACCAAAATACTACGGCTCCACTATTGAATTTTTGGTCAATTAAATATTTCACACACATTGTCACGTATAGGTTTCACACCTAAAATTCAGTCAGAATTGAGGTGTTGTGTATATTTTAGGAGTTACTGATGGAAATGTGTTTTGTCACAATTCCGGCACCCAGCCGCGGCAGCCAATGCACCCGCGTGCGGCTTAGATACAGCCCTGTCACTCCGTCAAGGTCGTGTACGCAGCCCCGGGCCTCTGACAAGTATGCAGCCGCAGGACTACAGGTTGACAGAGTGACAGGTGGCCTGAGAGGCTCATGTACCGCGTAAATATGCCACAACCCACACGGGAACATTCTACATATGTAATAACTGTTCTCATGGATAGTAGATAGTCTAAAAATACATAATATTATATAAAAATACTTAAATAATCCTTATACATATTTTTTATTTAATATAATTCAAAGTACCAAGAATTTCAAAAATAAGAAAATGACAACTTCTAAAAATATATTAAAATACTTTAATATCCTTTTATGAGAATTTCTAGACATCAATATTTTCGTGACATACTAAGTAAACTAATGATGTAAAAATATAACATGAATTCCCATGACTTATTTCCAAGTAATTATCTTTGTAAATCAACTGCAACTCAAAAATAAGGAGTCAAATCAATATCACAACTTTTACTCCAGTCATATAATACATAATGAGAACTCACCTGACATCGGGATGTCTGTAGAAATGTCTATTTATATAATTATTAAATTACTGGGAACATTTACTAAGGATAATTAATTAAATAATACATAAATAGGACAGATTAGTGTTATTCACACGTCCTAATATCTATTATAAAGTAGAATAGCTCCCATAACCTGAGGAATTAGATGCTACCCGTGCTATAGCACCAAGAACACATGACAGGCTACCCCTGTTTACCCTGCTATCCTTAGTGTCTGTCCCTTTGAGCCCCTGTACCCCTCAGAAGGACAATGTTGGGACTCCAAAAGCTATAAATAAAGAGCTCTTTTTGAGGATATTGATGGGCAGAGACCCAGTTATATTTATATCCAGACACCGTGCCAAGGTAATAAAATACTTATAAGAGATAAGTAAGTGATTTATGGCTACTTCTGATCAATAATATCCATCCTCAACCTCTTTTTTATCAATTGAAACTGCTGAACAACCTTATAACCCCAGTATACAGGTTTAACCAATCAGTGCACGTCTCAAACAGATAACCAAAAGATTTAATAATATAACAGTGAGTTTTATTATCCTTTCTCTGTCGTGGTAGCTTGGCTACAAGGCCCTGCCACTCACCCATGTATTTTATATACATATTATCTTTGGGTAAAATATCCTTTAAACTAAAGCGCCCAAAGTAACCAGGACTACATTTTTTCATACTGAAATCCCTGAAGAGAGGTGTTAAAGATCCCCAATATAAATTTGGCCCCTCTATAAAAATATTTAATAATCAATTTATTCATATTGATTTAAAACCATAAACCATAGACAAACCACTTAACCTTGCAATAAGCTTAATCCAAATATTTTACAGATTTTTGCTGCATTTATTAAATAATATATTTATTATTTATTCTATCACCTCTGGTAGGCAAAGGATAGCAAGGTTCTTGGCATCCAGGATGCTGACAGAAGAGAAGTCTTCCAAGTCTGATCTGGATGTGAAGTGTAAAGGAAATTAGAGTGTCTTCACTCCTTGTCTGTCTGTCCGCATGCTGTGTCTGTGTACACAATAAGGGGAGAAGACCTGAAATCTTAACAGATTTTACCACCCCTGCTGGTCACCTAGGTAGGAAAGAGGGGGGAGGCGTCACGCCCGCTGGTTAAATCCCCCCTTGTGAGCTTGAGAGCGGACCCAGGTGAGTTCTGGGTCCCACTTGGTCCATTCTATGGGGCCAACGGCTGGTTGAATGAAGCAACCAGCCTGGCAAGTGAGGTCACAGAGGTAACTGGGCTGGTTGTAAGGGACAATCAGCCAGGGTCTGAACAGCAACAAGGGCTGGTTCAGCCCAGTAAGGGTTGAAACACCAAATTCAACCGGTACAGACTGGTCATAAGGGTTCAGGGACTAATGCCAGGTGGGCTGAGTAAGCCAAAACCAAGTAGCAAGGCTTGTGAAGCCTTTAGAGCCCATTTGGGGCGGAATTTTTTCCTTTTGCTTGATATTAAATGAACTCCACATGAGCACCATCTTTTGCATCTAAGGAGCTTTTCTTCCTGCTGTTTTCCATCCATTCATTCACCAATTCATTCACATTCACAAGTGTGCCATTTCCTCTGCCTCATATTGAGGATCAATCATAAGACATTATTGTCTCATCATTTCTTTTGCTTTAAGTACTGCTCTTTGACTAAGCTTGTGGTCCAATAATTGCCCCAGTTTCAGACATGGTGACCAGGAAGAAGAGTGCAGATGAAGCAATGGAAAAGGCAGTTGCTGCATGGAGGTGCCATTGAAAACTGTTTGCTTGATATGGTAATTTGAGGGGAGATGGGCGGTTGGAATGGACGCATGGGAAAGTTATGGGGTGATGATAGCCTGGAAAGGTATGGTGTGATGGTTGTGGGAAAGACTCCTGGGGACAGAACTCATGCTGGGGGGGATGTGGTTGCATTATATAGCCGTGGGATTGGGAACTGCATCATGGCCTGCTTGCTCAGCTTTAGGTTTAAAGCAGGCTCACCATTGGGTGTGCCTCTTGCTCATCAACAGCTGCTATGGGCTCAGAATTCAATGCGCTGTTGGCTCAGCATTGGCTGAAGAAGTTCTTCAATACACTCTGGGGAAAGGGACCAAGAAAAAAATCATATCTGTTTAGGTTCTTGGATATTGCTAGTTTGAGGAAAGTAGGAGCAGGGCTATCCAGGGGAGGGAAACCAAGGAAAAGTGCTTTGGGCACATACAAAAAGGCGCTGGTTGGCTACTAGTAGGTTTCCCCATGAGAAGGAAAAACTGGGATGGACGTAATGGCAGGAAGACAGCTAGGTTTTCAGAGGTTGGAGGCTAGGGTTGTTCTTAGTTGTTTGTGTACCAAGTTTAGGACTGAGAGGGAGGTCCTTATACCTTGCTCTCAAATCCAAGTTGTAGATAGATAATCATAGCATAAAAGACCAGCTCTGGGTTTCTTGGAAAGAGGGAAGTCACTTTTTCTCTCTATTTCTCATTTCTCTTTCTCTCAGGTTGCTGGCTGAAAGTAATGCTCAACTCCCTACAGACTCAAGGGCCTGATTCCCTACAAATCCAAGGAAAACTTTAGGGATATTCACCTCTTGTTTCCACACTGGTGAATGGAAAGGGACCCCAGGAATTATTTTCACAGAGAAGAATAGAGTTGAGCACAATTCCCAGAAAAGTGCATGTGAAGGGAAGACTGAAATTATCTAAAAGGCTACATAAAACCAAGCATAAAAACCTCCTTTCACAAATTGTGGTGTGTTTACATCTTACAGCAGGAACAATCACTTCATGGACAATCCCAAAAATTCTAGCCTTATTTTTTATGGACTGAATAAATGACATGAAAAAGACCTAGTTAAGTTTAAAATTAATATTTCCAGATCAAGGAAAATGCTTATGCCAAGAAATTGTTCCAACAAACATTTGAAAATCTCCAAGAAATGGGAATCTGAGTTGGAATTTGCCAGGCTGAGGTTAAAATTAGTAAGTTGATGGACCCTATTTCTGCCCTTTCTGAAACCAGCCTCTACTGCGCCCTCATTGGGTTTCTTTCATCTTTTTCATCTGTTGACCATTAGCACTGTCACCATTTTCTGTTGTTTTAAAGCTAGGATCAGTATGTAAATCTCATTGAAACTCATGCACCAGTTTGCAACCAGCTTTGATTGGCCACCAGTAGGCCTTTAAAAAGCCCCAACATAATTGGGCTGAGCGTAAATGGGAACTTGAAATGGCCCCCAAATGAAGTTTCCTGGTGCCAAGTCAACTTCAAAAAGTGCCTGCGCACTTTAAAGAAAATTAGAATAAATTTACATGGTGCCCAGATGCGCTTAATAGACCATAAAAGAGAACACCCAGACTGCCAAACATGGAATCTGAGGATTAGGAAGGGTTTAAGGATGCAGTTACTTAAATGCAGAAAAATATAAAAGAGACCTAGTGAGGATGTGAAATTGAGCAAGAAGTACAGGACCATGGCATTTTTGGGATGGGGTGGTGCAGAAACCCATCTAGATTGAATAGGAAATCCACTCAAAGCCTTTTACATAACTTTTATGCAATATTCCTTCAGATTTGTCAAAATTCCTTGCATTCTCAGAAAAATTTAAATATATGTAAAGATAATTAAAGAAATGTAGAAAGTCTCTGAAGTAATTACAACCATTCTTCAAAGGAGTCTTGATAAATTTCTGAAAAATCTTGAACTAAATTTTAAATCCATTTGTTAACCTATATTATAACCCCTTTGTTGTGTTCTCTATGTTCAATTAACCTCATCCTCTGAAAAACACAGCCCCATATATAGTAAATAAAATTATAAAGCAAATGAAAGTCCATAATTCCCCTGCCATCCTTTAATCTCTTCAGCCTTTCTGAAGATTCATTGTCAGCCTATTGGATTCCAGGAGCCTTGCAATTATTTGGCTACTGAAGTTGATAGATTTGGAATAAATAAATTATTCAAGGTGATGCAGAAATGATCCATAGATATATGGATAAATAAATTGCAAGTATGTGTTTTTGTGTATTTAATGGTTAATTAATTAATGAATCAATTGTTAATCAAATAAAAATAGGGGAAAAATTTCAAAAATGTGATTTTTAAAACCTATCTTCAGGCAATTAAACTTATAATCTGTGAACCTGTTACTTGTGAACCTTGGTAAAAGGTTATAGAAGGTATTATTATCAAGGAAAATACGTGTTATGCTGGGATTGGGTAGAAAACCAGCTAGGAGAGAGGGGAATTACTTACTGGGTAAAGGTCAAAAACCTGGGTACCTGAAAAAACCAAACTCAAGTGTAGTTAGCAGGCCTATTATTATTCTTTGAGGGCTTACCACAGTGCAAAAATTTTTTTATAGGGGTGGAGTTTTCAATATAAAGGTCATAAAAAATTGATTAATCACTTATCCTAACAATTTTTTGGTT
Organism: Puccinia polysora; assembly: GCA_025617555.3. Taxonomy (NCBI): domain Eukaryota; kingdom Fungi; phylum Basidiomycota; class Pucciniomycetes; order Pucciniales; family Pucciniaceae; genus Puccinia; species Puccinia polysora. Next base: position 12,980,548 of record CM062627.1, on the reverse strand, counting down.
CCAGTATGGCACGGTTTGGAATACAAGGTTTAAAGCACAAGATATCCACCACAATCCTGCTCTGTTCTGGGATTTCTTCAGAACTCCCACCTGTACACCCAATTCTACCTTCAAGGTACAAGTAGAAACCACTCTGCAAAATGATAAGACACAACCTGCAAGAATTTCTCCCAAATATAACCCCTGAATTTCCTCTCTTTGTTTTTTGTGCTGTGAATCTGTGCTCTAAGCTCTTTCCTGGAATACTCAATCCTTATGATGAGAATAAATACAATAAGCTAAATATAATTTCTTCTCTCTATCCTATATACAAAACATATGATTACCAAAAAAACCTAAAAAAGAAAACCCTTATATATACAACACAAATCTGACTTTGAAGAAAGAAAAAAGAAAAAAAAATGACTCCATCTTTGCTACCCTTCCACCTTATGCACCTCTAAAATTGTCTTGGACTGATCCCAGCTATGATCTCCTTCAAACTGATCCATTGGTATACATTAGTTACAGCGTTAATGTGATTTCTGATAGTCTTACTAGTTGATCCTCCCCAACATGCATACCTTGGAAGATCCCTGTCAATATTTATTGGGAGATACCTGTTGTTCTCTGCATACTGCATCCTTGAAATTTGCACCCTATTGTCCCAAAAATTGCATTCTCTATCTGCAAATCTCCTACATACCCCTTGGTTGGCCTCTGAATGCATAATTGATAGCACTCCAACCACCTGCCTTTGACATAAGTTCCTCTGCACCTATTTAATTATAACCCTGATGCGGATTCCTCAGTGCATAGTTTGGGGAATGTGGTTGATTCCTGCTTTCTGAAAAACAACCCCTTTTCTGCTGCAACAGGAAATATTCAGGCTCAGAATTTCATTTTGCTGCAGATACCACATCCTTGCACTGCTGAGCCTTTTTATACCTTCTCTGGACTAGGAAAAAGGCCAAGCTCAGCTTTTCATCCCTATTGTGCTGCGGATCCCGCATCTTCCCACTGCTGAACCTAATCTTTTGGTCCACTGCAGAGACTATACTGTGTGTCTATAAATATTCAACACAAGGGTTTCTTTTAGGATGATAATGGATAGATGGTGGATAAATATCTTGAAACAAACCCTGTATTTATCCCTTTTCAGTTTATCAAGGGCTATCATTAGGTTTATCAGGGTAACTGCAGGTGAAGCAACCCTGCGCTAAAGCCAGCAGGGTATTCATGTATTGCCCAAAGGTTGCCTTTTTTGGTGTAGGGCATATTTCCATGGCAAATTTCAGGAAACACGTAATTTTTAACAATTGTTGGATGATTTTGGCAGGGGAATCAAAACTGCCATCCATTTATGCATTTATTTGGTGATTTCATTTGTATTATTTCAGTTTCAACAACATTATATTTCATTGAAAAAAAAAATATGGAAATTCTAATGTTATTTAGTCAAAGTAGGCATCACTGGCTCAGTTTTGAGGGGTCTGTGAATGTTATTTTTGGCCATTTTTGTGATTTTGGTCAAAAAGTGTTAAACCATCTTTTGAAAGGTTTTCATGTGTCTTTTTTGTCATATTTTGACTTATCAGTAGGCTATTTGAAATTTTCAATGGTTTGGCCTGCATATTACATATGCATAAATTTCCCATGTATGTTTCAGCCTTCTTGTCAGGAGTTTTCTTGATTATTTTGGGTCTGACATCTTGGGGCACAGCTGTCAGCTTGTGTACTGGCCATGGCCTGGCTTTGATGCAGCTGTGCATGGGAATTGGGAAGGACATGGCTGCCTGTATTTCTCAAGTGTGTTGGAGGTGCGCATTGCTGTGTGTGAGAATTTGGAAAAAACACAAATTTGTATGTCCATAACTCCCAAAATATACACAACACTCCATTGCTGACTGAATTCTAGTCAGGTAACATACACTTGATGCCTCAGGTGAACTATTAACTTTCCAAAAAGTTCCCACCTAGTGCCCTGGTTTTTTGGCCCAATATATTATTTTGATAATTCTGTCAGCTGGCTCTGAATTAGTAGAAGGCTGACATCCAATGTGTTCTTGAAACATCCAAAGCAATTTTGAAATTGGAGTTTCAGGCTCCAAATTGTGGTTCTTTTTGGAACCCTCTTTTTTTTAAATCAAAAAAAATAAATTTGCACCCACCAACAAGAGTTTGACTGCTTAGCCAAAATAGGGGGCCTCTGAAAAAAATATTCAGGGTAAGTTTTCAGAAAAATATAACACAATTCCCCATAAATCAGGTGACTCTGGAGTATTTGAAATTTGAATGATTTTTTTGAAAAGTTAATTTACAAAATTTAACAGATTCTGCAGAAAAGAAAAAGATAACTTCTGCGACTGTTTCTTTATTTGGTTTCCCGTTTTATCTGGTGTATCTTAGTGGATTGATGCAATGAAAGAATTGGTTGCTGGGTCCTTTTTTTCTTATTCGACGCCTGAAATTTTTGGCTTCAGGAGATTTGAGCCGAGGGTTTTTGAATGTAAAAAAAGCTGGTGACTGCGCGAAGAATTGTCCCAGCTATTTTCTCTATCTTGATGGGATTTGTAGCCAGTCCGTCGGCACAGCTTATCAGGCCGTTCCACCAAGCAGTTGTCGTTCGTGCCCAGCTTTGTGTCAAATCACTCAAATAATCCCCCGACTGGTTGAAGTCAGCTTGGGAAAGAAAATACTACCAGCTCAATTGGTTTTCATATTAACTAATTTATACAAAAATTATACAATCTGTCAGCTTGAATTAATTAGCAAAATGAGGGATTTCCTGCACAGAAATGCATAGTTTCCGCGATCAGACCCCAAGCACTCACCGCCAAAAGCTTCCCCTGCCAAGTTTTGCTTTTACTAGCATCGAGGTCCTCTCGGTCTCTTTCTTCGTCATGGGCACCAGTGACAAAGTCCTTCAAGTTGCGAAAAATTCAGGGATCTAGACTAGAGGAATTTTTCCAATTTTTCAACCATACTTTACGCACCATTTCATTGACTTTAACCAAACCAGCTTGAATTCCCGATTTTTTAAAGTAAATGTAGCTCCCCCCATACAGTGACCCGAAAATCACAATAGGGAAATATCTGAATGAGATTAAGTCTCCTGTCAGTATAAGCTTCAATTTTTTTTTTCCCTTCTTGGTATTCACCCTGTAAAAAAAACTACCGGGTCCCAGTTTCCAGGGAGCTAAGGATAAGGAAGGCGGTGCCAGCATGGGAAGTGAATTTAATCCGGGAAGGCGTTTATGAAAGATATCAGAAACTTTGAAGGCCTTTTGAGTATCTCAGACTTGAATGGTCAAGGCCATTAATGATTAATCAGGCACGCACAAATACTTGATATGAGCTGAAAATGACCAGTAGGGAACAGACTATAATGACATAGACGGCCCCCAGGGTTCGCTGCAGCGCCAGGGGAAAATCGTGCAGATGGAAATCCAGTTTTTAGGCTAAGCCAGAATTGCTTCCTGTGCTTTCCAATACGATAATAGGTCTTCAATTAACTACTTACTAGTGGGAATTTATACGGAAATTCAGAGCGGTCGATCTCTTGAGCCTTGACCCCAGCGTCCCATCTAACATAAGTGACCATGACTCCAATCCAGGTTAACAACCCAGAAGTTGAGTACATATCTTCGCAGGGTATAAATTAAATAGTTCAAGTTATATTTAGCCTTAAGGAATGTGCCAAGTTTGAAGCATAATCTCTTACTGGCCAGCCATCCAAACACCGTTCCCGCCCCCGTATGGCTTGCTGCCAACAGTGCCAGACAACCCCAAAAAGTGGCGACAATCATACATGGCCAAGGCACTCCCCAATTGTTTGTCTTCTGGAAGTATTTGGGAGCATTTCCTCCGATTGCTAGAGAATAGAGCGAACGTGATGAGATATACATATTACTTGACGCTGCTGACCAAGCAGACGATACCAGGACGAAATTGATGATACTTGGGAGGGAAACCATGTCTGTGAGAAGTCGCTCTGATCTTGGATAGTCCACACGGCAAGCTGGGTGGTATTCGGGAAGTCTTAGACTTACGACGGTAAGTAGTTTATGCCCGACTTTTCCATAGCAATCACAAAAGGTGACGAAGCGGCATCATGCGAATGGAGCCGCAATCTGGGTTCATTGCTAGGAACCAAGAGACCAATGACAAAGGTTGAAAGCATGTAGAATACGGCCAACCGCCAAATAATCGCTCGGATAGCTGTCGGGAGAGCTTTCTTGGGATTTGTAGCCTCGGCGGATGCAAATGCCGCAATCTCACTACCAAGAGTGGAGAAAGAAGCTTGATTGGTGGCAGCCCTGGGGAAAGTTAATGGAAACCAGAACGAACCACTAATCAATTACGAAAAATTTGAACTATTGCAAAACTGAGAGCCCTACATGACTCCCATCAATCGGCCTATGGGGCCTTTTCGACCTAGGTACTCCACGAAGGGCCCTGGATTTTTCCAATAGCGTAGTCCAATGAAATCCCTGTTGGGTCCGCCACCGAGATCTGAAAAATATTTGATCCTAGCTCAACCTCGTGGAGTACGTTACATCTATCTGACATGCGTCTGTGAGTTTCTTACCTAAGACGATCCCCAGAACAATGAGACCCATCTTTCAAAACAAAGGAAAACCCGTTAACTTATCACACGAGCTTCAAAGTTTACTACGGCAACTCACAATCGTTACCAGTTTAATAGAGGCCAACCTGTTTCGGAAGTTTCATTTTTAATTTTCGTTGAGCCTGACGGTGACTTTCATTTGCTCGAATTCTACTGACCAGAATTCAAACTCTCCGTAAAACCTATCAAGGAAAAGTACACGATCCCATCCTTAGATTTGTTAACTTAATGATATAAAGGAGATTGTGTCTGCAAACCTACCGTGACCCGCAAAAGTTTATGGAGAAAACCACCACCAAAGCGCAAGCAATCCAAACGCTGTTATTGAGGGAAGTGATCCAGTAGTTTATAAGAACGGCGGACGCCGAAATTTCGGTTGGAAGAACTGTCATTGAGATCAAGAAAAAAATTGTATCGATAATTCGCATGGATTTCTTCCAGTCGCACCTTTTGGTGCAAATTCTTCAGCAAAGAAAGTAAACTAACTAATCGACCAACTCCACCAATAATTGTACCCCATTGTAAAGGCAAGAGAAGGGCTGACAAATCTTTGAGCAAGAGTGACATGCCCTCCGGGAATCGGTAAATGCGCCACTGTTAATTAGGTCCTATGGGGTCAGCTCCAGATGTTGCTTCCCTTTTGCCGGTCTTTCGTTTTTCGATTCTTTTCATGCTTGGAGAAAGGACTGATTTTAGCCCAGGCGGCTTAGGAAATTTACGGACCCATCTCTCCAAGGCAACCCATAACGACCCAGGACACTGGTTAGGAAGATTCCAAACATTTGAGTGACGCATTGTACGTTTTTCTCCACCTCAAAAATTTTCAATTAAAATCAGGCCCACATGATCCCATTATGAAGTATCCCAGGAGCATCCCAGCAGGTCCAGCGTCATGTAAGGTCTGAGCCGTTCCGAGGAAGAGACCGGTGCCTATTCGCGAGATAAAAATTCAACTCAACCAAGCGTCGTAGTTTTGAATTTTTCCATTTTCAGGACTATGTACCTATTACTCCGCCGATGGATATCATCTTGGATCACAATCGACATGATTAGCTGCTAAAATATTCAAACTTCTTGATTCTATGCTCGACCCCTCCGATTGATTTGTTTCTAATATTGTTGAAGATTGATGATTAGACAAACCTGTATATGGCGACTCTGCATTCCTCTCTTGAGCCCAGAAGGGTGGGTGGAGGCCTTCCGTGGTTCGTGTCTAACATTAGAGTCAAAATCCTTCTTGTAACAGTTTTTAAGTGAAGAAAGGCCCTTTTCCTCAAAATCATCGGTGCTTCTTTGCTTTTCCATCGTGGAATGCAGCTTTGAAAAAAAAATTGGCTGCTTCGGTGAGAGAAAGTGGACGAACACCCCAGGTTGCACATCGGCTGGCATGATAAATACCCGATGAAATAACGTCTAATCATTCTCATGTATCACCTGTTGTAATTTGGCACCTTTTCCGGGCAAGTACGGACGAGATAAGTTTCGCAGTTAAAAGCTTGGTTTCAGAGCTGTGGGGTTGCGTTGCCACAACTTTCGTAGTATCTCATGTGTTACCAAGTCTCGCAGCATCTGTTTTCGAATCGACTGGCCAAATTGGTGCCCATACTTCTGATGTATGACCCGTCGAAGATCTAATTAAAGTCCCGGTTCTTCATCTTGATATTTGAGTTCAACTCCATCACCACGCGAAGAAGGCATATATGTACTGATCGAGCTACTTTCGATATGAGCCCACTGGTGTTATACAAAGTCCGCAGTCAACACTCTGGGGGGAGGATTGTATAACCAGCTGATAGCAGGACGGCTGTCATCTGATGATGAAGCCGGCTGAATCGGTCGGACCGGCCAAATCATGTCAGCCTCTTTTTCGAGGGGTTTTTACAGGGCAAGGGGAAGATTGCTAGCTTGCTGCTACAGCAGAGCCAGAAACCATAGCAGAAGAAGAATTGAGATAATTATACATGAAAATATACCTGAAAAGTAGATTGAGTTACAGAAACATCCTAGAATTTCATTGCTAAAATGGATTTGCGGTACCATTTTAGGGATGGTCACCCACTCGCGCCACCCTTCGATTCTGACTCAAGGTAAACTTTGTGGAGTTGTCTCTGTTGAAGGGGCGATTTGAGAAGGGTCGGGGAAAATATAAAATCTGAGGAGATAGGAGATGGAAGAAAAGTGTTACAGAAACGACCAAGTGCGAAATAAAAAGGTAACCCGGTAGGAACTCGGGAGCATTGCCAATCATAGATATTCCAGCTTGTTTGAATCACAAGCTAGTTTACATATCATGTATCATCGCACTAGTCAGTATGATGTTCCCTCAGGGACTCTATTCAATCAGGCATGTGTGCATTCAGTAGACAAAAATATTGGGACTGATTTACCTCAAAAAGTCAATCAATTTTCAGGAATGTGTGTTGAGCTAAAACCATTGTTCAAAAATAGGAATGTATTTACTTGAACCCATGGGATTAGATATTTCAGCACCTGAAATTGACTTACCACAAAATTAAAATATCATAACATATCAGATGATATTCTTTTTAAAAAAATATTAAAAATCAGAAAACTCTCAATAAACATACTGGAGGGGAAAAAAAATCTGTACCAATTGAGGATTGAGACAAATGATTTTCATGAAAGAAAAATTGATATTGAGAATTTCTAAAAAAATCAAAACCAATTTTGATTTATGCTGATTATTCATTGCCTTGGTAAAATGGTGATGATATTGTTGAAAAAAATTAATTTTGAAGTCAGGAAAACTACTGATGAATAGGGCATATCAAAGTTGGCAAATCCGCCATCAGAAACCCGCCATTTCTTTTGACAAACCCTGCCATTTTTAATGGAGGGTTTCTGAAATACACTTAGCCCTTAACTGGTGTATTTTAAAATGGCAGATTTGATGGAAATGGCGTATTTCAAACATCAAATCCACCATTTATGCATCATCATCTATCCACCATCCATCAACATGCAAAACACCCATCCACACCTCCACATCATCCATATGAAAACCAAAACCTTATAACAGCACACCAAACACCTCCTCATCACTTCAAATCACAAACATCACCCCTCCTCAAACTCTTCACTTCTCAGCATGTAAAAACTGACCTCCCAGAAGCTAGTGGAAAATGGAATCAAGCTGACTGAACTTTTATTACTATTTGACTCCAATTCAGACTCTGATTTTGAATCTGACTTTTTATCCTTAAAATATCTATTGGAAAACCACTAATTACTACCCCAAAAACATCAATTTCACCATCCTATGTTCAAATGGCAGAAGATCCATCTCCTCTCTGACTTAAGCTTCCACCAACTCTTGCAAAATTCCTCAGAATCATTCATGAAACTTTTGGAGATGATTGAGAACCATTGTGTCTTCCAGAATGAATCTTGGAATCCCCAATGCAATCCTGCTATTCAAATTGCTGTTGGTCTTTGTTGGTTTGGATCCCATGGTAATGGTGCTGCTCTTCATCAATTGTAAAACCTTTTCTCTATTGGATATGGAGCAGTCAACTTGTACACCCAACACGTCATCACTTCTGTCCTAGGATTTTGTTGCTGACTTCTATGCTGGAAAACAAAGGAAGAGCCCATCAAGATCTCACAGATCATGGGGGCTGAAGGTTTTCAAATTTTTATTGGATTTTTTGATGGAACCACTATCCCTTTGAGTCAAAAATCCAAGCAAACCACTACTGTAATTGGAATAAAAGGCAATCCAACCTCTTAATAGCAAATGTTTTTCACACAAAACTGACCAACCATGCTTCCTTTGTTCATATGAATACTCCATTGGTGTTCAACCTGTTTGCAACAACAACAAAAATTTCATTGCCCTTGATGCTGGCATTCTAGTTTCCTGTCATGTTTCTCATGTCTTCAGCCAAATGCAGATTTCTCAGCAACCTCAGAGCTAATTTGATGAAGACCAATACCTTCTGGATGACTCTGCTTATGCCAGTGGTAAATATGTGGTTCCAGCCTACTGCAATTTTTGTCCAATGATCAATCCAAAACTGATTTCAACTATCATCTTACCCAATCACAATTTTGGATTGATCATTCCATAGAAGTCCTGAAAGGAAGATGGGCAAGCTTAAGAGAAATGCAAAGCCAGCTCCAAAATCCCAAAGAAATGAAGGTACTCATCAAACGGATTGTCTGTTTCCATATTATCCATAACTTATTGGCCAAGATCAAAGATGAATGAGATGGAATTTTTGAAGATAATGTGCCTGATCCTCCTCAAATAATACCAGTCTTATTTCATCAATCCTCTTTTTCCATGAGAGAGAAAATCTTACCTCTCACCCTTGCTCACTTTGAATCATGATGGTTTTATTTCAGAATTGGTGAAGAGACAAACACACAAGTATGTATCTTTTTTTTTCTTTTTTTTATCCCACACTGACTGAATTGATCTTTTAAGTCACTCACAAGTGGACCCAGTCAACCTCACCACTGTGCTCCTCCTCCTCCTCTCCCATTCATTCAACTCAACCACTCACCCTCCTCCTCCTCTCCCACTCATTGGACTCAACCACTCACCCTTCTCCTCTTCCTCCCCTCCAACAAAAAACCTTGCCAAACCTGCTGAACCACCATCCAAATCTCCATCTGAGTTCAGTCTCCTTATCTCAACTCCATTTTTGATTGCCTTGCTAACACCCCTCCTTTCATCTCTCATCTATGTTTCCAGCCCATCAAGGTATGCACTAACCCCTACCTCTCAATCCACCCCCCCCTTGTTTGTGCTTGTTCTCACCACTGATTTCCCCCCTTGACTCCTCAATTGCCCCCCAACTGGCCTTGTTCCTTTCAGCTCTTTAATAATAGGAACCTTTCAGTCCTTTAGCCACAGAGAGTGATAAGATAATGGAATGATAATGTTCCCAAAAATAAACATGTAAAAATCTAAAATTACAACTGTTTTAAGAGCTAGTGAAAGTTTTTATTAGTTTGGTTGAATTGATTGAGATATATATAAAATAGGGGCCTCAGTATTTGACTAATGGGGGTTGTTACTGAATTTGCAAACTCTCTTCAAGGGATAAATTTGGACCGTGTAAAAACCTTGGAAAAATTGTGGAATCCTTTTAAGGACTTATTGATCTAGTATGGATGGGCTAACAGCCCTCATGCCAAGGCAGGAAAGAGTCAAATCACTTTTTGATAAATAATTCACATAAAGCCTTCAAACATTCAGATAAAGGTTTTGAGGGCGGTGTGGGTTGATTGCTTGACTAAACTTCACTGGATAAATAATTTTGTTCAGACATAATTTTGATTTTGAGACTGGAAAAATGAAGATGTGTCTTTTGGGAGTCAAAACAAACCCAAAACCTCAGATAGACTGAGACACATGCTAGAGTTCTGCCATTACCAACTAGGCTAAAGAGGCTTGTGACTGCCAGGGTTGTTGGGTATCACTGGTCTTGGTTAAACTGTAAAGCCTTAGTACTCTGGTTTTCAGCTTGCTAATTGCACAGAGAAACCTGTCAAAGTAGACATAAATAATGAATAAACCATAATGGATCAGAAACTCCACAAATATTATTAAATAAATTTATTCCTCACTTGAAATTTGGCAGGGTCACTGAATGACCCCATGCTTGAATTATTACTCCTTCATATTTTAAATAATTAAAGAAGCATTGAGAAAAAGGTCACAGTACTACTATGGCACCTTTTGACCATATTCAATCTCACACGTCTTCTGACGTATGGGTTTTACACCTGAATTTCAGTCAAAACTGAGGTGTTGTGTATATTTGAGGAGTTACACACAAAAATGTGTTTTGTCACAATTTCTGTGCGCAGCCCCGCAGCCCCGCATCCCTACACACCGTCTCTGCGCTCAAATCCTTCCCTATACGCATAAACCAGCCAAAAGCGCATGCATTAGATCAAATTCCCGCATGCAACCTCCCTGCACACAGCAGATCAGACTGCTCCAAACATCAGAAAGGATCAACAACCAAAGTTACCAAGAAGAACAGCTAAAACCTGGAAGGATCAACCATGCATATCTAATAAAATGAAACATGCATGATAGAAAGTCTAAAAATGTATAGTATCAAATAAATAAATTATTTCAAATTAAGAAAAAAATATTGAGAACCACCACAACAAAGACTGATCCAGATATTTAAGGATCACAAAAAATATCAAGAATTGGTTGTAAAGATTATTAAAAAATTATAAGAATGATCACAAGGTGATGGTCAATTAGTTAACATCCACTTCTGATCACTTTGGTGAAATATTGAAAGTAAAGAATAAAATATACATGCAGAATGATCAGAATGATTAATTAACACATCAACGGATCCTGCAGCTCAAAACATGCGGAGATCCAGCAGATCTGAGTTCAGAAAATTCAAAGCACCTTCAGGACATGAAAATTGTGAGCTGGCTAGCACTTTAGACTTACTCTCTCTACATTCCCAGAGAAGGCTCTTTTAAACCCCAAAAAGTTATTTATACAGAAATTCTTTGGCCTATTGTTCCCCAGTTTATCAGGAATGTATTTATTATTATCAGAAACCATGTCATTGTTGATCAATTGCTTATAAAGAGATAAGGGAGTGATTTATGACTTTAGTCTGAATTATTATTCTTACTTATAAAACCCATCACCCTGATTCATTAAAGTTTAGTCAAGCAATGAAACCCACCTTCTCTGAAACCCTTTATCTGAATCTTTGCAGGCTCTCTGTTAATTATTGCTCAAATGTGAGTTACTTCCTTTCTTCCTTGGCATGAGTGCTTTTTTCCCAGCCATGCTAGCTGGATAGGTCCTTAAGAGATTCCCACCATTATGCCAAGGTTGTTAAACTTCCCAAGGAGGCCCCTTGAAAAGATTTTTCTTGTCTTTAAAGATCCCTGGTAGTATAATACTGTGGCTCCTCTTTTTATAACATATTGAAAACCATTTAAACAAATAAATTAAACCTTGCACTAGCTCTTGAAACATATACTATGTGAGCTTTTTACCTGTTTATTTTTGGGAATATTATTATTACATTGCTTTATCACTCTCTGTAGCTAAAGACTGCAAGGTTCCTGGTCTCAGAGAGCTGACAGTGGTGATACATCAGGTTAGCAGGTTTAACCTCAACATTTAATATATATCAGACTGGGCCATTTTCAGCCTCCTAGATTCCAAGACCCTTGCTATCCTTGAGCTAAAAGAGCTTATAGAATAAATAATAAATATATTATTTAATAAATGCAGCAAAAATCTGTAAAATATTTGGATAAAGCTTATTGAAAGGTTAATTGGTTTGTTTATGGTTTATTGTTATAATTCAAGATAAATTCATTGATTATTAAATATTTTAATAGAGGGGCCACAATTATATTGGGGATGTTCAACACCTCTCTTCAGGGAATTCCGTATGAAAACACATAGGCCTGGTTATTTGGGCCCTTTAGTTTAAAGGATATTTTGCCCAAAGATAATATGTATATAAAATACACGGTGGAGTGGAAGGGCTTTGTAACCAAGCTGCCAAAAGAGAGAAAGGATAATAAAACTCACTGGTATATTATTAGATCCTTTGGGTATCTGTTTGGGACGTGCACTGATGGTTTAAACCTGTATACTGGGGTTATAAGGTTTGTTCAGAGGTTTTAATTGATAAAAAAAGGTTGAAGACAGATATTATTAATCAGACTATGCCATAAATCACTTACTTATCTCTTATAAGTATTTTATTACGTTGGCACGTTGTCTGGATATAAAGATAACTAGGTCTCTGGGTACCAACATCCTCTAAAGAGCTCTTTATTTCTGGCTTTTGGAGTCCCAATATTATCCTTCTGAGGGGTACAGGGGCTCAAAGGGACGGGAACTGAGGCTAGCAGGGTAACCTGTGGTAGCCTGTCACGTAATATTGTTTCTGTAACACGAGTAGCATCTAATTCCACAGGGTATGGGAATTATTCTACTTTATAATTGATGTTTGGATGTGTGAATAACACTAATCTGTCCTTTTTATTTATTATTTAATTAATTATCCTTAGTAAATGTTCCCAGTGAGTTAATAATTATTTTAATAGACATTCCTACGGATATTCTGATTTCAGGTGAGTTCTCATTATGTATTAAATATTTGGAGTAAAGTCATGATATTGATTTTACTCCTTATTTTCAAAATTCAGTAGATTTACTAAAATAATTACTTAAAAATGTAAGTCATGGGTATTCATGTAATATTTTGAAATCATAAGTTTTCTTAGTATGTCACAAAAATATTGATTTCTATAAATTCTCATAATAGTATATTAAAGTATTTTAATATATTTTAATATATTTTTAGAAGTTGTTATTGTCTTATTTTCGAAATTTTGGGTACTTTGAATTATATTTAATAAAAAATACATTGTGGTGTTGTATATCTAACCTTGGGTTGAGAGCTGCGTCGCGGGCTCCGCGCTCAGCAGTTGGGTAGGTTGGGCTCAGCATTTGGGTGCGCGCCGTCCAGCAGTGCCTGCTGAGGGCTCAGCAGCAGCTGCTGTGGGCCCAGCAGTAGGAATTGCGGGGCTCAGCACCAGGTGCGGCTCGGGCCTACTCTGAGGGCGCCGGGCCGCGACCTCCCCAGGAAATGCGGACCAAGTGATGGAGCCGGCCCAACCAAGCTTGCGGGTGGCTAGTCCAGAAGGCAAGGGCGGGGAAATTGGGGGGTTAGGCGTGCACGGGCCGACCTGCGGACCGCGAGGTCCGCAGACGCGCGTGGGCGGGCAAACCGGGGGGCTCCGAGTAGGGCGCGGTGGAGGGTCACACCATGAGAAGGACAAATCGGGAGTACTTTGATATCAAGGGGCATGGGTTATGGGGCAAGGGATGGAGGGGTAGGGTTGGGCTAGGGTTCTGTGCTTAGGGGTTGTGTTTCATTGTTCTTTTGCGTTTGTGGTTATACTTAGGTTAGGGTTGAAGGGGGGGGGACCCAAGTCCTCACCCTCAAGTCTGGGTTGGGTTATGATCATTGATCTATCAAAGAAGACCACCAAGGAAAAGGAATAGGAAGGATTGGGGGAAGAAGAATACATCTCATTATCTCTTTTTTTATCTCACTACAAGTTAAGAACTCATTGCATCCAACCTCCTTACAGACGCCTAGATCAATAACTTCTGGACTTGCGGACAACTTAGGAGCGTAACTCTCCTTTGCCTTCCACATCTGGGGGTCTGGCCGGGAATTAATCTTTTGTCTAAGTCTCTTGAAGCTAGCGGGTGCAATGCTGCCCACAACTACCCCAGGATCAAATGTTCCACCCTTGTTCCCTCTCCAGCCCAGAGCTGGCAGGCCAACACCTCCACAACTACCGACTACTTGGGCCGGCGGTTTTGCTCCTCCTCGGTCGGAGCCTTTGGAGGCGGCTGAGGTTCCGCAACGGGTGTGGCTTAGGCCACAGAACTTCCCCCATCTCTGATTTGACACCGCGGACATCGGGCGCTTTCTGGCGAGATTCAAGGATATGGCAGACTCTGAAAACGCGACGGGTGAGGAAAAGGTCCGCGCCGTCGTTCTCTTCATCGCGGACAAGAATACGCTCCGGGATGTGGAGGATATGTCAGGGTACGAGGCTCGCGACTGGGGAAGGCTCCGGGGCGAGATGATGGCAAGGTGGGGGAAGGGCAAGCCCCGCTTTTGGGAGATGGACTTCAAGCAAGTGGCGGGTGAGGCAATTTCCCAAGGTGGGGTGCGGACGCGGAGCAATCTGTCCAAGTACAAGTCCCAGTTTGACCAAATTTATAGTTACCTAGAAAAGAACCAGGTGGTGGCGGGTCAGACGGGGGCCATGAAGCGGGTGTTCCTAGGTGGGCTGGCCAAGCGCTGGTTGGTAACGTGGTCAGTGGATGGGAGCGTCGCGCTCCTCCCAAGCCTGGGGGTCATCAACCAGGCGGTCAAGAGCAAGATTGACTTGGAAGAGCTGATTGAGGATACAGCCCGGTTGTTCCCGGCGAGTTCAAGGAAGCCAACAGCATCTTCCACCCTGGCCCCAATGCTGGTACCGCTTGCGGACCCTCCAGAAATGGAACAGCCCGTAGCCCCTTTGCAGTCAATGGGAGTACCGGTGAACAAGGTAACAGACATGCTACGGGACTTTGGGATACTTATGAATTGGATGGCAGCCAAGCCAACGGCTCCGCCTCCCGCTTTCTTGTGCAATCTGCCGGCCAATGCAAGAGGGGGCTTTCAGCCCAGTAGCGGATTGACGGGAGGCTTTGTGGTTTTCCTGTGCACATATTGCGGCAATAAAGGTCATTGGAAGTCTGGTTGCGCAGATCTGACCAAGGAGATGAAAAAGGGGTTGGTTCGCGCGTCCGGGGGGACCTACATATTTCCGTTGGGCAAACCGGTGGACCTGGGGGCCGGTCAGCCATTGCCTGTGGAGCAGGTTTGGACAAGGGCCCGACCCGCAGGGGCTGCTCAGGTGTCCCTTGGGATTGTCACCGGGCCTAATACATGGCGGGCACCGCGTGTGGAGGCGGATGTTAGGACATTGGTGGCAAACAAGCGGATTTTGTCGGAAAAGATGGACGTGGATGCCAAGGAGCGGCCATTAAATCAAGCTCCGAGGGTCGGGGGGTGACGCACCGGCAATCAGCTCCAGAGGATGAAGGAAGGCCGCAGAAATCGTTTGGCGAGTGATGGGGAGTGAGGTACCAATACCTCTCACGCTACGGGAGCTGGCCGCGGTCTCTCCGGTGGTTGTTGAGTAAATGGTCCAGGCACTGAAGGAGCACGGGGGCGGCAGGATCCCGGCAACAGTGCAGCGCGTGAATTCAGCAACAGAGGAAGCGGAACGGGAGTTGTGCCAATCCAAAGCCGTGTTGGTGCCGCTCGCCTATGTCTCACTGAAGATTGCGGGAAGGAAAGTGTGGGCAATGGTGGACAGCGGGTCAATGGTCAACCTACTCCCGTCAAAACTGGTGGGTGAGTTGGGCCTGGTGCAGAGGAAGTGCGCTATGGGCTTGCGGGCGCTCAATGGGGGGGAATGCTGGGTAGATGGGGTGGTGGAGGAAGAAGAGGTGGAGGTTGCAAATGTTCGGAAGCCGCTGTTGTTCCTCTCAGTTGAGTGCAGTGACGTGATTTTGGGTCAGCCGTTCATGTTTGGATTCCAGGCCCAAATGAGGTTCAATGGGGAGGAAGGGACAGAGGCGCTGTTGGGATTTCATGGCAGTGGTGTCTCACTGATGAGTTTTCACAACAGTGAAGCCTTGTCCATCTCATGGCTGTGGAGTATCACCTGACCCGGGTTCTCCTCCTTTCACTCGCACTAAAGCTGCCACAATCAGTAAGAATCCCCTGGGTCCTCAACAAATGGATCTCAATCATTGTACTCAACCAGACCAGAGCAATCATTGTCCTTACGCACTTGACCCCACCAGATCATTATCAACCAGAATTGTCATTGTCCTCAACTGAATCATCATTGACCACTAGACCTCCGCTATCCTCTTCTTTTCATTTATTCTTATTCTTTTTGTTCTTTTCTTTTGTCTTTCTTATCTCTTGTTTTGTCCTTCAACTTTCCGCAATCAACTGCTCACTGCCTGAAATCATGCCTGGTGAGATTCATCATTCATCTTTGACTCATCTCAAATCATCTCTTGTCAACTCAAGACTTACTGTCAGCACAATCTTAGCGCACTCATCTCAACACACACCTCAAACCCAAGAATCCTTCAATTGATCAGTCCATCCAACTCTTGTCTCTGATAATGACTGTTGCAGTCTTTATTTCCTGTTTGTATTTCCTCTCAAATGTGCTCTGCTTTTTTTTCTTCATGTTCTCACCTGTTCTTGTTCTGATCTGTCTCCAGCTCTCAGCTCAACAATCAATTCAAACCCACTTATCATTTTACGGTTAAAAGCCAAAAGGCATCTCAAACCCCCTCAACCACTGAAGAATCTACTGAGAGAGGATCCGAACTGGGCTTCATGGATATCTTCAAACAAACGATGCTCAAGACTGCGCTGGAAACTATTCCTTTGCTCAGAGAGGATAATTACGGAATATGGAGAGACAAAATGGACGCCCTACTTGACTTTAGAGGATGCACTACGGCTATGAATGATGAGACTACTCCACTGGACGCTTCTTTCAACGACAAACTGAAACTCCTCATTATCTCAAAACTTGATTCAACAGCACATGAGAAAATAGTCACCGCCAAAAACAGAAATTCAGCTGAACTTCTATGGAAGGCCATCATACACAAGTATGCCTTGTCACAAGCCTCAAACCAAGCCAGAGTCTTCAACAGCTTTCTTTACCTGTCATTCAACCCTGACAATATAGTCAATTTCATTAGAAAGGTAAAATTCTGCCTCAAGAAGATGGGAAAGGTTGGTATCAAGTTACCAGACAAAATCGTGGCCTACCTCATTCTATTCAAGTTCCCTTCCGCTATGGACAATTTCAAAAGGCAGATTATGCATTCAGATAAAGAACTCTCTGTCAAATTTGTTCTCAATCAATTAACTCAACTGAACAATGAGTCCATGGCACAATCCTCTATTTCAAGCTCTTGGTCAAAAAGTGATGTTGCACTCTTTGGTGGAAAGGTTTTTTCTCACTCTACTTCATCCAAGGGGTCCAATCTAAAACAATGCATGAAAGGCTATCATCACCCGGGCCAATATTGGAATCACTTGACTGGAGATTGTTGGCACCTCCATCCTGAAGTGGCTCCTGAATGGTGGAAAGAAAATCTGTTGTCATTTTTCTGTTCATATTTTGTAACTGACAAATTTAGTCAGCCTTATATCTATCTTACTGCTTTTATTATCCTATTATTATTTTCTCATGCCCCTTCTGGGGGCTCTCTGGTTGTTTTAACCCTGCTACCCTAGGCCCCCTTTGGGATTCTCCAGTTGTGCTTAAATACTGGTCCTCCCCTTGGACCAGGAATGAAACTCATCTGATTACCAGTCAACAATACCGGAGTGCCCCTTCCTCCTCATCAGATCAGTTCCTCTTGACTATACAAGACATATCTCCTCTCTATTGGCTCTTTGTAGCCTTATTATTCCTCCTCATCAGGCTCCTCCATAGCCTACCATTACTGTTTCATCCCTCATGGCAATATAGTCATTCTTCAACTCTTCACGGTTAAAAGCCGAAATCTCATCCCACTAAGCTATCCAGTCAACTTCATTGTTCCAACTGGTTTACTTATCATTATCTTCTCAACCCATCTTGCCCCTTTGCCAATTTTCTGCTCAGCCTTTCAACTCCTATTACTGCATCTCTCATTGGATCATTCATCATCCATTCCATCTTCATCCCCGCTCTACGCCATCATCCCTCTCACCCCCACCAGCCTTATCTTCCATCTGCTCCCATCTTGAGTATCATCCATCCCCCTTGTCCACTGCTCCCCTTGATCAAATCTCCTCCAGATTAGAGGGCTCTCATCTCACTCCACCATCTCAGGACTCAGTCGGTTCTCAACCTATCCATCCATCCCAATCCTTTGACCATGGTCCTCCTCCACCCCAATCTACTACTCACCTCCCCCATCAATATTCCCCACGACTTTGATCACAAGTCTGCTCGAAAGGCCCAAGTGATCCATAAGGAACGTCAATCTCCTAGGTTTGATCACGTTAACGATTCCATCGGATCCACTCAAAACCCTCCTCAATCAATCCTTGATTCCTCATCCTCCGCCTACTCTTCCTCCTCATCTCATCACTCTACCTTCTCATCTCATTCACCAACTAACTCATCCACTACTACCACCCACACTAACCCTCACACCCTTCATCATCCACCATCACCACCCTCATCCTCATCCTCATCCTCATCTCATCAATCCCTACTAGCCCTCAGGAAATTCCTTGAATCTCATCCTTGTCCACTTCTCCCCCATGACCTGATCCCCATTCCAATCAATCAGATTGTTACTTGGTTCACCAATGTATCCGATCCCTCGTTGGATGAACTAGATCCAGAGCAGGTCTTACCATCTACCATCACCTCCAATCCGACCACAATCATCCACTTCAAAGTATCCAACCTCGAACTCTGCTCTACCACAGACCAAGCCCTTGATGAGATCCCAATCCCTCATCTCCAACGAGTCAACAAACTGATCAAGGATGGATTGTTGGGTGGAATTGTCAATCCCAAAGTCACTAAACTTGTTCAAACCTGTCTTGATTTTGGTTTTGTACTTTCAACTCATTCAATCCAAACTAAATCTAGACCATCTTCCATCCCATATCTCCTCCTCACTCCTCCATCTCAATCACCCCCCTTTGACCCTTGACTTGGATCTAATCGGATTTGTACAATCAATCAATTCGATCAAGATTGGAGTTCAGAGTGGTGATTAGGTCCTACTCTCAACCACCACCACCCATCAGCATCATTGTTTGATCAAACTCTACACCACCGACCATCATCCCGATCTCAAATCAATCCATCCTAACTCATCCAACCTCATCCTTCTATCACCCATCCTACTCTTCAACTTGATCAGCACAATCTCCTATTCCTCCGCCATCCGAGCCATCAATCATCAACCATCCCTACCTCCGATCTTGGCGATCACTACCTCCTACTTGAGGAGGCTTGCATCAGGTCCCAAGAATGATCATTCGAGCCTCTTGAGAGCATTGATTGGAAACCATGATGATATCAATCTACTCGCCAAATCTGCTCCCACGGGATTCTTGGAAAGATATCGTTCCGAAAGCCATCAGATGTAGTTTATCCCACCATCATTGTGCCCTACGGAGTTTCAATTGCTCACCACAACATTGTCTCCATTCAAGGTCTCCTCCGCTTCCTCCCTCTCAATCCTCATCCATCATCCCCATCTTGCTTGCTTTTGCCTCTCATTGTCTTTCAACCTCGCTCTTGCAACATTCTCCTTCACCTTGATTGCAACATCTTTTGTCCCGCACTCCTTCTTGCTTGTCCGCTCCCTCTCTTGCTGCCTTGATGGCGACCACGATGGCAACCTCAATCGCTTTTCAACCTCACTTGCAATCTCGGTTGCTATTCAATATCTCCACTTCAACATTGCGCAATCTCGCTTGTACCTTGACGGCGACCTTGTTCACTTCAAAATTTTCTCTCCTACATCCGATATGTCCAATGTCTAGCACCCTTGCCTGCAATCATTTTGCAACCCCAAAAGCGACTTCAATTGCCTCCCTTTTGCTACCCACCTCCGACATCTTGTGCAATTTTGCTTCCATCCCATCAGCCCTCGCTCATAATGATCCCGCAACCCCGATTGCTCTTTAACCTTGCCTGCAACATCAACTGCCTCCCTTACTCTCAAAATCTGCGACGTTGCTTGCGCTTCATCCTTGACTTCTCCTACTACTCCATTTCCCACTATCACCGCTCATCACTCACTTGCGAATAACACTTCCGTTTGCTTTTCCTCCCCTGCAACCTTGCTCTTCCACCTCTCAATCTTGCTTTTCACCTTACTCATCCCCACATCCCTTCATTGCTCCATCTCAACCGCTCACTTGCTCTCCTCCATCTCATCTGCTCCACACGCTACATCACCACTCGCTTGCTCTGCTCCATCTCAACCGCTCGCTTGCTCCCATCCATCTCCTCCGCTCCACCTGCTACATCATCAATACCTCCATCATCCTTTGCCATCCAATCTCCATCAACATCCAAATCAATCATCCCATCAATCACTCCTCCAAACCTCCACCATCCATCCAATTCAACCATCATCTCAACCATCAAGAATATCAACAATCAACTCTCAACACCATTGACAACATTCAATTCAACTTCAACAACACATTAACATTCCTCCCATCTAGTATTTAACAGGCTGGTGTGTTGGAATCCTCCCATTCTTTTGTTCAATACTATCTGTATATACCTTTCTATTATCCACCCTCTTTCATTACTACAATCACACTCATTATAATTCAAGACAATCATCACCCACCATTATTCAACAACTGCCACCAATCCATTCCATCACCATCACCATCACCATCACCATCACCATCACCATCACCATTACCATCACCATCACCATCACCATCACCATCACCATCACCATCACCATCACCATCACCATCACCATCACCATCACCATCACCATCACCATCACCATCACCATCACCATCACCATCACCTTCACCATCACCATCACATCATCATTAGCTTTACCATTACCATTACCCTCATCTATCATCATTACCATCATATCATCCTCCCCATCATGCTAGGCAGCTATGCCTGAGGTCCTTGTTGCTCCTCTTAAAATAGTAATATCATTCCTCCCATATCATGCTAGGCAACTATGCCTGAGCTCCTAGTTACTCCTCTTAAAATAGGCTTTCATTCCCCATCTCATATTCTGACAAGGTGGTGTCTTGTCATCCTTTCTCAAATCTCATATCTCTCATTCTCATGTTCTTTTCTCATATTCTCATGAATCTCTGAAATGTTGATTGGTCTAAAATTGGTTCCTAAATTTGTCAGTTAAGGTGGTGTGTTGTCATTTTTCTGTTCATATTTTGTAACTGACAAATTTAGTCAGCCTTAGATCTATCTTACTGCGTTTATTATCCTATTATTATTGTCTCAGGCCCCTTCTGGGGGCTCTCTAGTTGTTTTAACCCTGCTACCCTAGGCCCCCTTTGGTGTTCTCCAGTTGTGATTAAATACTGGTCCTCCCCTTGGACCAGGAATGAAACTCATCTGATTACCAGTCAACAATACCGGAGTGCCCCTTCCTCCTCATCAGATCAGTTCCTTTTGACTATACAAGACATATCCCCTCTCTATTGGCTCTTTGTAGCCTTATTATTCCTCCTCATCAGGCTCCTCCATAGCCTACCATTACCGTTTCATCCCTCATGGCAATATAGTCATTCTTCAACTCTTCAAAATTAGGCTAAATGGAAAGCAAAAAAGGGCAGATCAAAAGCTAAGATCAAATCACACTCAGCTCATTATCTTGCTTTGCTCAATTCATGGATTGAACACAGAGATCCAAACCAACATTTTCTTCTTGATAGTGGAGCTTCAGTCCACATGATCAACGATAGTTGCTACTTCATCAATTTGGAACCCTACTCCGGCGATCCTATCAAGACCAGTAAGGAAGGAGCGATTCTACCAATAAAAGCAAAGGGCATGGCAGTTCTTCATTGGAGCAATCTCACACTTGAGCTCAGCAAGGCCTTCTATGTGCCTGGCGTGACCATCAACTTAATCAGCGCAGGGGCCTTGAATGGCAAGGGTTGTACAATTACTTCAAGTAAAAAAAAAATTCCATCACGCACTCAGGCAAAGAGGTTCTTGCCGGACAGATCAGGAACAATCTCTACACTCTTCCTAATCCTTCTTGCAGCACTCTTCCTTCTTCAAAATCTCTCTTTTCCTCCATCTCATCCACTCCGGAAGAAGTTTTGCTTGAAATTCATTGAAAATGCGGGCATGCCTTGCTGTCAAGACTTGACTCCCTCATTCAACATATTCCGAGCAAAGTCAAACAAATATTCCAGTGTGTCGAATTTGTCATGAGCAAGATCACTAAATTGCCTTTCAAGCTCACATCTGCAAGATCCACAAAAATCTTTGATTGAATTCATCTGGATCTCATGGGACCAATTTGACCGTCATCCAAGTCCGGTCACAGGTTCATCCTTTTTGTTGGTTGACAACGCTAGCGGATATCTTGCGGCCTTCCCTCTTTCTTCAAAGGACGAGACAGCCAATATCATCATCAGCTTGCTCAAAAAATAATATCATTGTTGCGGGGTTTACCCATCCGAGGTTTGCTCCGATGGAGGGACAGAGTTTTTTAATCAAAATCTTTCTTCTTTTCTAGAAGATAAACACATCACTCACGTCATTTCAGAACCATACCACCCAGAACACAATGGATGTGCTGAACAAGCAAATCAAACTATCATCAAATCTACCCAAGCAACTCTCATGGATGGTTGTCTTCCACCTTCAGTGTGGCATGAGGTTATAAAAGCTTGCTGTCTCATGCTCAACCACATCCCTCTGAAAGGTGAAACGGCGATGCCTTGGGAGAAGATACACGGTTGACCTCTTCCCACGTCTTTTCTCAAGCCAATCGGAAACCCCTGTATCTTCCTAATCAACAATATAAAGAAGGGATCAAAATTTGACTTGAAAGGTGAAGAAGGAATACTAGTAGGCTTCAACAAGCTTCTCCATTCTTATCAAATCCTAACTAAAAATGGTTCTATTGTCTCATCCAAGCATGTCAGATTTTTGCGCATGCCACCACCAAAATCAAATGGACTCAAATTTGACATTGAATCCAAATAAGATGGCAGCAATCACATACCAACGTCTGATCAATGGACTGAAGATTGTCCCAACTGTTGAGTCCCTTGGACTGGCTATTGGGATAAATCTGTGGACTCTGTCAGTTCAGCTGAGGAAGTTGAGTCTATTAGTCAATCTTCCGATGAATCAAATTTGTCACCTCCATCTAGTGAGGAGAATCCAGTGAAATCTCAGAACATCAGTTGTGTTAATCAACATGTCCATCAAGAGACTGTTGCACCCATGGAGCGGATCCTTTGAGATTGATTGCAAATTAAGCCACCTCAACAATACGGGTTCTTCCACTATTACAAGCCAAAATCCTATGAAGATTCTATACGCTGCAACAAAAGACTAGAATGGATAGATGCAATGGATGTCAAATTAGGTTCAATTGAGGATCTCTGTGTGTGGGATGAATACAACAGTCCCGAGCCGAAGAATGTTCTCAAAACTACATGGATCTACAAAATCAAGCTAGACTTCCATGGAGACCCGGTTAGATATAAAGCTAGACTCTGCGTCCAAGGCTTTAATAAGATCAAGGGTGTGAACTATTTTTAAACCTTTTCTCCAACTGGCAAACCCTCAACCTTGAGGCTTCTTCTTCTCTACACGCTCAATTCAAAACATAAGATTTGACAATTCAACCTCAAGAGTGCTTTTCTTCACTCACCAATTGACAAAGAAGTGATCATTCAAACCCCAAAGGGATCAAAGAGAAGGTGTTGATTTCTCAAACTCTGAAAGTCTCTCTATGGCCTGAAACAGGCTCCAAAAAACTGGTATGAAACCCTTACCGCGTGGTTCAGAGAGGTAGGTTTCAAAGAATCCTCCTGCAATCTTTGCCTTTACTTGTCAAAGGATGGAAAATCACGGATTTTCTTCCATGTGGACAACCTCATCTTGGTCGGCCATGGTGACAACTTTGAAAGAAAATTCTTGAGTTGCTTTGCTGGCTCTACTGCGAAGGATCCAGATACCATCCTAGGCATGCAAATTGAGGTAAAGTCCAATGAAATTCTTCTCAGTCAACCCAAACATATCAAAAGGGGACTCAAGGAACTGGGCCTAGAAGATGCCAAAGGAAGAAAATCACCCCTCACTCCAAATCTTCAACTCACTCCTGCAACTGACGACAAATTTGAACAGTTCAGAACTCTAAATGTCAACTATCAATTGGAGATTGGTTTGCTCAACCACATTGCATGCTACTCACGGCCAGACGTAAGTTATGCGGTGTCTAGTTTGTCAAGGTTCAATGTCAAACCCAGTATGCCTCACTGGAACAAATTAAGAAGACGTGGAAGTACCTGAAAGGAACTTCCAATATCAAGCTGCAATTGAGAGTTAAGGATGTGAGCTCTATCATCTCTGCTTACTCCGACGCATTGTGGGCAGATGACCCTGGCACCAGACAATCGCAGACGGGGTATCTCTGCGTTGTTTACGGGTGCGTGGTGTCATGGAATAGTTGCAAGCAGAAGAATATCATGTACAGTTCCACCAATGCTGAACTCAACGCATTTGTTGATGCGTTTCAAGAATCCACTTGGATTTGGTCCCTCACTTCTGAGATCTTCACGACTAAAATTTCTCCCATTTCCATTCACACGGAAAACAGTGGATTAATTGATAAACTCAAAAGATTTGGTTCAAACTCTAAAACTTGCCACCTAGATTTGAAAACCAAAGGAATGAGGGAGGAGTTGAAATCTGGAAACATCACAACCTTGTTAGTCAAGTCGGAAGAAATGCCAGCAGATAACCTTACCAAAAGTTCAAATCTAGCAAGCTTAAAACGCTTGCAACTCTCTTTTTCTTCTCTTGTGTCTTTGTGATTTGTTTGTTTGTTTTTTTTTTGTCTTCTCTTCTTCTTCTACTCTCTGGGGCCAACTCAATGCCTCATCTCACCTGGCATGGGGCGTGTTGGGATTTCATGGCAGTGGTGTCTCACTGATGAGTTTTCACAACAGTGAAGCCTCATACATCTCACGGCTGTGTAGTATCACCTGACCCGGGTTCTCCTCCTTTCACTTGCACCAAAGCTGTCACAATCAGTCAGAATCCCCTGGGTCCTCAACAAATGGATCTCAATCATTGTACTCAACCAGACCAGATCAATCATTGTCCTTACGCACTTGACCCCACCAGATCATTATCAACCAGAATCATCATTGTCCTCAACTGAATCATCATTGACCGCCAGACCTCCGCTATCCTCTTCTTTTCATTTATTCTTATTCTTTTTGTTCTTTTCTTTTGTCTTTCTTATCTCTTGTTTTGTGCTTCAACTTTCTGCAATCAACTGCTCACTGCCTGAAATCATGCCCGGTGAGATTCATCATTCATCTTTGACTCATCTCAAATCATCTCTTGTTGACTCAAGACTTACTGTCAGAACAATCTTAGCGCACTCATCTCAACACACACCTCAAACCCAAGAATCCTTCAATTGATCAGTCCATCCAACTCTTGTCTCTGATAATGACTGTTGCAGTCTTTAGTTCCTGTTTGTATTTCCTCTCAAATGTGCTCTGCTTGTTTTTCTTCATGTTCTCACCTGTTCTTGTCCTGATCTGTCTCCAGCTCTCAGCTCAACAATCAATTCAAACCCACTTATCATTTTAGGCGCTGATGGTGGAGGAAGCGTCTGGGGAAATGTTTGAGACAGCAATCTCCGACCATGGGAAGGGTAAATGGGTGCCATTGGCGGTGGTCGGCAAAGAGGCAGAGTCCAATGGTGGGGACGACCGCAAGGGCCGCCCTGCATAGGGTTTTCCCTAGTCAACCGTGGGTACCGCGCGGGGAAGGCTTGGGCCTTGTGTGGGTGGTCAACTAGGGAGGAGCAAAAGGCAGAAGGAAGTGCGCGGAGGGCGCAAGCGGCAGAAGTAAGTCCTCTTCCTCAGTATGCACCACCAGAAGGTACTGTGTTCCAAAAACCCTACCATAGTTCCACGCTCGTGAGCAAAGGCAAGAGCCGCGGGTGGATTGTTGCCAGGATTCACAACAACAATGGCGGGCGCGTAAGGATGGTAAGGTGCAACACGGGGCAATACAAGCCTGTGGTGCGAAAGGTCTGGCCCTGGAACTAGCCCATGCTGCAGGGGCTGAATGGGCCTCTGAGGCCAATCTCCTGGTCTTGGGATCCCTGGGTGAGTCCGTTGAGGAAGTTCAGGTGGGTAACCCCGTCGGCGCAGATCACAAACGAGCGAGTTGAGGCGCTGAATTTTGGGCCGTCGGGGTGGTTGAGTACGGAGGGGAAGGATTTGTTAGCATTGGTGTTGGTGCTCGGCAAGAAGGCCCTCACCTTTGGGCCCAACAAGCGCGGATTGCTGAATGGCAAGGTTGGCGACCCCTATGTAATCCCCACGGTGCCGCACAAGCCCTGGCAAATCAAGCCTATTCCAATACCTCGGACCGTGCGGGAACCCTTCTTGGAAATTGTCCGGGAGCATGTGAGGACGGGGTTGTACAAGCAGTGGGAATCAAGATACTCTAGCCCAATTTTCGCGGTTGTTAAACAGGAAGGGAAGTCGCTTAGGATTGTTCACAACCTGCAGCGGCTTAACTTGTTCACTATCCGGGACGCCGGATTGCCTCCGCGCGTGGAAAAGTTCCTGGAATCAATGGCGGGGCGCGCGTGTTACAGTTTGGTTGATTTGATGGGGAGGTATGATCAGCGCAAGCTCCATCCCGACTCGCGGTGGCTAACCGCGTTCAAGACAGGATTGGGAAGGATGCAGCTGACGCGGTTGCCGCAGGGGGCAACAAACTTGGTGGCGGTCTATCAAGCCCAGATGACGTGGATCCTGCTGGACAACATCCCGGATGGGGTTCTGAACTTCATAAACAACGCTGGAATCAAAGGACCAAAGACAGATTACGGGGGTGCGGTTCTAGAGGAGGCCACAAAGATCCGCCGCTTCATCTTGGAGTACGCGCAGACATTAGAGCGGGTCTTGTTTTGAATTGAGGAGGCAGGCCTTACGGTATTGGGGGGTAATTTGGCAATTTGTGTTCCGGCGTTGGAAGTGCTAGGTCATGTGGTGGCTTTTGATGGCAGGAGAATTGCGGCAAAGAAACAAAACAAATTCCTCAAATGGCCAACCCCGCGGAGGCCCTTGCATATTCTCCAATTTCTGGGACTGTGCAGCTATGCTTGCATGTTCATCAAACGGTTTGCGGAAGTCGCAAGTCCGCTGCAGGCACTGACCCGGAAAGGCGTGGCATGGGAATGGACGGGGAAGTGTGATGCTGCCTTTGCAAAGCTCAAGGAGATTGTGGGCCACGACATTGTCCTCTGCAACCTTGACTACAACGCGGGAGGGATCCGCTTGGCCGTCAACTCTAGCAAGTTTGGCGCGGGCGGTGTCCTGATGCAGGAGGAGGATGGTAAGGATAGGCCGGTTCTCTACGAGTCCGTGACTTTTACAGCAACAGAGAGTTGGTACTCACAGCCAAAGTTAGAATTATGCGGAGTCACCAAAATTGTGCAGAGGCTTCAGCACCTGCTCTGGGGGGTGCACTTTGAGCTTCTGGTTGACGCGGAGGCCCTGGCAAGGATGATCAATTCTCCAACGCTGCCAAACTCTCTTATGACTAGGTGGGTGGCGTTTCTCCAGCTCTTCACTTTTTGCATGGTTCATGTTCCAGGGAAGGCGTTCATGATGCCCGACGCGCTGTTGCCGTATCCCCAGGAGGATCTTTTTGAGGGGGCGGAGCCCTTGGACATGGAGTCTCTGGTTATTTGCGTGGGTATGATGGAGACGGAGGTCACCCTTCCGCTGCAGCAGTCTGGGCGCTATGTAATCTTGTGCTCCTTCTTGCCGGATCTCCAGTTTCCCAAGGATGCTTCAGGAACAGAAATTTGGTGGGCAAAGCGGCGGACAACCAAATTCTACATGCAGGATGGGCAACTGTGGCAAAGAAGTACCCCGGTGCCTTTGGTGGTTGGAACATCAAGGAGGGACCAGGAAATGATTCTGAGGTGTCTCCACAACAACCTTGGGCACTGGGGCAAGATTGAAAAGCGGAGGCGGGTGAAGGCAAGGTTCTGGTGGCCGGGTGTGGTGCACGCGGTACAGGAATGGGTGAAGTCTTGAAAAGCGTGTCAATGGTGGAGTTCTAGGCTGCCCAGGGAGGTTGGTCACCCTACGGGGGAGGAGGCTTTGTTTGGGCGGGTCTCCCTCAACGTGGTCCACATAAAGGCAGGGAAGTTTGCGTATCTGCTGGTTGCGCGGGAAGATCTGTCAGGTTGGGTCAAGGCTCCTCCTCTGGTGAAGTTGTTGGCAGAGAAGGTTTCTCAGTTCTTGGAGGTGTTGATAATTGTCTTATTTCTTTTTTCTTTCTATTCTTTTTTCTTTTTTCTTTCTATTCTTATTTCTTTCTTTTTATGTACTGTCAAGAAATACCTCCCCTTGAGCATAGGGGATTCAATTCCTGTCACTAGTCCTGTCACCTGCCAGAACAACTTTTGAGCGGACCATGTGAAAGACTGCCCTTGGTGTCTCCTTCTATCTTTCTCACGCTCTGTTCTCTATTTTCTCTTCTTTTTCCTCCTCATCTCTGTCATGTTCTTTTGTACTCCAGTTTCATCTGATCACGTTCATACTTGTACTCGCACTTACAACCGAACTCTGACTTGATCACCAACTCTTTGACAACACCATTGGATCACCTAAGAATAAGCAATTAACTATAATCAACGAGTACTTCATTCCCACCTGCGGTAGGTTCTTAACAGACTTGTCAACTCAACATCAGGAACTGAAGATCTTGTTGCTCTGCAATCTTCAATTCATCTGGGCGGATTAGTCTCTTCCTCCACAGTGTCTTTCATCTTCTCTACTTAGTCCTTTCTTGGCCATCATCCTATCTGTAGAGACGCCATAACTGTTTGTTATCTTTCATCTCTGTGATTTTTTCTCTTCTCTGGCTGTTTCTCATCCTCTGAACTGACCCTTGGAATCCAAACAGCCTGGTTCAGGTTTAACAGTTCTTTTATAATTTTGCACGGTTAAAAGCCAAAAATGGATCACTCAAGCTCAACCAATCTGGGAAGAACTACTGCATCACCTGGACCGGGAGTTGAAGGCAATTTCAAGGCACTGGCTCTCAAATCTCTCATGGAATCTACCCCGCTTCTCTCTGAAACTAACTATTCCATCTGGAGGAAAAAGATGGAACAACTCTTCAAGATGCGAGGCATTCTGGAACTAATCAATTCTGACAACCATTCTGTCAAAATTCCTGACGATGAAGAGATGGAAGGCTACCTAATGTCAAAGTTGGAACCTGGAACGCAGACCAACATCATCACGCCGGAAAATGAAGATTCATCCAGACTGATTTGGCGGGCTGTGAAGAATCATTTTGCATCTAGTCAGGCAGCTAATTGAGAAAGGATGTTCTTTAATTTCCTGTATCTGGGTTTTGATCAAAATGAAATTGATGTATTCGTTACCTCCATCAAGGGTCATTTGGGAAAGCTGGACAAAGTAGGAATAGACTTACCTAACGACATTCTCAGCTATCTCATACTTTTCAAACTACCCGAGTCTCTGAAGTCAATAAGGTCACAAATTATGCATTCCGGTGGAGAACTTTCTGTAATGTTGGTCTTAAACCACTTAGTCCAGCACAAGAATGAAGTTCAATCAAAAGCCGCTGGAACCACCTCTGATACCAATGTTGTTATGTATCACACCAGTAGTCAGAAAGAATCTGATCCTCCAAAGTGCGAAAACGGGAAGCACAACCCATTTGTCAAGTCCCATCCTCCATCATCCTGCTGGGCCGAATTCCCAGAGCTATGACCTGATCAACCTGCTAACAAAACAAAATGCTATGCCAAGAAGAAGCAACAGCCTGAGTCTCATTACTACTTGTTCTTCTGCGCCTTCAATCACCTTGACAACCTTCACACAAATCAGTTCATCCTGGACAGTGGATGTTCCATCCACATGTTTCACGATGAAAGGTCTTTCAAATCACTTACCAAAGGAACCAAAAAGGGATTCATCAAGACTGGAAAGAAGGGTGAAGGATTGGCTATTCACAGAATTGGTACTGCTGAGCTCTTGTGCAACGGCAGGACGATTCATCTGGAGAATCCTGCGTGGGTCCCGGAAGCCTCTGTTAACCTGGTGTCCCTTGGAGCTCTACTGGTGAAAGGATGCGGTCTCAAGGTTAACTCAAAATCGGAACCAGCTGTTTTTTAATCTCCCTCAAGCAGGCGCTGAAGTTTTGACTGGACGCATTGAGAACAATCTCCTCATGATCCATGTTAAAAATTCTTCAATTCCGGTCTTATTGGCTTTGACAGCCACTGCAGCTAAGCCAAGTTCCTCATGCTCTCCAACTCAAGCTGAGTTACAAGATCTCCACCTTAAATTAGGTCACACAAGTCTTGGTAGGATGGAGAAGCATCTAGGGTTCTCAATTGAAAAAGGCTCCAGGAATCTCTTTGAATGTCTAGCTTGCAAAAAGAGCAAAATTGACAAGATCCCTTTTTCTGATAATCAAGCCCCCGCTGCCAATGTTTTCAATTGACTTCATCTAGACCTTATGGGACCCTTCAATCTGGTCAGCAAAGGAGGAAAGAGATACTCACTGACTATTGTTGAAAACAAATCTGGGTATCTCTTGGCTTTCCCGCTCCCTTCAAAGGATGCAGCTGCTGAAACCATTAAATTTGTCATTCAAAACAAAGCAAGGAAGCAAGGGAAATATCTGATCAAAGTAGTATCTGACGGAGGTGGGGACTTTGTGAACAAAAATCTGAGGCAATTCTTCAAAACGAACTCTATCAATCATCTTGTCAGTGAGCCTTACCACTCTCAACACAACGGAAAGGCTGAGAGGGCCAACCGTACAATCATGGAGTCCATGCAATCAATCTTCAGCTCAACTAAAATACCAAAGAATTACTGGCATGTAGTTATCCAGAGCTGCTGCCTGACCTTGAACCAAATTCCGTCTGAAAAAGGGGGTAACTCTCCTTGGTACATTATGCACAAAACCAAGCTCCTGGTCAATTATCTCAAACCGATTGGGTCTGGAGTTGTTTTTTTTTGATTCAGGACAACAAGAGTAGATCAAATTTGGAAGAAAAAGGTGATGAAGGGATGCTTATTGGATATAATCCTTGGTTTCACTCTTACAAGATTCTATCCAAAACGGGTAAGATAATTGAAACTAAAAATTTTTGGTTTCTCAAGAACCAGATCACAAATGAAATCTCTCTCAATGACACAGTCCCCTTTGACCTGGTTACTCCTACAGAAGAAGTTGTTGGCAATACCACCAATGTAGAAACAATCCCGGAAGTTACTGAAGATCAAAAGCCTCTTATCAGCGACTTGGAAGACACCAGCTCTTCCTGCTCGTCTGACGCAAATATTTTGGATTCAGAAATCTTACAAACTCTGAAGCCATCACTACGTGACCGCACCAAACTTAAAGCTCTGGAACAATTTGGGTACTACTCTGAGTCCATACCAAAAAACATTCACGAGGCTCTCAAGCAACTGATTTGGGTTCCCTCCATTGAGAAGGAACTTCAAACAATTGAAGATCTTGATGTATGGGAGGATGCAAATGAGAATGAAGTTGTCAATCCACTCGACAAAACCTGGGCTTTCCGGAGTAAAGTTGCCTCCCTACGGGCTCTACTTAGCTACTCGGTTGACAGAAATCTGAAAATCCTTCAGTTTGATGTGAAAGGAGCGTTTCTTCACGCTCCCCTGGAGGAAGATGTGTTTATCAAGACTCCAACAGGATCAAAAAGGACCTCTAAGTACCTCAAATTGAAGAAATCGTTATACGGCCTTAAGCAGGCGCCTCTGAACTGGTACAAAACCCTCAGCTCGTGGATCAAAGAAAATGAGTTTGAAGAAAGCAACAGCAATCCTTGTCTCTATCTTCATTGTGATAAAATCACAGCTCTTTTCTTCCACATTTATGACTTAGTAGTGGTAGGGAATGTTGAAGATTTCAAAAAGAAGTTCTTAGGTAAGTTCAAAGATTCTTTGGCCCATGAAGTGGATACCTTATTGGGGATGAAGGTAGACCTGGGGAAAGATTTTATTGCCTTGTCTCTTCCAAATAATATTAAAAAGGGTCTGGAGGAAATGAACCTTCTTGACGCTAAAACTTTGAACAATCCATGCAAATCTGGCCTACATCTCAAACCTGCCTCTCAACTGGAAATCAAAGCCTTCAAGGAACTGGGGAAAAGCTATTGCTCACCAATAGGTTGACTGAACTTTATTGCAACTTTGGCTTGGCCGGATATCAGTTTTGCCGTGTTGAACCTAGCCCGTTTTTCAGAAGAGCCAGGAATCCAGCATTGGAAAGAACTAGAACACGTCTGGAGGTACCTCTTGAAAACAATTGATTATCAGCTGGTTTTTCGGGCAAGAACTTTGGCAATGCGGTTGGTCGTCTATAGCAATGCTACATGTGGGGATGATCCAATTACCAGATTATCCCAAACAGGTTTTGTCTGTCTGTTTAAAGGGTCTCCAATCTACTGGACCAGCTGACATCAGAGGTGCATTGCACACTCCTCTACCAAGTTGGAATGCAATGCCTTGTCCGCCAGTCACCTTGAAGGACGGTGGATCAATCACTTGATTAGCGAATTCTGGCAAACTCAAACTCTACCACCAATACATCTCATTGATAATAAGGGGCTGAATGATAAAATTAAGAAGTTTGGATGCAAATCACATGCCAAGTATATTGACATCAAGTTGAAGAGCTTAAGGAATGACTGGAACAAACAAATTATTGACATAAAGCTCATTTCTTTGCAAGACATGTTGGCTGACTCTCTCACCAAGGCTGCCAGCACCTCTTCAGTTGAGCGGCTCTCTAAGCATATAGGGTCTTTTAAGTTAACCTGATGTTGAGTTGAGCGGGCATGTTGATAATTGTCTTATTTCTTTTTTCTTTCTATTCTTTTTTCTTTCTTTTTATGTACTGTCAAGACATACCTCCCCTTGAGCATAGGGGATTCAATTCCTGTCACTAGTCCTGTCACCTGCCAGAACAACTTTTGAGCGGACCGTGTGAAAGACTGCCCTCGGTGTCTCCTTCTATCTTTCTCACGCTCTTTTCTCTATTTTCTTGTCTTGTTCCTCCTCATCTCTGTCATGTTCTTTTGTACTCCAGTTTCATCTGATCACGTTCATACTTGCACTTGCACTTACAACCAAACTCAGACTTGATCACCAACTCTTTGACCACACCATTGGATCACCTAAGAAGAAGCAATTAACTATAATTGATGAGTACTTCATTCCGACCTGCAATAGGTTCTTAACAGACGGTCAACTCAACATCAGGAACTGAAGATCTTGTTGCTCTGCAGTCTTCAATTTGTCTGGGCGGATTAGTCTCTTCCTCCACAGTGTCTTTCATCTTCTCTACTTAGTCCTTTCTGGGCCATCATCCTATCTGTAGAGACGCCATACCTGTTTGTTATCTTTCATCTCTATGATTATTTCTCTTCTCTGGCTGTTTGTCATCCTCCGAACTGACCCTTGGAATCCAAACAGCCTGGTTCAGGTTTAACAGTTCTTTTATAATTTTACAGGAGGAAGATTGGTTTGCGCGGTACGGTTTGCTTTGCTTGGTCACTGTCGACGGAGGTGCTGGATGGCACTGGTCCAGAGTTGCGGAGCTAAGTTTGGGTGGGTCACGGAATACTATCCGGAGGGTGCCAGGATGATCAAACGCCGCCATCAGCTCATTAAGGACGCCCTGGTAAAGATGTGTGGGGAGGATGGTAAACGGTGGCAGGAGGCCCTTCCGGCAGTCCTCTTTGCGGACAGGATCTTGGTCAAAAGCTCAACGGGCTACTCGCCTTACGAACTTCTCTACAGACAGCGTCCGGTGCTTCCGGTGGACATTGAGCTTGAAACCTTCTTTGGCATGGACTGGTGGAAGGTGAAGACCTCCGCAGAACTCATGGAAGCGCGCGCTGAACAGCTTCTCCAATGGGACAAGACCCTGGCAAAGGCCGCAGAAAGGTTCCGGAAGACAAGGATGGATTTGGTCAGCTATTGAGACAAGCGCTGTTCCCACTGCCTCCGGGATCCGCTGCGGAAGGGTGACTTGGTTTTTTTGTACAACCGGAGTCTTGAATCTCAGTGGGGAAAGCTTTTTGCCAACTGATGGAATGGC
Organism: Puccinia polysora; assembly: GCA_025617555.3. Lineage (NCBI taxonomy): Eukaryota > Fungi > Basidiomycota > Pucciniomycetes > Pucciniales > Pucciniaceae > Puccinia > Puccinia polysora. The sequence goes on along the minus strand of CM062627.1, from coordinate 12,946,404 downwards.
CCCTTTTTCATGGCATCCAAGTTCCAGGGCCAGAGTTACCAGCTTGAGGAATTGGATGGGGCGCCGCTCAAACGGAAGGCCGCGGCCTTGCACATGAAGTGTTTCTTTGCGCGCAGCTCCACCTCCTTTGACAAGACGGCTGGGGATGGCGCAAACACCCTCCGGGATCCGCTGCGGAAGGGTGACTTGGTTTTGTTGTACAACCGGAGTCTGGAATCTCAGTGGGGAAAGCTTTTTGCCAACCAATGGAACGGCCCCTTCCGCATGGCATCCAAGTTTGAGGGCCGGAGTTACCAGCTTGAGGAATTGGACGGGGCGCAGCTCAAACGGAAGGCCAAGGCCTTGCACATGAAGCGTTTCTTTGTGCGCGGCTCCACCTCCTTTGACAAGACGGCTGGGGATGGCGCAAACGCGGGGGATGGCGTCGGAAGTTCAGGATCAGTGGACAGGCCAGATCCTTTGTCTGAGAAGGAGCCTGCGCGCGACGCGCCACCTTGGAGGAGTGAAATACTACGAACCACTGGGGACAGCCCTAAAATTGGGGGGGGACGCGAGTAGGGTAAAGTTCTGATTTGGTGAGGGGGTGTCCTAGCCGGTTCACAGCTGGAATAACTAGACACCCCAGAATGTTTGTTCTCCTACTTCTTTTATATTTGATTGGCCTCTTGGATTGGTACTGGTTTTGGTTATAATTGATCACAGGGACGCAGGCGCGGCGCTAGCCGGGTCCATAAACGCAAGGACAAGCCCCGTAGATTGGGCAAAGCGGGACGAGGAGCAGAGGCCCTAACAAAAAAAAAAAGAATTTCTTTCCGCTTTTCTTGGGGTTTTGGTTTCCTTTTTTATGGGCTTGGTTCTTTTCCCTGTTTCCTCTTTGCACGGGACAAGTACGGGACAGGTCTGATTTGGTAAGGGGGTGTCTTAGCCGGTTCACAGCCGGAACAGCTAGACACCCCAGAATGTTTGTTCTCCTACTTCTTTTATATTTGATTGGCCTCTTGGATTGGTACTGGTTTTGGTTATAATTGATCACAGGGACGCAGGCGCGGCGCTAGCCGGGTCCATAAACGCAAGGACAAGCCCCGCAGATTGGGCAATGCGGGACAAGGAGCGGAGGCCCTAACAAAAAAAAAAGAATTTCTTTCCGCTTTTCTTGGGGTTTTGGTTTCCTTTTTTATGGGCTTGGTTCTTTTCCCTGTTTCCTCTTTGCACGGGACAAGTAAGGGACAGGTCTGATTTGGTAAGGGGGTGTCTTAGCCGGTTCACAGCAGGAACAGCTAGACACCCCAGAATGTTTGTTTTCTCAACTTCCTTCTTCGCCTCTCTTGGATGACTGTGCGCGTGCTGGTGTAGGATTGTTGCCTTTGTTGCAGGATTGGGTACGGGGAACTGTGTGGAAGTTTGGCTGGGGCGGTCCAGGTACCTTCTGGGGAACTTCGTTGGCTCAGGACACGGGCGTGGACTTCAATTTCACTCATTCTCACTCTTAACTCCGACTTTAATTTCACTCTTTCTCACTCACTCTTGCTCTCACTCGCGCGGATCTCTTTCAAGACGTGGATCTTTTGCGCAAAGGCTCTCACAAGCCCGGAGGCTACTCAGGACGGCTTGGCAAAAGTCTATTTCTTTGCAAGTAGGCGCGGAATAAGATACAAGATGGAAAAGGAAGAGAGGGGGGGTGATCCGTCTACGTCGGACGAGTCCTCATCACCTCCTCTGTGTCCGCGCGAGCCGCTGCAGCAAGGGTCCAGAAGTCCGCCAAGATTTCCCGTTGGTTTCCGGTGGTGTAGGCGCAAGGGGCCGCCAGGAACCACCAAAGGAGTCCGTCCGCGTTGTCCACCTTGCATCAAACCTTGCCAGCGGAACAGCCGGGAAAACGGGGATATCCGGAATCTTGGGTGGGCTGGGAGAAGGCGGGACTGGTGAAGAAGGGGCCCCCGGTGGACCATTGGGGGGGCTTGGTCCAGCGGGAGGCAACAATGAGATGACAACTGGCAACGCGGGTGGCGGAGGGTTCCCCGCGGGGTTGGGGGCCTCTCGTCCAAGTTCAACGAGTAAGGAGGAGCGGGAGTCGGAGGAGGAGCCGGGGTCGGGGCAGGAGTAGGAGTTGGGGGAGGAGCCAGGGCTGGGGTAGGGACCGGAGGAGGGCCAGCGCGGCGCCGGAGGATTTCATTGATGCGCGGGTCCCTCATTCCTTGCGTGACCCAAACGTGGTCCGCCCAGAGCCGTAAGGCGGACCAATAAGCCGCAAAGTTTGGGTAGTCCTCCTTCCGTGGGGGCCCTGCGCGGCGGAATGGGGAGGTGGAGTCGCGGATTTGTCCTGGGGGGGGCGGGAACAAGGTGATCCGGGCGGAGTCCACGAGTCCTCAGAGATTGTTTCATTGCCCAAAACCACAAACGGGTCCGGACGGGCCCTCTTGCGCGGCCAGGGACAGGAACCGGATTGAGGAGGAGGACGCGGAATTTCCTTGCCAAGCAAGCAGCGGCGATGGCCACAAAGGCAAGAATTGCAGGCGCATTGACCAGGAACGATTGAGCACGCGAGCCCGTTCCGGGCGCAGAAGTCGCAGGGGACCTGATGGCAACAGAGCAGAAGGGGAGGAGGGGCTGGGGTGAGCTGGGGTGGGTGGGGGAGAGGTGGGTTGGTAGTGTGATGGGGGCGAGGCAGCAATGGGATACCTCTGGAGACAGAACTCAACTTGGGGGGGGATGTGGTGTTGTATTTATAACCTTGGGTCAAGAGCTGCGTTGTGGGCTGCATGCTCAGCAGTTGGGTAGGTTGGGATCAGCATTTGGGTAGGTTGGGCTCAGCATTTGGGTAGGTTGGGCTCAGCATTTGGGTGGGCGCGTTCTCAGCAGTGCCTGCTGAGGGCTCAGCAGCAGCCGCTGCGGGCTCAGCAGTAGGAATTGCGGGGCTCAGCACCAGGTGCGGGTAGGGCCTACTCTGAGGGCGCTGGGCCGCGACCCGCCCAGGAAACGTGGACTGAGTGATGGAGCCAGCCCGACCAAGCTTGCGGGTGGCTAGTCCGGAAGGCAAGGGCGGGGCAATTGGGGGGTTAGGCGCGCACGGGCCAACCTGCGGACCACAAGGTCCGCGGACGCGGGCGGGCGGGCAAACCGGGGGGCTCCAAGTAGGGTGCAGCGGAGGGCCGCGCCATGAGAAGGACAAACCGGGCGTACGTTGATATTGAGGGGCATGGGTTATGGGGCAAGGGATGGAGGGGTAGGGTTGGGCTAGGGTTCTGTGCTTAGGGGTTGTGTTTCATTGTTCTTTCGCGTTTGTGGCTGTACTTAGGTTAGGGTTGAAGGGGGGGGGACCCAAGTCCTCACCCTCAACTCTGGGTTGGGTTATGATCATTGATCTATCAAAGAAGACCACCAAGGAAAAGGAATAGGAAGGATTGGGGGAAGAAGAATACATCTCATTATCTCTTTTTTTTATCTCACTACAAGTTAAGAACTCATTGCATCCAACCTCCTTACAGACGCCTAGATCAATAACTTCTGGACTTGCGGACAACTTAGGAGCATAACTCTCCTTTGCCTTCCACAAAGTATAAAGTTTATTTATGTATTTTTATATAATTTTATGTATTTTTAGACTATCTACTATCCATAGGAACATTTATTACATATGTAGAATGTTCCCGTGTGGGTTGTAGTATTTTTACGCGGTACCTAAGTTTCTCAGGCCACCTGTCACTTTGTCAACCCATAGTCCCGCAGCTGCTTACTTGTCAGAGGCCCAGGGCTGTGTAAACAACTTTGAAAGAGTGAAAGAGCTGTAGCTCAGCCACGCGCGGGTGCATTGGCTGCCGTGGCTGTGTGCAGGAATTGTGAGAGAACACATTTCCATCTGTAACTCCTAAAATATACACAACACCTCAATTCTGACTGAAATTTAGGTGTGAAATCTATACATGAAAATACATGTGAAATATTTAATTGGCCAAAAAGTTTAATAGTGGTGCAATGGTATTTTGGCCTTTCTTTCCTTAATTATCTTAAAACATAAGGAGTTGGACTTCAAGGGTGGGGTCAGTGAGTGACCCTACCTGATTTTGGGTGAAGAATCCATTTTTGAAATATTATTTATGGTTTTCCTACTCCTTCTTAGGTTAATTTTCTTATTAGTATTTTATTTTTTTTTCTGTTACTTTTGCAGCTTGCTCTGCAATAGTAGCAATCTTACATTCCCCCACTCCAAGATATGGCCATATCTGAAAAAAATCTGGAGCATGTTGGGAAAAATTGATTGCATGTGTGTTTCAGTTCCTTTTGCTGGCTCCATAGTTTCTGAGATGTATAGTTATATTATTTTCTGTTAACCATTCATCTTTGTCTGCAGATTCTCCTTTGTATCTTACTAAGTATAGTCTAACATCTTTTCCTTGCACTCTCTCTTTCTTGTCTCTCAATATCCTGCTGACTGCCCCTTTTTCTTTCAATGGGCCAGGTTCTATTAGGATTATTTCTGGAGGGAGGTTTCTACCTTCTCTTGGTTGAAAGTGTTTTACTAGGCTAACATGAAATACTGGGTTTTTTCTTGATAATTCTTCACTCAAGATTACTTCTACAGCATTTTTGCTATGCATCTTTTTGATAAAAAATGGTCCTACAAAGGCTGGTTTCAGCTTTCTGTTACCTGCTAGATTGTTGAAGTTGGTAGTGGATATCAAGATCTGATCTCCTATTTAAAAGTCAGTTTCCCTATGTGATTTGTCCCATCTTTGTTTGTTATATTCTACTGCTTCTTCTAAACACTTTTGAGCATGATTATTTTCAAGATCTATCATTTTCTTAAATTCAAGATATTTTGGATGAATGGTGGCTAGGTTATAGTTTCAGTTATTCCTAGGGAGTTATGGAATCCATCCTATTTCTAGTATGTAAGGGGCTTCTTTGGTAGTAGAATTTTTACTGCTGTTAAATACATCTCTAGAGCTGGGATTAGGCTTACCAAATCATGGAAATAACCATCTGATTTTTTGTATTCTAGACCAAAGCTACAGAACCTTCTTAACATATCTTCTAGGGTCTGTATCATTCTTTCTGCTAATCCATCAGTTTCCATTAGTTTGGGGATGGTCTGCTGTAGAAAATGCTAGAGTAGTACCCAGTATATCATGTAGATTCCTCCAAACCTCAGAGGTGAATTTGGGGTCTCTGTCACTGATTATAATCTTGGGTATACCAACATCAGCTATGATCCTGTTCCAAAATAGTAGAGCTACATCCATAGCACTATCTCATTTGTGGTTAGGTAAGATTTTGCCTTCTTAGAGTATCTGTCAACTATAACCAGGAAAGAGTTATATGAATGAGTACCTCCAGGGGGGAGGCCAGTGACAAAATCCATATTAATGATTTCCCATCTAGTTTTGGGTTTGGAGATCTTCTGTAGGATTTCAAACCTTTTTCCAGTAGTTTTATCAGATTTTTTGGCAAGTATCACAGCTAGTAACATACTTAATAGTGAATTCTTTCCAGTCTATCCACCAAGCAGTTTGTTTTACTTTCTCTAAGTTTCTTTCAGTGGATATATTCCCTGATGAACATTTGTAATGGAATTCCGGGAGTATGTGTTGTATATGTTCTTTTTTGCTTAGTACTAATACACTGGAATGTTGGTGTCTGTTGTAAAGGATAACATCCCAAAAGGTAAACCTTCCGGCTTTATGGGGTTTAAGTAATGAAGCAGGTAAAACATTTATCAGAGCTGCTTCTGGGGATTCACATTCCATAATGGTAATAAGCAGCTTGATTTCAGGGGAGTAGTTTTACCTCACTAGATTGAAGAAAGCAGTATATAATTCACATAAGTGGATCCCCATGATTGGAGCATTTAACGCAGAAAAATTGATGTTAAATATAGGAAAGATATCTTGATCCTCTGGGTCATATTCTGGATTGCTAGAGTCATTTGGCAAATAATTCCTACTTAGACTATCAGCATTCTGATGTTTAGCTCCAGCTTTATGCACTATAGTCATCTGACCTCTATACTGTTGTATAACAATTTGCCACCTGAGCATATGTCTCCTGGGGGTTTTCATGTTCATGAGAGTTCTTACAGCATTAAAGTCTGTGATAACTCGGAAAGTGGTGCCTTCTAAGTAATAGTGTAGCTTTTCTAAAGCCCATACTAGAGCAAAGCATTCCAACTGACTGGCTCCATATCTCCTTTATGTATCTTTGATCTGTCTAGATATGAAGAGTACTGGTTTCTCCACGGGTTTTTCTTCTTCTCTTCTTTGTTGATGTAGAGCAGCTCCTAACCCTTTCATACAGGTGTCAATGTACTGTTTAAAGGGCTTGTATTAATCTGGTTGAATGAGTAAAGGAGTAGAGGTCATAGCTATTTTTAGTTCCTCATATTATTTCAATCTCTCATGTGTCATTTAACATAGAGTGTTTTTGTTGCATATTTTGTACAGACTTTTAGTTAGCATAGCAAAATTGGGTGTGTATTGTCTGTAGTAACTGTAAAATCTAATGAAAGACAGTAAATCTGTTTTGTTTTGAGGCATGGGTCTTTTCATGACAGCAGCTATCTTATTTTGATCAGCAGCTAGAGTTAGACCAGAGACTATATGCCCTAGGGCTTTTGATTCTCCATATCCAAAGTTTCATTTCTTCATGGATACCTTAATCCTGCCTTGGAGATAGTTTGGAGTACTAATCTTATTTGGTTGAAAGAAGTATCCCAATCAACAGAATATACAATAACATCATCTATATATACCATCATCCATCCTTGTCTGATGTATGTACCTAGAACTGTATCCATTGTTCTCTGGAAGTGTGATGGGGCATTCTTTACACCAAAGGGCATCCTAAGATATTCATATATTCCCAAACAACAGATTATTCTCATATACTTTCTGCTTTCAGGGCTTATAGGTATCTGGTGGAAACCTTCAAGCATATCCATAGTAGTGATAAATTTGGCTTTGGACAAGTTATCTAGAGCAGGATCAATCTGGGGTACAGGATGATAATCTGCCTGATTATAATTATTGAGCATTCTGAAGTCTCCTACCATTCTTGACTAGTCATTATGCCAAGCTATGATTACAGTTGTGCTCACATCTACCTGCTCATTGTGCCCTACTTTCCTTAATACTTGTAAGTCTATCAGTTTGGGGGTATGTTCCTCAAGAGCTATTCTAGACTTAGGAATAGAGGGATAAGCTGGTCTTCTTAAGTTTGGAGGATAAGGGAGCTTGATAGTCAATGTAAATACCATGTCATGTCCTTTGATATTTCCAATGGGATGATCTTTAGTAAAAAAAGCATTTTGGTTCTCAAAGCAGATTGTCAATATATCTTTCTTCTTTTCTTCAGAAAGTTTCATATTCAGAGCTGCTTGAGAGAAGTATTCTTGATTAAATTCTTCTTAATGCTTTGGATAAGTGGAAGAGGGGAATTTAGATTGGATTTTGCATATCTTAAACTTCTTGTACCAATTACAACCCAATTTAAATTATCTCCCTTTACTCTGGAACACATCTATACCATATAGACATAAAGCATCATTACCTATTATCAGGTAGTCACATAGTCCATTGAGCAATGCTACAAATTCCACTTGTATTCTCAAAGATCCTTTAGTATGGGGTAATATTATAGGAGCAGTCCATACTCCAATAGTATTCATGGTAGAGTTTCAAAAGCTCAACTTGGCTTTTGGGATAGGCAGAAGGTGTTCTTTCCAATTGGGATCCCATTTGTTTAAGAATTTAGTACAGACACATGAGCAGAAAGCTCCACTATCCAGTAATAACCTTATAGGTCCGTCTCTATACAATCCTGTTGCATAGAAAGTTTGACCAGTTGTATAACTCTTGCCACTTATAGGTTTAAGTGTTAATGGTTTAACATCCGTGATATGCCTAGGAATTACGGTAGGATCCCGTTTTTGGGGCAAACTAGAGTCCCCATGGATGTTATTGATTTTGATAGAAGTGCCTATATCTCCTTCTATAACATTAACAGGGTTGGTTGGGATTAATTCACATTCAGAAAGGGATCCTTCAGTATCAGCTATATCTTCGTAGTTCTGATTCCCTTCAACCTCCTGCTCTCCTTCCAGGACTGCTATCTTTCTTTTTGTTAATGGGCAGTCATGTCTTATATGCACTGTCTTGTTAAAATTCCAAAAATTTCCAAGCATTCTCTCTTTGTCCCTGTTCTCATCAGGTTTCTTATTATCAGAGGTATTTATCATAGGGGGTTGTTTTCTGTTTTTTTTTTTAATTTTGAAGTTCTCTTTAGGTCTAGAAGGAACCTTCTTGTCTAACCCATCCATGTCTATGACTTCTTCTCACACATTTATTAGAGTTGGTAAGTCAACATCCATACTCATACTGCATCTTACACTATGGTTACAATTTCCAGGACAAAAGTTGAGGAGTCTTTCATTTACTTCCTCTTTATCAGAATCTGGATAGAAGCAATCAAGTCTTCTCTTCTGTTCCAAGCACCATTTGTGAGGTTAATCCTTGGAGGGGTCAAATGAGCAATTTTTGAAATTTTTCATCATTTTTCTTTTCCACATTCTAGAACCAAATGGTTCTTTAATTAGAATCTTCCAAGAATTCCATGGTAAGGATCCCACTTCTTCTCTTTTACTGATAAACCCGTCTAAAGCTACTCCTTCAAATATTCAGGGCAGCCTGACTACATCTAAAGATTCTGGTAAGTCATAAGAGTTAATTGTATAGTTAATAAATTTAATGAAATTTATATGATTGTATTCTCCTTCACCAGAGAACTTAGGCCATTCAGAAATTGGGGGTAAACTTTGGAGGGCTTGTTCCATTTCAGCAGTAGAACTAGGCCTGAAGGTGTCACTCCTATGCATTCCTAGAAAGGGTGGTGCATAAGTTGTAGTTGTTTTTCTGGGAGGTTTTGGTTCCTCTGTGGTTCTCCCCTAGGGGTTGGTCAGACGGAATTTTAAGTCTCTAAGATCATTCTTGATCAGATTTAGTTGCAGGTCCACTTTATTATTAAGCAGATCTAATTTCCCACTAAGGGAAAGAATGGAGCTGTTAGTAGTGGTTACCAATTCTTCTTTTAAAGGTTGAAAAGACATAATAAAATCTTCTTGGATACCTGATAACATATTCTCAATTGTTTTAGTCTGTCTGATTTTGCCTTGATTAATTGTCTCCAATAATTGTTATGTATTCTCTTTGATATCTTCCATTCCTACAGTTTTTTGTGGTTATTAATTAATTTGGCTAATACTGAGCTTAATTTATCCATCTAGGTATAAACACCGTCCAAATTTCCACAAAAAATCTTGAAATTATGGCGCATATCATTAGAAAAGAAAGTAATTACATCAGAGGTTGGTTTGGGTTCAGAATTAGAGGCTAATTGTTGTACACCCCTTTCCACTTTGGAGCTAAGGATATTATCTGATCCCAATCCTTCTTTCCCTTTGGCTTTGGATGGGAAGAAAATATTTTCTTTCCCGATCCTTTTCCTTTCAGTTGGGCCAATTGATCCCAAGGATTCCACTTTTCTACGTAGGATTCTACCTCTTTCCTTGGAATCATTTTCTGAAGAGCTATCTGGGGAGCTTTTACCTGGGAGATTATCTTTTTCATACATACCGTGTCCTCTTTGGCTTGGTCTTCTTTGAACTCTTCCCAAAATTTAACATGCTCTCTGACTAAGTATTTGATCCTGGCTTCTGTGGCCAGATTCTGCTGGGCTGGCTGCAGGGAATCTTATTGTGATGGAGGGGGGCTTAGTTCTACTACCTTCTCCGGCTCTAGGTTGGGGGAGGGCAGAATTACTTGGGGCTGTTCCTTGTCCATCAAAATTTGATTCACAGGTTCCAGTCCCCTCATGTTTTTCATTATTGGTGGTCTCACAGTTACTTGGGACTCCTGGGAAAGATCCATAGGAGGGAATTCTCCCTGAGGCTCTTTTTTTATGTCTATTAATATTTGAATAAAATGTTTATACGTATTTTTCTTTCTACAGAAAAAAATATGTAAAAATAAGTTTTAGTTAAAACTCACTTAAGTTGATATTCAAAGGTTCCAAGACTTTATTGGGATTAAATTTTTCCTTAGTAGGTAATCCTACGGGGTCTTGGTGTGTCCCAACAAGGTCTTCACCCGTCCAATCAATATTTTCAGGGCATCCAGAGATATCTGGGACTTCTTGGTCCAATAAATCAGTTTCAGTGGTAGTGGTTTCTGGTATAGGATGATTCACTGATGGTAAAAGGTTATTTTATTGGTCAATAAAATGTATTAATATTATTTTAAAAAAATTACCTGGTAATACAAGTTTCTTACTTTTATATTTGAAAATTAATTTATAGGGTATTTTTTCCAAGCTTTATGTTTTCTTAATAGGGCCTGGAAGTTGATACGCCTCTCAAGATCTTGTTGTTCAAGGAGTTTATCTAAGTGTTTACGTGCAGAAGAGATATTAAGTTGCGCAGCTTGAGTTAAAGCTTCCCACCCAGTAGGTTTATAATTTTTAATATATTCTTCTTTTCTTATCTTTAAAAGATTTAAATAATGGATTATTAATTCTGCATTGGTTTTTAAATCCACTGCAAAAGAATTTAATGATGAATCATGGTTAAAAATTCAGATAAATTTATCTTTGATTTAATTTTACGTGAAATGTCTGGTCCAAGGTATTAAATATAAAAAAATGGAATTTTTCCCGGCCAGACCCCAAATTGTCAGCCTCCTAGATTCCAAGAACCTTCCTATTGTGTAGCTACCAGAGGTGATAGAATAAATAATCAATAAATTATTTAATAAATTCAGCAAAAATCCATAAAATATTTGGATAAAGCATATTGCAAGGTTAATTGGTTTGGTTATGGTTTATTGTTATAAATCAATATAGATAAATTGATTATAAAATATTTTTATAGAGGGGCCACAATTATATTGGGGATCTTTAACACCTCTCTTCAGGTAATTCAGTATGAAAACACGTAGTCCTGGTTACTTTGGGCCCTTTAGTTTAAAGGATATCTTTCCAAAAGATAATATGTATATAAAATACATGGTGGAGTGGCAGGGCTTTGTGACCAAGCTTCAACAACAGAGAAAGGATATCAAAACTCTCTGGTATATTATTAGATCCTTTGGTTATCTTTTTGGGACGTGCACTGATGGTTTAAACCTTTATACTGGGGTTTATAAGGTTGTTCATTAGTTTAAATTGATAACATCCTCTAAAGAGCTCTTTATTTATAGCTTTTGGAGTCCCAATATTGTCCTTCTGAGGGGTACAGGGGCTAAAAGGGACAGACACTGAGGCTAGCAGGGTAACCAGTGGTAGCCTTTCACGTTTTATTGATGCTGTAACACGGGAAGCATCTAGTTCCACAGGGTATGGGAATTATGATACTTTATAATTGATGTTTGGTTGTGTGAATAACAATAATCTTCCCTTTTTATTTATTATTTAATTAATTATCCTTATTAAATGTTTGCAGTAAGTTAATAATTATTTTAATTGACATTCCTACGGATATTCTGATTTAAATGGAGTTCTCATTATGTATTAAATATTTGGAGTAAAGTCATGATATTGATTTTACTCCTTAATTTCAAAATTCAGTGGATTTACTAAAATAATTACTTAAAAATGTAAGTCATGGGTATTCATGTAATATTTTTAAATCATAAGTTTTCTTAGTATTTCACGGAAATGTTGATTTCTAGAAATTCTCATAATAGTATATTAAAGTATTTTAATATATTTTTAGAAGTAGTTATTGTGTTATTTTCGAAATTTTTGGTACTTTGAATTATATTTAATACAAAATATGTATAAAGTTTATTTAGGTAGTTTTATATAACTTTATGTATCTTTAGACTATCTACTATCCATGGGAACATTTATTACATATGTAGAATGTTCCCATGTGGGTTGTAGCATTTTTACGCAGTACCTAAGTTTCTCAGGCTGCCTGTCACTTTGTCAACCCGTAGTCCCGCGGCTGCGTACTTTTCAGAGGCCCGGGGCTGCGTACATGACTTTGAAAGAGTGACAGAGCTGTAGCTCAGCCGCGCGCAGGTGCATTGGCTGCCACGGCTGCGTGTGTGAATTGTGACAGAACAAATTTCCGTCTGTAACTCCTAAAATATACACAACACCTCAATTCTTACTGAATTTTAGGTGTGAAACATATGCGTGACAATACATGTGAAATATTTCATTGGTCAAAAAGTTCAATAGTGGTTCCATGGTATTTTGGTCTTTCTTTCCTTAATTATTTAAAAATATAAGGAGTTGGCTTTCAAGGGTGGGGTCAGGGTGTGACCCTACCTAATTTTGAGTGAAGAATTCATTTTTGCAATATTAATTATGGTTTTACTACTCCTTCTTAGGTTAATCTTATTATTATTATTATTATTATTATTATTATTATTATTATTATTATTATTATTATTATTATTATTATTATTATTATTATTATTATTATTATTATTATTATTATTATTATTATTATTATTATTATTATTATTATTATTATTATTATTATTATTATTATTATTATTATTATTATTATTATTATTATTATTATTATTATTATTATTATTATTATTATTATTATTATTATTATTATTATTATTATTATTATTATTATTATTATTATTATTATTATTATTATTATTATTATTATTATTATTATTATTATTATTATTATTATTATTATTATTATTATTATTATTATTATTATTATTATTATTATTATTATTATTATTATTATTATTATTATTATTATTATTATTATTATTATTATTATTATTATTATTATTATTATTATTATTATTATTATTATTATTATTATTATTATTATGTTATTTCTGTTACTTTTGCAGCTTGCTCTGCAATAGTAGCAAGCTGACAGCCATAAATCACTTGCTTATCTCATATAATCACCTGATCACGAATGGGAAGATGTCTGGAAAATAATTTATAAAATTTTGTAGGTGACTGGGAAACAACAAGCCAAAGAAGGTCTGTATGAATACCTTTTTTGGGTGGAAAGAGAGCCTCCTCAGGTCTCAAAGAGAGGTTAAGGCTCAAGTGCTAAGCATAGTAAGCCAGCCAGGGCAATATTTGCACGTACTAAATGTGCTTTCAAACTTTCTTCAGATATTCTGGATTTCTGCATCTTTTTAGCTGCAGGATCTGTTAATGTGCTAATTTTTAATTTTTGTCAATTTGCACTTTCATTAATTTTTACCATTAATATATGACTAAAATGATCAGAAGTGGATATTCTTTGATTTTCTATCATCTTTCAATCAAGTTTGTGGTTTTTAATAATTTTTATGACCAATGCTTGATATGTTTTGTGATCTTGAAAGATCTGGATCTGTCTTTATTTTGATGGTCCTCAATATTTGTTTCTTATCTCAAATTACTTGAAAATTAATTATATACAAATTTTATTTGATATTTTAAGTTTTTAGACCATCCACTATGCATGTGTTATGAAATTACATATGCATGGTTGATCCCTCCATGTTGTAGCTGTTAGTGGCGGTATCACTTGTTGGTTTTGGTCACAACAGATCTTGATGCTTGGATCAGTCAATTCAGCTACACGTAGGGCAGGATCTTGTACGTGCCTGGCAGGATCATCTGCGTGCAAGACTACTTGAGGTGTCAACCTGCTTTTCTAATGCGTACAGGACTATGCAAATTCATGGGGCCTGCATGCGGGAATGGTGATAAAACACATTTCTGCATGTAAATCCTAAAATATACACAACACCTCAGTTTTGACTGAAATTTATGTGTAAAACCAATGTTTGAAAAAAATGTGAAATATCAAATTGGCAAAAAGTGCCATAGTGGTGCTGTGACCTTTTGGTCAATTTCTGTTTAACTTTTTAAAATATGAAGGAGTAATAATTCAAGGGTGGGGTCAGTGAGTGAACCTACTTACCTTTGGGTGAGTAATCCATTTAATTAACAATATTTGTTGATTTCCTACACATTTTGGTTTTATTAATTATTTTTTTTACTGGTTTCATTTTTGTCTACTTTACAGGTTTCTCTGTGTAAGTAGCAAGCTGAGAGTTCCTCAGGCCCCTCCTCACTTGGCTCCTAACAAACCCCCTTGCTTCCTCCCTCCTTGGCCAACTGCACCTCTCCCTTTGGAGCCTCCCTCCTTGGCCCAACAGACCCCCCCACAGCCTCCCCTTCATCCAAAGCCAAAACCCAAGCAGCCCCCCCCCCCATCCTTGGCCAAGCATGCCTGACCAATTCCAGCCAAGCAAACCAGCCCCCACTCCCATCCTTGAACAATCAACCTGCCCCCCCCTCCTTACCCAGGCACACCCCCCCCCCCCCCTATCCTCAACCAAACAGCCCGGCTCCCCCCCCTCCTCAGCAGTGCACTGCCAACCAATACAACCAGCCCCCACATCCTTGACCAATTGCAACCCCCCCCCCCCCTCCTTGTTCAAGCATGCCCAAGGGAACAACCCATCCCCCCTCCCCTCCTTGGCCAAGCACGCCTGACCAAAAAACCTGCCCCCCCCTCCTCAACTGAACACCTCAGCCCCCCCCCACCCTTGAACAACCAAACCAGACACCCCCAACGTTGAACAAGCAACCCAGCCCCCCCCATCCTTGACCAAGCAACCTTCACCCCCCCCCCCCCCATCCTCAACCAAGAAAACCCAAACAACACCAACTGAGAAAAAAACCAGGCCTGACCAATGAATCTCCCCCCCCCCCTTTCTTCCTTGGCCAAAGAAATGGCACCATCCTCCCCACTCCCACCACCACCATCCTTGCCACTCTCATTGCCACCATCCTTCCCAAGCCCTATTAGTGATGTGGTGAAGGCTGGAATAAAAACAATTTAAATGAAATTACCCCCATTTCTTCCTTGGATGTCCCCCCTGCTTCATCTTCCCTTTGGTGTCTGTTGACATAATTATAAAATCAGGATCATGGCCATTGGGGGAGTGATTCAGTCCAATCCTTGGAATTTCCCCCTGCTTCATCTTCCCTGTGATGTCTTTTGACTTGATTATAAAATCAGGATCACAGCTATTGGGGGTGTGATTCAGTCCAATCCTTGGATTTTCCACCCAGCCTTATTTAGGCCTTATTTATGTAATTTTTTTGGGCTCATTTTTGAATCATTTAATATTGATGTACGCAGAAGTACAAGAGCTTAAAGAGGCAAATGAAAAAGAGGAGGCATTTGAATGATCTGGGGAAACTCAGTGACCAATAAATTGAGATTTTTTGCATCACAGAAAGTATGCAAGTTGATACAAACGCAACTGAGATTCACATCACTGAATCCACCCTGAAGTTGTACACCAAGGTCAAAATGGGACATGCCATCATTCACCCATTCAAAAAACCTTCTTTCTGTCTTTCTGAGTTTTTCCCTTTCTCTGAAATGTCTTCTGAGGATAAACGTTCATGGTAAAGGTTTTCTTGCCATCTAATCCATGGCACTACACACCTTCAACCTCTGAAAACAAAAAAGGCCCTAGTTTCTGGAGTGATGTGGACTGATGGATGGAGAAAATCAAGTAACCAGGAAGATTTTGGCCAATATGGTTGAGACACAAAACTCCACAATTTTATGAGAAGAATTAGATTCCAGCCTTAAGCAGAAAAAGAAGAAACCATTGTGGCTGGAGAGTGGCTTTCAAAAAAACTTAGAGAATCTTCTCCAGAAATGTTTGAGGAGTTTCAGATGGTAATCATTACAAATAAAATTTCTTCCATGAACCATATGGATTATGATGAAGAATACAGGAGTTCTGATTTCTCTTTGTTCTTCCTTGGGGATTACCACAGATGAACCAAAAACTCCTAGAAAAACTACTACCCCTTATGCACCACCCTTAACAGGGGTGCAAAGGAGTGAAACTTTCAGACCTACTCCTACTCTTGAGATGGTAAAAGCCCTCAAACTTTTACCCCCTATCTCTAAATGGCCTAAGTTCTTTGTTGAAGAAGAATAAAACCTTATAAATTTAATTAAATTTATTGACTATATCATAAATTCTTATGACCTACCAGAAGCTATAGCTGTAGTCAGACTGCCTAGGCTCTTTAAGGTAGTAGCACTAGATTGGTTTATTAGTAAAAGAGAGGAATTAGGATCCTTACCATGGAATTCTTGGAAACTTTTAATTAAAGAACAATTTTTTTCTAGGATGTAAAAAAGAAAAATGATGAAAAATTTTGAAAATTCCTTATTTGACACCTCTAAAGATAAACCTCATAAATGGTGTCAGCAACAGATCTGTGGAAATAAACAGTATTCATGGTGAATCCAGTTTACCTCAGCAATGAGACCCTTCCATAATCCCTAGAAATATTACTGAAGCTAAACCATCAAAATTGAAACCCATGAGTGGTAAAGGTTACACTACAGGACAGACTTGCTATGCAAAAGGACTATATAAAGAAAAACCAAGAAGGTTACTACTTGACAGTGGGGCTTTTTGTTCATTTTTCTGTACTTATTTCTTGGAAAAATGGGGTCCCACTGGGAGAGATCCCCTGTTGCCTGTCCCAAAGGCCAAATTCAGCTCTTGAAACTCTACTATGAGTGCTATTGGAGTATGGACTGCCTCTATAGTCCTGCCCCACACCAAAGGATTCCTGATGATTCAATTTGAATATGTAGTGTTACTTAACAGAGTATGTGACTACCTGATAATAGGTAATGACACTTTGTGTCTATATGGCATAGATTTGTTCCAAATTAAAGGAAAATACTTTACTGTAGGAGGTAATTGGGAAAAAAATTTCAAGATACGCACTATCAAGACCAATGTCACCTCTTCCACTTATCAGAAAAACTTAGAGGTATTCAACCAAGAATACTTCTCTCAAGCTGCTTTGAATAAGGAACTTTATGAAGAACAGAAGAAAGATATGCTGACAATTTTTTTTGAGAATCAAAATGCTTTCTGTACCAGAGATCATCCCATTGGTAATATCAAAGGGCATGAGATGGTTTTGACCTGAATCATCAAACCTCCTTACCCACCCAACCTAAGGAGACCTGCCTATCATTCTAGCCCCAAATCCAGGTTTGCTATTGAAGAGCATATTCAAGAAATAATAAACCTGCAAGTATTAAGTAAATAAGCACACAGTGAGAAAGTGGACATAACTAATCCTGTTATAATAGCATGGAATGATGATAAGTCCAGAATGGTTGGAGACTTCAGAATTCTGAAAAACTATACACAAGCAGACTACTATCCTATCCCCTGGATTGATCATGCTCTGCACAACTTGAGAAAAGAAAAATACTGACCTACTTTGGATATGCATAAAGGATCTCATCAGATACCAATAAGTCCTGAGAGTAGAAAATTTATGAGGAAAATCTGTCACCTAGGTATATATGAATACCTCATAATGCCTTTTTGTATATTTCAGCTCTCTGATACCAGGAACCTTGCAGTACTTTAGTTTCAGAGAGTGATAAAAATAATTGAATAATAATAATAGTAATAATTTTCAAAAGATAAAAACTTTAAAATCTCAAATAATAAATATGTTCAAGAGCTGTTGCAATGTTGAATTGGTTTGGTTAAAAGGGCTTTCAGTTTTTCATAAAAAGAGGGGCAACAGTATTATACTACTGGGGATCTTCACAGACAGACAACCTCTCTTCAAGGGGCCTCCTCAGGCAGTTTAAGAACCTTGGAATGATAATGGGTGCCTTATAAGGACTTATCCACTGATATGGCCGGGAAAAACAGCACAATGGCCAAGGCAGGAAGGGAGAACTTACTCTGAGAAATAATTCCACATAAAGCCTGCAAATATTCAGGTAAAGGTTTTCAGAGCAGTTGGCGTTGATTGCTTGACTATACTTTAATGAATCAGGTTGATTGATTTCTAGAAATAATAAGAATACTGCAGAATAAGTCATAAATCACTTGCTTATCTCTTTATAAGCAAATTATAAACAATGAAATGTTTTCTGATTGATAATAATAAATTCCTGGTAAAACTGATGGGTAATAACAGATCCAAAGAGGTCTGTGTAAATACCTTTTGGGGTCATAATGAGCTTCTCAGGGCACATAGAGAGGGTTCTTCTCATGGGTTGAGGCTTGTAAGCCAGTCAGGGCAAGTTTAGCACGTCCAATTTGTTCTTTCAATCAGCTGTCCTCAGATCTTCTGCATTTCTGTACCATTTTAGCCACAGGATCTGTTAATTTGTTAATGGTGTAATTCTGATCATTCTGCACTTATCCCTTGTTTGTACTATCAATATTGGTTTAAAGTAGAAAGATGTGGATATTCATTTATTTTCCATCATCTGATGAGCATTTAGGTAGTTTTTAATAGTTTTTAAAGCCACTCCTTGTAGTGTTTTGTGCTCTCAAAAGATTAGGATCTGTCTGTCTCGTGGTAACCTTCAATATTTGATTTAATATTTAAAATATTTTCAAATTAATTATATAATATTTTTATTTAAGTTTTAAGGTTTTTATACCATTTAAAATTCATATGTCACATTATTACATTGGCTAGGTAAAACCTACTAGGTTGTAGCTCCTGTGAGTGTTACCTGCTGTCAGATTTGTCACAACTGATCCTGAAGCCGGGATCAGTCCATTCAGATGTGTGCAGGGTAGGATCCACAGCATGCGTGGAAAAATTTGCTGCGTGCTGGACTTCTGTACGCAGGAATGTGATGCTACAGGTACATAGGGGTTGTGGTGGGACGCGGGACTGTGCACGGGAATTGTGAAATAACAAACTTCTGTGTGTAACTCCTAAAATATACACAACACCTCAATTCTGAATGAATTTTAGGTGTGTAACCTATATGTGAAAATGTATATGTGAAATATTAAATTGCCCAAAATTTTCCATATTGGTTCCATGGCCTTTTTTTCAATTCTTATTTAATTGTTTAAAATGTGAAGGAGTTATATTCCAAGGGTGGGTTCAGACTGCTTGGTGGATAAATTGGAGAGAAGCCACCATTGAGTATTTTGCTAGTTGGGAGACTTGCCAGAAATTAACTAGAGCCACTGGCAAGATATTCGGACTTCTGCAGAGGATTTCTGAACCCAAAACTAGATGGTAAATTATTAACATGAACTTTGTTACAGGACTACCCCCAGGAGGAACACACTCCTGTAACTCTTTCCTAGTCATAGTGGACAGGTACTCTAAGAAAGAAAAGTTTTTACCTAAAAAAAAGAGGATACTGCTATTGATGTGGCTTTCCTATTTTGGAATACTATTATAGCAAATGAAATTATACCAAAAATTATAATCAGTGATAGACACCCCAAATTCACTTTTGAATTCTGGAGTAATTTACATGATATATTGGGGACTACCCTAGCCTTTTCTACTGCATACCATCATCAGACTGATGGTTTTGCTGAGAGAATGATACAAACTCTAGAGTAAATTTTAAGAATATTCTGCAGTTTTGGTCTAGAATACAAGAATACAGACTAATAATGTCATGACTGGGAAAGCTTACTCCCAACTTTGGAAATGTCTTATAATAGTATCAGACACTCCACTACTAAATAGTCCCCTTATATATTGGAGGGAGGATGTATTGCAAAACTCCCTTGGAATAACTTGAACCAGGAATTAGCTGCTATTAACCCCACCTCCCTTTAGTTTAAAAATATGATATATCTGGCTAATAATCATGCCAAGGATTTTGTAGAAGAAGCAGTAGTATAAAACAAACGGAGATGGGATAAATCCCACCAAGAACCTGCTTTCAAGGTAGGATATCAGATTTTGATATCCACCACCAACTTTAAAAACATAGCTGGTGATGGAAAATTGAAGCCAGCCTTTATGGGACCCTTTTTTATCAATAAACTACATGGAAATGATTCTGTAGAAGTAGTACTGAGTGAAGAATTATCAAGTAAGCACCCAGTCTTCCCTGTTAGTTTAGTAAAACATTTTCAACCCAGAGAATTAAGCAACCTCCCCCCAGTAGTAATTCCATTTAAATATGACCCTGTGGAAGAAAAGGTTAAAGTAAGCAGAATACTGTGAGAAAATACGGAAAGAATTCAAAGGAAAGATGTTAGACTATACTTGGTGAGATACAAAGGAGAATCTACAGAAAAAGATGAATACTTACCAGAGAGAAACATACCTCAACATCTTAGGAACTATAGAGCCAGTAAGACACACTGAAGCATACATGGAATTCTTTTTCTCCAAACTCCAATTTTTTTTGAATATGGACATATCTTGGAGTGGGAGAATGTAATCTTGTTACTTTTACAGAGAAATCTGCAAAAGTAACAGAAAAACAACATAAAATAAAAAAATAAATAAAAAATAATGAAGGAAGAAATAATATTAAAATATTATTTCACATTCAAATTATCCACTAAATGTAAGGTAGGGTCACTCACTGACACCTACCTCATATTTCCACTCCTTTTATTTTCAAATAATTAATTAAAGATTAACAAAAGACACGGCCTTGAGGTTTTTGGAAATTTTAATATTTTACATGAAACCCCACGTATGTGTTTCACAGTGAAAGTTATTTCATAATCCATGAATTCTGTGATTTAGAGGAGTTATGTGCAGAAAAGTGATTTGAGACAATTCCCACACACAGCGGCAACAACTAAAGACATCCCCAAGCAGCTGAGCAGCAGCACAGCCCTCCTGTATACATAACCTGACAAGCCAGGTACGCAGTCCTGGGAATCTCAAAAGTATGCAACCGCGGGACTATGGGCTGACAGGCTGACAGACAGAATGAGAGCTGAGGTCCGGCTTAAAGGTGCTACTACAAATATGGGGACAGGCTACATATGTAACAAATGTCCCCATGGACATTACATAGTATAAAAATACATAAAATTATATATAATCACTTGAAATAAACACTTTGACTATTTTTACAGAATATAATAGGTAAATACTAAAATGTTGAAAATAAGATAACAAAAGCTTGAGAAATGGTTTAAAATACCTTAAAGTTACAAATGTGAGAAATTCAAGATATGAACATGTCCGTGACATACAAAGAAAATTGAATATGTCAAAATATTTTATATAATTCAACAGATTCTATTTTTAATTAATTATTTCAAGTAAATGAAAAATATTTTGAAAATAAGGACCAAAATCATGATTATGATTTTGTTCCCATCAGTGAATAAATCATGAGAATTTATCTTACATCAGATTATTTGGACGAATTTCTGCTAAGAATAAATATCAACAACCTGGGAGTATTTACTAAGGATACATAATGGAATAAAGATCATGTGAATAAATAAGGTGTTATTCACATGCAAATAACTCAATCAAAGAGTAAAATTATTCCATTATCCTGTGGAACTAAATGCTAACCATGTTATAGAACCAATAAAATGTGATGGGCTACCACTGGTTACCCTACCAGCCTTAGCATCCGTCCCTTCGAGCCCCTATATCCCTCAGACAGACAGAATTGGGACCCAAAAACTATAAATTAAGAGCTCTTTTGACGTTATTGATACCACAGAACCAGTCATATATACCTCCAGAAACCTTTCCAAAGTGTTCAAGTACGTATAAGGAATAATTAAGTGATTTATTACTTTATTCTAATCCATATTATCCGTCCCAAACCAATTTTTATCAATTTAAAGTGCTGAACAACCTTTTAGCCCAAGATACAGGTTTAACACATCATTACACATCCCAAGAAGGTACCCAAAGGATTAAATACCATACCAGTGATTTTATTATCCTTTTTTCTGTCGTGGAAGCTTGGTGACAAAGCTCTGCCACTTCACCATATATTTTATATATATATTATCTTTGGGAAATAACTCCTTTAAGAATATAAATTTACGGTTCCAAAGTAACCAGGTCTACTCATTTCAAAGTGATTTTCCTGAAGAAGAGGTTTTAAAGATCAAAAATAAAATTTTGGCCCCTCCTTTTATTTATTTAATAATCAATTTATCAATATTGATTAATAATAACCATTAATATCCAAAACATATTGCCTTGCATTGGGATTATCCAAATATTTTACAGATTATTGCATGCATTTTTATAATAATATATTCATTATTTATTCTATCACCTCTGGTAGCTAAAAGGTAGCAAGGAATTTGGCATCCAGGAGGCTGACAGAATGGCAATATATTCAAAACTATTTACAAGCAAAATAGCTGGGAAATCTTTTCAATTTCTGTAATTGGTTGGCCACTACTCACACAGGCAATTTCCAATGAAAACCTGTCCTTATTCTATGATTGAGAACAATCATTTTTGTTTTCCTCTTTCTGAAAATCCAACTCATCTTTTTTCATATTCTTTTCAGAATCAATCTTCTTCTGCTGGGATGCTGCCTCTGCATATAGTTGTTTTTCCTGAGCAATAAGCTCTGATCTCTGTTTTTTCTCTTCAATATACAGATTAAGCTCCCACTTCACCCTCTCAAATTCAATTTTCTTTCTCTCAAAAATATTTTTCACTGTTTTTCAAATTCAATAAATCAATTTTTTGTTAATTTGTGAGAATATTTAGCAATCCCATTTGTTTTCCTTACTTGAATCCTGCTTTTCAATGGTTTCCTCAAAGCCTCCAAATCTAGAATTTTGTCTCCTCTTTTGATGAATTTTGGGCTTGATGTTCATTGAATGGGAGGCCTTGCGCTTTCCCTTGGATGAGGTTGATGGAAGCTGACTTTTTTTTCTCAGGTTGAAAGGTGATTTAGGAGGCCCCATGGGCTTAAGCTTTCTGTTATTTTCAAGGAAAGGATGAGGTTTTTCCTATGAAATCATTCAAAATTTACTTTTCAAAAAAATAAAAACCATACTTACTTGAGGTGAGGTATTTTTGGATTTTGAATTGGCACAGTGCTCCACCAATTTGGTGGTATCAATGAGTTCATCAAAGCTAGGAAGTGATGGATCAAGGAAAGTGTTACTGATGCTTGTGGACTGGATTGGGGCTGATTGAGCTCTGATATTGGCAACATCATTCTTGGTGTCTGATGCTTGCTCTGATGGTGGCCAATTGTATTTTTCCTTGTTATTGGTTTCACTGGGCTGATTATCATTGAGAAGTTGCTCCATATCATTTGAATCTGCTATTTGAGAATCAAAAACAGCCAGAGGGGAGATATTTGCTTTTTTACCAAATATTTCATCCATGTGTTTGTAGAAAGGACATATTGAATCCAATTTCCCAAGCACTGAGTTTATTTCTTGGATTTATTCGCATCATTTATGCCAAACCCATTTGAGATGGAGACGGAGTTGGCTTTTGTGTAATTGGAATAGTAGCTCTTTCATAGCTCCCGCATTTGCTTTGAAGAAAATTTCAGCCTAAATTTTTCTTTTTTCTTTGTCAGACCCAAAGCAAGCAGCATAGTTTGGAAATATTTGAGCCACTTGACCAGGATGAGGTGATCTTCTTGCTTCAGTTAGCAAGATGATTTGGAAGCTAGGAGGAGGATTTTTTTGTTTAAATTCTTTTGGATGTTTTTTTGGGTAGGTGGTATTTGGTTTTGGATTTCTGAGGGTCCGCTTTAATAAAGTGAGGTTTCAGAGGATAGTGTGATGAGAAGTGAGGATGATGAGAGGTCCAAGGAGTTTGAAGTTGGATGGAAGTGGGAAGAAAGGATGAGCAGTGAGGATGATGATATTTCCAAGGAGGTTGGAGTTG
The DNA here is from genome assembly GCA_025617555.3 of Puccinia polysora. Classification (NCBI taxonomy): domain Eukaryota; kingdom Fungi; phylum Basidiomycota; class Pucciniomycetes; order Pucciniales; family Pucciniaceae; genus Puccinia; species Puccinia polysora. The sequence continues at coordinate 12,922,713 of CM062627.1, read as the reverse complement.
GATGGTAGTTGGAAGCAAGGCTGAGCAGTGAGGATGATGAGATTTCTGAGGAAGTTGGAGTTGGATGGGAGTTGGAAGCAAGGATGGGAAGTGGGGATGATGAGATGTCTGAGGAGGTTGGAGTGGGATGGCAGTGGGAATCAAGGATGAGCAGTGAGGATGATGAGATTTCAAAGTAGGTTGGATGGTGTGTTGCAGGGTGTGGTTAATGCTGTGGGTACCTTTAAATACTTAACTTGAAAAAAACCACTTATTTAATGTTAACTTTAACATTTCTGATCTGAAATAAGTTGTTTTTATTTTTATTTCTTATGGTGGGTTTGAAATGGTGGATTTGGCTTGAAACCTGCCATTAAAAAATGGAAGGTTTGGTTAACTTTGATATGCCCTAATGTGTATTAAAGCTCTCTAAGAATCTGATTTTCATATTTTTCAAAAATTCTTCTGTTTTCAGGTTTGAGGTGCCTTGAGATGCTTAAGGTTATTTTTTGTGAGGTTAAATTTGATTGGATCTGGTTTAAATTTTTCTAAAATTGATTCCAGCCATCAAAATCATACCCTTCTGCAATTTTTTGATTTTCTTGATCCTCTGAAACAACAAATTACCCAAAGAACACTAAATTTCAAAATAAAAACCCCAGAATCAGAATCAAAGGTTGAGAATAAGAGTTCAAAAATAATTACCATGCGCAACTACTGGATTTATCCCAATTGGGATAAATCCTGGCCATGGAAGCTGTGGCTCTGACTCCTCATGAGTTCCCCCAATTGGGATTACCTTTTTTTAGTCAATTTTCAGTTGATGTAGTCACCTCAAAGCAACTACATTTCTCAAACTATCCTGTATTTATTTCTTTTTGATTCAGAATTTCAACAGTTCCAGCATAACACAATTTTTCATCCAATGATCAAGCCAAAACTAATTTCAACTATCTTCTTGCCCAATCACAAGTTGAGATTCAGCATGCCATAAGATTCCTGAAAGGAAGAATGGCCAGCTTAAGAGAAATGTGAAGCCAGCTCCAAAATTCCAAAGACATGAAGGTACTCATCAACTGGATTGTCTGCTGTGTTATTCTCTGTCAGCTTGCTACTATGTACAGAGCAACCTGTCATAGCAACACAAAACTATAAAAAACAGATTAAACAAGAATATCTAAATCAACAAAAGAAGGAGTGAGAAATCCATAAATATTATTAAAGAAATGGATTCCTCACCAAAAAGTAGGTAGGGTCACTCACTGACCCAACCCTTGAAATCCAAGTCCTTACATTTTTAAAATAATTAAAAAGAAAAGTACTAAAAATTATGACACCATTATGTCACCTTTTGGCCGTTCTAAGATTTCACATTTGTTGTCACGTATAGGGTTTACACCTAAAATTCACTCAGAATTGAGGTGTTGTGTATATTTTAGGAGTTACACGCGGAAATGTGTTATGTCACAATTCCCGCGCGCAGCCCCGCATCCTTACATATCCCTTTGTACTTGTAGTAGAAAATTCCCGCGTACTAGAGACCCGCGCGCAGCTAATTCTGCCACGCACGCAGCGGATCCTACCCCGTGCGCATCTGTACTAACTGATCCCCGTGTCTGGATCCATCGTGACTAATGTGACAACCAGGTACCACTCAGAAGAGCTACAACCTATTTAGGGTTGCCTGGCATATGTAACAAGTTGGAATATGCATTAGTAATAGTCTAAAAAGATCAAGACCTAAACAAAATTAAAAAAAATTAAGTTTAAAACATTTTTTAATAATAAATCAAAGATCAAGGATTACCATGTAAATCATTGACTCTCATCTTTGAAGACCACAAAAAAATACAAGGAGTTTTCATAAAAATTATTAAAAATTATCTACGTGATCAGAAGATTATGGAAAATCAGTAAGTATCCACATCTATTCACTTTGAAGCAATACTAATAGTACAAATGAAGGATGAGTGCAGAATGATCAAATTTACTCCATAATAGATTAACAGATCCTGTGGCTAAAATAGTAAAGAAATCCAGAAGATCTAAAGTCAGCTGATTTACAGCACCAAGTGGACGTGCTAATCTTGCCCTGACTGGCTTGTCAGCCTCAGCCCCTGAGCAGAACCCTCTCTACGTTCCCTGAGAAGCTCAAAATCACCCCAAAAAGGTATTTATACAGACCTCTTTGGATCCATTATTCCAGAGATTGTCAGTTTACCATGAATTATTATTATCAATCAGACACCGTGTCATTGTTAGTCAAGTGCTTATGAAGAGTCTAAGCGATTGATTTATGACTTAGTCTGTAGTATTATTATTTATTTCTTAAACCAATCAATCAATTGAAGTTAAATCAAGCAATCCTCCACAACTGCTCTGAAACCCTTCTTATTATTTAAGACTTGGTAAAGAGACAAAAACAAAAATATTTCTTTTATTTTATTTTTTTTTATCCCACACTGCCTGACTTCATCTTTTGAGTCACCCCCACCACCATGCTCCCCCTCCTCCTCTCTCAGTAATTGGACTTCACCACTCACCCTCATCCTCCTCACCCACTCATTTCACTCAACCACTCACGACCACCAACAAGCTCACCACACCCACCAACCCACCATCACTGTCTCCATCTCCAGGTCAGTCTCCTTATCTCAACTCCCTTTTTGATTTTCTTGCTAAAACCCCCCCTTTCCTCTCCCATCTTTTTTTCCAGCCCACCCTGGTATTCCCTTCCCCCTCCCTCTCAATCCACCCCCTCCCCCCTTGTTGCACTTGTGCTAACCACTCTTAACTTGCTTCCTACATCCTTGTTGGCCTACCAGACTTCCCCCCCCCCCACAGCCACTCCCCAAACAACCCCTCCCCCCATCCTCAACAACCCCCCCCCCTTTGACCTTGACCAGCCCCTGCCCCTTTGACCAATTGATGGGCTGATTGACCTTCCCACCCCCCATTGAACAATTGATTGGCCAATGAACCGCCCCCCCACCCTTTGATCAATTGAACACCCCCCCCCCCCTTTGACCTATTGACAGGCCAATCAACCAGCCCCCCCCCCCCTTTGACCAAACCTTTCTGGCCAATTGACCAGCCCCTTCCCTTTGACCAACTGACCAGCCAGCTCTCCCCCCTTTGCTGGCCAATCAACCAGCCCCCACCCCCTTTGACAAAATGTTGCCAGCCAATCAACCAACCAACTTGCCAGCCCCCCCCCCCCAAACAACCAATCAATCTCCCCCCCCCCTCCCCCCTCCTTGACTGAGCAACCCACCCTTGACAAACCAACATAGCCCCCCCCTTCTTCCTTGGCCAAAGCAAAGTGACCATCTCTCCCACTCCCTGTCAGCTTGCTACTATTGCAGAGAAAGCTGCAAAAGTAACACAATAACATGAATAAATAAATAACTTATTAAAGGAGAAATAATATTAAAAATATTATTTTTAATTATGATTTCAAATAAAATTTAAGTGAGGGCCACTCACTGAAACCTACCTCAAACTCTCACTGCTTATATTATTAAATAATTTATGAAAAATTAGAAAAGACGCGGCCTTGAGATTTTGGCCATTTTAATATTTCACAGGAAACCCCACGTATAGGTTTCACAGTGAATTTTGTGTCAGAATCAAAGCATTCTGTGCATTAGAGGAGTTACCGGTGGAAATTCAATTTGTCACAAATCCCACACGCAGCCGCGGCAACCAACACATCTGCGTGGGGCTGAGCAGCAGCACTTCCACCCTGTTGGATTACCCTGACAAGCCGTGTATGCAGCCCTGGGCATCTGACAGGTACGCAGCCGCAGGACTACGGGCTGACAGATTGACACATGACTTGAGAGGCCCAGGTATGCTACAAATAATATGGGGACATACTACATATGTAATGAATGTCCCCGTGAATAGTAGATAGTCTAAAACTACATAAAATTATATAAAAATACTTAAATAAACTTCCTACATATTTTTTATAAAATATAATAAAAATACCAAAAATGTCGAAAATAAGATAACTACAGTTTGTAAAATATCTTAAAATACTTCAAAAATATAATTGTGAGAACTGCAGCCCCAGGCATCTGACAGGTAAGCAGCCGCGGGACTATGGACTCACAGATTGACAGAAGGCTTGAGAAGCCTGGGTACCACGTAAAAGTACTACAAATAAGACGGGTAAATACTAAATATGTAACAAATGTCTCTGTGAATAGTAGATAGTCTAAAAATACATAAAATTATATAGAAATACTTAAATAAACTTTCTACTCATTTTTTATAAAATATAGTAAAAAATACCAAAAATGTCAAAACTAAGATAACTACAGATTTTAAAATATCTTAAAATAATTCAAAAATATAATTGTGAGAACTTAAAGACATCAATATGTCCGTAAAATCCTGAGGAAACTGATTATGTAAAAATATTACATATATTCCCATAGCATAAATTTTTAATTAATTATTTCAAGTCAATTAACAAAATTTCAAAAATAAGGATCAAAATCAATATTATGATTTTACTCCCACCAGCTAATACATAATGAGAACCCATCTGACATCAAATTAAACTTATGAATGTCTACTAAGAAGACATATTAAAATCCTGGGAGTATTTACTAAGGATGATTAATGAAATGATGATCAGCTGGATAGATTAGTGTTATTCACACGTCATAAAATCAATCAAAAAAGGTAGAATAATTCCCATACCCTGTCGAATTAGATTTTACCCATGTTACAGCACCAGAAACACATGAAAGGCTACCTCTTCTCACCCTTCTAGCCTTAGAAACAGGCCCTTTGGGCCCCTGTGTCCCTCAGAAGGACAGAATTGGGATCTGGAAAGCTATAAATATAGAGCTCTTTTGAAGTTATTGATACCCAGAGACCCAGTTATATTTACATCCAGACACCGTTCCAAGGTAACATAATACTTATAAGATATCATTAAGTTATTTATTGCTTTAGTATGATTAATAAAATCCATCCCAAAACTCTTTTTATCAATTCAAACTGCTGAAAAATCTTTTAAACCCCAGTAATAGGTTCAACCCATCAGTACATGTACCAAACAGGTACTTAAAGGATCCAATAACATACCAGTGAGTTTTATTATCCTTTTTCTGTTGTGGAAGCTTTTTTACAAGGCCCTGCCACTCCATTATATATTTTATATATATATATTATCTTTGCGCAATATCTCCCTTAAGAATATAAATTGAAGGTTCCAAAGTAACCAGGACTAGGTGTTTTCAAAGTGAATTCCCTGAAGAGCGGTTTTAAAGATCCCCAATTTCATTGTGGCCCCTCTATTAATTTCTTTAATAATCAATTTATTAATATTGATTAATAATATCCAATCATAACCAAACCAATCAACCTTGCAATAAGCTTCATCCAAATATTTTACAAATTTTTTCTGCATTTATTGAATAATATATTTATTATTTATTCCATCACCTCTGGTAGCTAAAGGATAGCAAGGTTCTTGGCATCCAGGAGGCTGAAAATTGGGTGTCTGACTGGGAAATATTACATTTTATTATATTTAATACCTTGGACCAGAAATTTTCATGTAAAAATAATCTAAGATATAATTTATCTGACTTTTTTTAACTGTGATTTATTCCTAATTCCTTTCAAAGTGGATTCAAAAACAAATGCAGAATTCATATTATATTATCTAAATCTTCTAAAAATAAGAAAATAAGACTACTTAAAATTATAAACCAACTGGTTGGTAAGCTTTAACCCACGCTGAGCAACTTGAAATCTCTTCTCTCCATAGACAAGTAGATAAACTCCTTTAGCAAGAAAATCTTGAGAGGCGTATCAACTTTCAAGATCTATTGAGACAACATAAAGCCTGGAAAAAATACCGGATAAATTAATTTCTAAAATATGAAAGTAAGAAAAACCCTTGTTTTAAAAAATTATTTTATTAAAATAATATTAATATATTATTAACCAATAAAATCTTTTTCTCATACTATTAGTGAACCCTCCCATCCTAGAAACCACTGCCACCAAAGTTGATCTTTTGGATCAAGAGGTACCAGACATTTCTTGACATCCTGAGAACATTGATTTGACAGGAGAAGATCTCATTGGGACGCACCAAGACCCCATTGGATTACCTTTTAAGTAGAAATATAATCCCAATAAAGTGTTAGTACCTTTAAATATCAACTTCAGTAAGTTAAAATAAGTTATTATTACAGATTATTCTTTGCAAATAAAAATACTTAGAAATATTTTTTAAACATTAACAGATGCAACCCAAGGGCCTCAGCAAGAGTTCCCTCCTGTGGATCTCTGCCAGGAGCCCCCATTAATTGTGAGGCAGCCCATAATGAAAACCATGAGGGGGTTGGAGCCCGTGAGTCAAATGCTGGTGGACAAGGAGCAGAGCCAATTACTGTTAACCTCCCCAAACCAAGAGCCAGAGAAAGTAGTAGAATCAAGCCCCCCTCAATCGCAAGGATGTTCCCTGCAGCCACTCCAGCAGAATCTGGCCAAGGAAGCCAAGATCAAAGGCTTAGTCAAAGAGCATGTGAAATGTTGGGAAGAATTCAAAGAATCCCAAGCAAAGGAGGATGTAATATCTATGAAAAACATAATATCCCAAGCAAAGGCTACCCATATAGCTCTTCAGAAGATGGTCCCCAGGAAAGAGGTGGAATCCTACATAGAAAAATGGAATCCATGGGATCAATTAGCCCAACTCAAAGGAAACAAATCAGGAAAGAACAGATCCTCTTCCAATCAAAAGCAAAAGGGAAAGAAGGATTGGGACCAGATAATATCATTAGCTCAAAAGTGGAAAAAGGTGTACCACAAATAGCTTCTAATTCTGAAACCAGTTTCTTTTCTAAACCAACTTCTGATTTAATTAACTCCTTTTCTAATGATATGCTTCATAATTTCAAGATTGTTTGTGGTAATTTGCACAATGTTTACACCCAATTGGATAATTTGTCTTCAGTAGTGGCTCAATTTCCCAGTAATCAATCAAAAGCTGTGGGGATGGAAGATATTAAGGCTCATACAGAACAATTATTGGCCAAAATAAATCAAGCTAAAACCAGTCAAACACAAATCATTGAGAACATGTTATCAGGTATCCAAGAAAATTTTATTATGTCCCTCCAGCCATTTCAAGAAGAATTAATGAATACTACTAACAACTCCATTTTTCCCCTTAGTGAAAAATAAGATCTGCTCAATAATAAAGTGGACCTGCAACTTAATTTGATCAAGAATGATCTTAGAGACTTAAAATTCCATCTGAACAACCCCTTGGGGAGTGCCACAGAGGAACCAAAAACTCCCAGGCAAACTACTACCCCTTATGCACCACCCTTAACAGGAATTTGCAGGATTGACCCTTTCAGACCTATTCCTACTCCTGAAATGGAAAAAGCCCTTATCCTCTTACCCCCTATCTCTGAATGGCCTAAGCTCTCTGGTGAAGGAGAATAAAGCCATATAAATTTCATCAAATCTATTCACTACACCATAAATTCCTATGACTTTCCAGAGGCCATAGCTGTAGTCAGACTGCCTAGGCTCTTTGAAGGAGTAGCACTAGATTGGTTTATTATTAAAATAGAGGAAGTAGAATCCTTAACATGGAATTCTTGGAAACTCTTAATTAAAGAATAATTTGGTTCTAGGATGTGGAAAAAGAAAATGATGAAAAATTTTGAAAATTCCTTATCTGACCCCTCTAAGGATAAACCTCACAAATGGTGCTTAGAAAAGAAGAGAATATTAGACTGCTTCTACCCAGATGCTGATCAAGAGGATGTTAATGAAAGAATTCTAAACCTGTGTCCTGGAAACCTTAACCATGGTGTGAGATGCAGAATGAGTATGGATGCTGACTTACCAACTCTAATAAATTTGTTGGAAGAAGTAATAGATATGAATTGGTTAGACAAGAAGGCTCCTTCTATACCCAAAGATAGCTTCAATACTAACAAAAACTGAAAGCAACATCCTCTGATAAATATCCCTGATAATAAGAAATCTAATGAGAACAAGGATAAGGAAAGAATACCTGGAACTTGTTGGATCTGTAACAAAAATGGGAACATCTGAAAAGACTGCCCATTTTCAAAGGGAATGATAGCAGTCATGGAAGGAGAAAATGGGAGTGAAGGGAACCAGAACTACAAAGATACCGTGGATACTGAAGGATCACTATCTGAATGTGAATTAATCCTGACAAAACCTATCAATGTAACAGAAGGAGATATAGGCACTTCTATAGAAATCAATAATATCCATGGTGACTCTAGTTTGCCCCAACAATGGGACCCTTCCATAATTCCTAGAAATGTCACTGTAGTTAAACCACTAACAGTTAAACCTATGGGTGGTAAGAGTTATACTAGTGGTCAGAATTGTTACGCAACAGGACTGTATAAAGACAAGCCCATAAGTTTATTACTTGAAAGTGGGGCTTTCTGTTCATGTTTTTGCACTGAATTCTGGAAAAAATGGGATCCCAACTAGAAATATCACCTGCTGCCCTTCCCAAAAGCTAATTTTAGCTCTTGAAACTCCCTTATTAATGCTATTGGAGTATGGACTGCTCCCATAATACTACCCCATACTAAAGGATCTCTGTGGATTCAAGTGGAATTTCTAGTATTTCTCAACAGATTATGTTAATACCTGATAATAGGAAATTATGCTTTATGTCTATATGGAATAGATGTGGTCCCAAGCAAAGGAAGGTATTTAACAATAAGTGGTAACTAGGAAAAGAATTTTAAGATATGCACTATCCAAACTAATTTCCCCTGTTCTACTTAGCAAAAGCACTTAGAAGAATTCAACCAATAATACTTCTCTCAAGCTGCACTGAATGAGAAAATTTCTGAAGAACAGAATAAAGATATATTGACAGTCTGCTTTGAGAACCAAAATTATTTCTGTACTAGAGATTATCCCATTGGTAATATCAAAGGACATGACATGGTATTAACATTTACTATTAAGCCTCCTTATCCTCCTAACCTAAGAAGACCAGCTTATCCCTCTAGTCCTAAATATAGAGTAGCTCTTGAGGAACACATCAAAGAACTAATAAACCTACAAGTATTGAGGAAAGCTGGTCATAATGAACAAGTGGATGTGACCACCCCTGTAATCATAGCTTGGCATAATGATAAGTCAAGGATGGGAGGAGACTTCAGAATGCTGAATAACTATACTCAAGCAGACTATTAGCCTTTCTCCCAGATTTATCATGCTCTGCATAACTTTTCTAAAGCAAAATACATCACTACTATGGATATGCTTAAAGGATTCCACCAAATACCTATAAACCCTGGAACTATAAATTTTATGAGAATCATGTGCCATTCAGGAATATATGAGTACCTCAGAATGCCCTTCGGCATAAAGAACGCCCCATCACACTTCCAGAGAACGATGGATACATTTCTAGGGACTTGCATCAGACAAGGATGGATGATGGTTTATATAGATAATGTCATCATATACTCTGATGATTGGGATACTCATACAAATCAAGTTAGTTTAGTCCTTCCATTGGAATTCTACTGTTTCTGCTCATACTTAATTTCACCTTCTTTTGTTGAAATAAATATTAGCAATAAATAAATTTGTTATTCATTTCAGTGCACTTAAGAGTTGAAGGAAAAGAAGGATCAAGAAGCCTTAGACATACTTTTCATTAAGATCAAATCCTCAAGCTTGGCCTTGGGTCTCTGTTCTCTTCTTACGTTTTTAACTTAGCTCATTATCCTCAGGTCAAGGAATCCATAAAGTGCATTTCTTTCCATCATTTATATCTAGACTAGAAAGATTAAAAACCCTTTTAGATGATTACAAAGGCCTGCTAGTATTCAAAATTAAAACTCCAGAGGCATAGGAGACCCAAGAGGCATTTAGACCCACTGGCTTAAGACCCAGTTAGTTTTCTGTGACTTTACTGATTTTCTTTATCTTCTCTGCTAGTTGTGAATCTGGTTAAGAATTTTTCCTGGTTGTTCTATTCATTTTCTAGGCTTTTATGCATACTGTCTCTGATCATTACAACCACTGTTTTTCCCTGTTGATAATCAGGAATTTGTATGTATATAAGAACTTTGAAGACTAGAAATAAACACCATCAGTTCTTTGACACACTGCATCCTGAGTTCCCCCTTCCTCTGAGTCACCTGATCCGCTCCTCTTAGCGTTATAAGATCAACTCAATCTTTCAACCCTTTCCTCTTGCCTTTAGGCACTTTAAACTATAACACCTTCAGACTTTTTTTAAAGCAGGATTGAAAGTATCCATGAAGAAAAGCAACTTTGGATATGGAGAACTGAATGCTCTGGGGCATATAGTCTCTGGTCTAAATTTAGCTGCTGAGAAAAATAAGATAGCTGCTGTAATGAAAAGATCCATGACTCAGAATAAACCAGAGCTGCTATCATTTATTAGTTTTTTCATTTACTACAGAAAATAAATTCCAAAGTTTGCTATGCTAACTAAAAGTCTGTATGAAATATGGAAAAATAACACTCTCTTTGAAATGACACATGAGAGGTTAAAAAAAAATGAAGAATTGAAAATGGCTATCAAATCCACTCCTCTACTGATTCAACCAGACTACTCCAAACCCTTTAAGCTTTAAATTGACGCTGGTATGGAAGGGTGAGGAGCTGCGTTGCACCAAGAAATAATAGAGAAGACAAACCAGGGGAGAAACAGGTACTTTTTATATCTAGACAGGTCAAAGACACTGAGAAAAGGCATGGAGCCAGTCAGATGGAATGCTTGGCTCTAGTATGGGCTTTAGAGAAGTTGCACTATTACTTAGAAGGCACCACTTTTCAAGTAATTATGGATTCTAATTCTGTAAGAACCCTCATGAACATGAAGACCCCTAGTAGACATATGCTCAGGTGGCAAATTACTATGCAACATTATTGAGGCCAGATAACTATAGTGCATAAAGCTGGAGCTAAAAACCAGAATGCTGACAGTTTAAGTAGAAATGCATTGCCTAATGGCCATAGAAGTCCAGCATATGACCCTGAGGACAAGGATATCTTTCCTATCTTAAAAATTAACCTTTTTGCATCAGATGCTCCAATTATGGGTATCCACCTATGTGAATTTAATACTGCTTTTTAATCTAGTAAGAGAGAAATATTCCCCCAACCTCAAGCTGTTTATTACCATCATAGAATTTGAATCCCTAGAAGCAGCCCTGGTGAATAGTTTACCAGCCTCATTACTTAAACCATACAAAGCAGGAAGGTTCACATTTTTGGATGGTTTCCTATACTATAGACACCAAAATTCCAGTTTCTTGAAATTGAGCAAAAAATAACATATACAACATATACTTCAGGAATGCCATGACAACTGTTCATCAGGAAATTTATCCAATGAAAGGACCTTGGAAAAAGTGAAGCAAACTGCTTGGTGGATAGATTGTAAAAAGACTACTATTAAGTATGTTTCTAGCTGTGAGACTTGCAAAAAATCTAATAAAACTACAGGAAAAGGTTTTGGACTCCTGCAAAAGATCTTTGAACCCAAGACCAGGTGGTAAATCATTAAAGTGGATTTTTTCACAGGCCTCCCCCCTGGAGTAATGCACTCCTATAACTCTGTCCTGGTCATAGTAGACAGATACTCTAAGAAGGCAAAGTTTTTAACTAACCTCAAAGAAGATAATGCCATAAATGTGGCTTTGTTATTTTTGAACAGGATTATAGCTGATGTAGGTATACCTAAAATTATAATCAGGTACAGAGAACCCAAATTCACTTCTTAATTCTGGAGGAATCTACATGATATACTGGGTACTAATTTAGCCTTTTCTACAGCATATCACCCCCAGACTGATGGATTAGCTGAAAGGATGATACAGAACCTGCAAGATATGTTAAGAAGATTTTTCAGCTTTGGTCTAGAAAACAAAAACTCTGATGGATATTGCCATGACTGGGCAAGCTTACTCCCAGCCCTGGAGATGGCTTATAATAGCGGGAAAAACTCTAGCACAAAAGAAGCCCCTAAATACTAGAGAGAGGATGGATTCCAAAACTCCCCAGGAATACCCTAAACCAAAACTTAGCCACCATCCACCCTACATCTCTTGATTTTAAGAAAATGATAGATCTAGCAAATAATCATGCTCACAAATTTGTAGAAGAAGCAGTGGAATACAACAAAAAAAAGATGGGATAAATCACACAGAGAACCTGAATTTAAGATAGGAGATAAGATCTTGATATCTACTTCCAACTTTAACAACTTAGCAGGAAGCAGAAAGTTGAAACCAGCTTTTGTGGGGCCATTTTTTATCAAGAAGATGCATGGCAAGAATGCTGAGGAAGTAGTCTTTAGTGAAGAATTATCAAGAAAGCACCCATTAATCCCTCTTAGTTTAGTGAAGCAATTTCATCCAAGAGCAGGTAGCAACCTCCCTCCAGTTATAATCCCAATAGAACCTGACCCTGTGGAAGAAAAAGAATGGTAAGCAGGATATTTAGAGATAAGAAGGAGAGAGTGAGTGCAAGGTAAAGATTTTAGGCTATACTTAGTAAGATACAAAGGAGAATCTGCAGAAAAATATGAATTTTTACCAGAGAGCAAAATATCTTATGGACCAATACATCTTAGAAACTACAGAGCCAGTAAAAGAAACTGAAATACATACAGAATCAATTTTTTTCCAAAAACTCCGGATTTTATTTCAGATATGGCCATATCTTGGAGTGGGGCAATTTCAGCTTGCTACTATTGCAGAGAAAGCTGCAAAATTAAAAAATAACATAAGTAAATAAATAACTTATTTGTCAGCTTGCTACTATGTACAGAGCAAAACTTTCAAATAGTAACACAAACTATGAAAAATAAGAATACCTAAATTAACAAAATAAGTAGTGATAAATCCATACATATTATTACAGGAATGGATTCCTCACCCAAAATTAGGTAGGGTCACTCACTGACCCCACCCTTGAATTCCAAGTCCTTATATTTTTAAAATAATTAAAAAGAAAAGTACTAAAAATTATGAAACCTGTATGGCACTTTTTGGCCATTCTAATATTTCACACGTATTTTCACGTATAGGGTTTACACCTAAAATTCACTCATAATTGAGTTTTTGTGTATATTTTAGGAGTTACACGCGGAAATGTGTTATGTCACAATTCCCGCGCGCATCCCCGCATCATTACATATCCCTACGTACTAGTATCAGCAGTATCCCGCGTCCTAGAGACCTGGGCGCAGCTGATTCTTCCACGCACGCAGTGGATCCTACCCCGCGCGCATCTGTACTAACTGATCCCTGTGCCTGGATCAGTCGTGACTAATCTGACAACCAGGTACCACTCAGAAGAGCTACAACCTAGTTAGGGTTGCCTAGTATATGTAGCAAACGGACATATGCATTTATAATGATCTAAAAAGATCAAAACTTAAATAAAATTAATTAAAATTAAGTTTTAAAACATTTTTTAATAATAAATCAAAGATCAAGGACTACCATGTAAATCACTGATCTTGATCTTTGAAGACCACAAAAAACTACAAGAAGTGTTCATAAAAATTATTAAAAATTATCTACATGATCAGCAGATAATGGAAAATCAGTAAAAATCCACATCTGCATGCTTTGAAACAATATCAATAGTATAAATGAAGGATCAGTACAGAATGATCAAATTTACGCCATAACAGATTAACAGATCCTGTGGCTAAAATAGTACAGAAATCCAGCAGATCTAAGGACAGCTGATTGGCAGCACCCAGTGGACGTGCTAATCTTGCCCTGACTGGCTTGGCAGCCTCAGCCCACAAGAAGAACTCTCTCTACGTGCCCTGAGAAGACCAAAATCACCCAAAAAAGGTATTTATACAGACCTCTTTGGATCCATTATTCCATCATCAGTTTACCAGGAATTATTTATTATCAATCAGAAACAGTGTCATTGTTAATCAAGTGCTTATATGAAGATAAGCAAGTGATTTATGACTTAGTCTGCAGTAGTATTATTTACCTATATTGACCAATCAACCATTGAAGTTTAGTCAAGCAATCTACCCCATCTGCTCTGAAACCCTTCCAATAACTCCAGGATTTTCGTGGTGAAGTGCTCAGAGTGAGTGTTACCCTTCCTGTCTAGGCCATTTGTGCTGTTAATCCCGTCCATTAGTGGAATAAGTCCTTTCTAAGGCACCCATCTTTATTCCAAGGTCCTTAAACTGCCTAAGGAGGCCCCTTGAAGAGAGGTTGCTAGTCTGTAAAGATCCCCAGTAGTATAATACTGTGGCCCCTCTTTTATATTATATTGAAAACCATTTACTACCAAACCAATTAAACCTTTCAACTGCTATTATTATATCATTTATTTGAGCTTCTAAGCGTTTATTATTGGAATAATAATTATTATTATCATTCCAGCATTTTTATAACTCTCTGTAGCTAAAGGACTGCAAGGTTCCTGGTATCAGAGAGCTGAAATTATTGAAGGAGAAATAATATTAAAAAAATTATTGCAAATTATGATTTACCATACAATTTAAATCAGGGTCACTCACTGACACCTACCCCAAATTCCCACTCCTTGTATTTTTAAATAATTAAGGAAAGATTAACAAAATACATGGCCTTGAGGTTTTTGGCCATTTTAATATTTCACATGAAACCCCACGTGTGGGTTTCACAGTGAAAATTATGTCAGAATCCATGAGTTCTGTGTTTAGAGGAGTTATGGGCGGAAGGTGATTTGTCACAATTCCCGCACGCAGCCGCAGCAACCAACCCATCTGCGCGCGGCTGAGCAGCAGCACTTCCACCCTTTCTGCGTACCCTGACAAGTCGTGTACGCAGCCTTGGGAATCTGACAGGTACGCAGCCGCGGGACTACGGGCTGACAGATTGACAGATAGCTTGAGAGGCCCAGGTACCATGTAAAAGTGCTACAAATAAGATGGCAAAATACTAAATATGTAATGAATGTCCCTGTGGATATTAGATAGTATAAAAATACATCAAATTATATAAAAATACTTAAATAAACGTTCTACATATTTTTTACAAAATATAATAAAAAATACCAAAAATGTCGAAAATAACATAACTAAAGTTTGTAAAATATCTTAAAATACTTCAAAAATATAATTGTAAGAACTTCAAGAAATCAATATGTTTGTGAGATACTGAGAAAATTGATTATGTTAAAATATTACATATATTCCCATAGCATATATTTTTAATTAATTCTTTCAATTCAATTAACAGGATTTCAAAAATAAGGATCAAAATCAATATTATGATTTTACTCCCACCAGCTAATACATAATGAGAACCCATTGGACATCAGATTACACGTAGTCATTTCTAATAAGAAGAAATATTAACATCCTGGGAGCATTTACTAAGGATAAGAAATGAAATGATGAACAGGTGGATAGTTTAGTGTTATTCAGACGTCACAAAATCAATCAAAAAAGGTATAATAATTCCCATACCCTGTGGAATTAGATTTTACCCATGTTACAGCACCAAGAACACATGAAAAGCCAGGGATGTAAACCAAAGAAAATAATAATCAAGGAAAATTTAGGAAGCTGTAGTTTCCTTTCATTAATCTCACTAAAACCTCCAAGGAATGCCCCATCTTCAGGCTGAGACTGACCTCAATCACACAAACACAAACTGGAATTGAGTCTAGACTTTCAAATATCGATCAGAGTTGGATAAAAGTTCAAAATCTCAAGGTATGTCATAGTTTATTCTTGGGAAATCAAAAAGGGAAAGCCAGGGTGAGCCCTTATATATTGAAAAAATAAGAGGATCAAAGAGTATATTTCCATTTGAAAAGTGGGTATTGAGGAATTCATTTGACAAAGTGAGTAGCCATTACATGTATAAAATATACCTGTACTATCTATATTTTATTGGACAATGATGTTTCATTAGACTATCAAAAAGGGGGGTTTTATGTATTTTACATGCTTTGAATGAGAACTATTCTTAAGTTTGAGGTATACTAACCAGTGTGATACATGGGTTGTTTGCACTAGCTTTTGATTCCAAGAAGCTGGAATATTTGAAAGAGAGTAGTGTGGAGTGGAATATGGATTTAATGGAGGTACCACAGTATAATAGTGACAAAATTGCATCATATATCACTGAGGGGGAAAGCAAAGGGTGTGTCTAGTTGGTGAAGATAGAAATTTTACATTTTGGAGCATAGATAGAGGTGATTCTTTATATAGTAGGGAACAAAGATTAATGGGTAATTTGCAGACTATAAGTATTACTGAGGATGTTAGGGTGCATTTGGATCAACAGAGTGTTGTTTTTTTCCTTCATGAGGTAGTTAGCTAGATTTTTAGGTGTGAATTTTCACACCTCCCCAACCAAATAAGTCTATGGCCTCATCTCCTTCCACACATTTAAGAACAAATTATATTAACCTTTCTGGTGGATAATACCTGATTTTGTCTAAACAGCGCCACCCTTTTTAAAAAAATAAAAAGCTTAAGCTAATTCAGCCTCAAAAATCACCATGAAAAACCAGAAATGATTTCCAGAAACAGTCATCCTCATTAAATGGAAATAGAAAGGCATCCATTTCTAATAGCATCACCCCCAAAATTCATTGGTTGGAGACACAATTCCAGCTTGGGAGCTTTAGAAGGTATCATTTAAAAGCAATTTTCTGGTAAGGAATGGAATTATTGAGCCAATATTTTCAAATGTATATTTTCTAATAAATAGATATAACTGTCATACTGAAACCTAACTCATTCCAACCTCTGCAAACACAGTCTAACCCTCAGGCCTAATCTACTTTCCCAGGAACTTCAACCTCAGGGCTCAGGAGACATATATCAGTATATCTCCAGTGACTATATGTCTCAGGATCTTCATGCAGTACCTATTTACATATTTTCTAGCCTCATACAATATGCATATAGACTCCATAGGCTGGCACATACTTAATCTCCCAGTTCTTTACATACTCTAACCTTATTAACTCTTTCTAACCCATACTCTGTCATGGTTTATCCTTTGGGAACCCTTATGTACATCCTCTTGCAGGTTGTATCCCATACTCTCTCTACTTATTACATAGTGTCATGACCTCCATGTACACTTGACATGCTTCAACTGTACTCTCCCAACTTAGACAGCTCAGACCTGTAACCTTTTCCCAATTTAGAAGCAGCCTAAACTAATGTAGTATCATACCAGATCAGCCCTCTATGTTGCCTTGACTATTCCCTTGTCATTACATATGTAGCCTGAGCCCCAACCAACTGTACCTCTGTTATAGCTCCAGCCCTTTTCTATTCAAACTGGCCTCCCCTTCCTCCTTCCTGATTGTTCCCCAAGGAATCAGTTGTTGAGAGGAAATCTCCTGAATCCAACACCGCTCCCATTCCCACCTACAACCTTTCCCCAACCTGTCACACGTGACCATTCCTGCTTTTGTGATCCACTCCACCATCTCCTCCTCATTTGCTCCATGATCCTTCTTCTGCTCCATCTTTTATTATCCACATCCATTCATTCATCTCACAATTCATCCCTCATCTTTCTCATCCTCACTCCACCATCTCTCATCTGCTCCACCGCCCTCCTCTGCTCCATCATCTCTCATCCATTCATTCTCAACCGCTCCATCATCACCATCATCACATCAGCCTCATTCACCTCAATCATCACATCAGCCTCATCCGCTCTTATCCTCATCATTCAACCACATCACAATTACAATTCTCCCTCAATTACCTTCTCTCACCTTATCAAGACTCTCCCCAACTCAAGCCTCAAAAGCCGACAACCATCCTCACATCTCACAATCCAAGACTTCCAAAGATCAGCCCCAACCTTGAACATCTCACTCAATTTCCCTCATCTTGTTCACATGTGAGGCTGCTTAAATCAAGAATCTGAGACATCCTACTGATTCATTTTGTTTACTCTCATGCTTTATCACTTAGTCACTTGTCCTGTCCTGCCCTCACTTTTTCATCTCTTTATCTTTTCTTTCTTATTACTTGAGCGCTCTACTTTGTCTGTGGACACACCAAGTGAGATTCTGTTCAACTTGTTTTCATTCATTACTTTCATTTCTATGATGATTGTTAATCTTTCTCTTTCAGTCTGTTGGTTCAGGTAATCACAAATTCTTAAGCTTTTCATGGTTAAAAGCCAAAATTGCTGCAACTCCACCAACAATCTCAAGCAATAACATGGATTCAAATTCTTCACCTGGACCAACGGATCTCAACT